>CM065140.1:15987500-16550000 GCA_033026305.1 Cirrhinus molitorella | reverse complement strand
ACCCCACCGTTGAGAGTACCTGTCAGTTTCTGTGCACTAAAGCTTTATTAAATTTATCCATTCCAGTAGTTCACACGAAACTTACAATTTTAGTCATTTACTCACCCTCATGCTATTCCAAACTCTGATTTGATTTCATTGGAACAACGCAGATGTTTAATTGTAACCAGAAGCTGACAAGCTCTAAAAGAATTTAATTAAAAATATGATCTCAGAGACACTTTGCTGGGCAAGATTTGTTACTGTAAATATATAACTTTATTTAAATATTTAAAAAAATATATATTTACAGATGTTTATAATTTAAAATGTTTACATTTTATAATTGTATTTTAATTAGTTTTTAAAAAGTGCTGTCAAATAATTATTCGCAATTAAACACATCGCGTTTAATCAATCGATCACATCCAAAATAAAAGTTTAGTGAAAGAGTTGTGTGTATGCAATGTATATTATTATTTTATATGTATATATAAATACACACACGCTTTTTACACATTTTTATGTTAATTTTACATTTATAATTGTATTTTAATTATGATTTCATAGTTTTTTTTTTTGAGTTCATAGTGTTGTCAAATGATTATCGATTTTTATACGTATATATATATATATATATATATATATATATATATATATATATATATATACACTTGTACAAGTGCATACACTTGTAAGTGCGTGTCTAATAAGTAAGTGTATTAATATGTAATAAATATGAACAGTACACAAACTTAAACTTTTTAAAATTGTTATTTACATTTATTTTTATTATTTTAATAATTATTATTTATATTTTGGATGCGATTAATCGCAATGAATTGTTTTTACAGCACTACTTGAGAAATATAATTACACACTTGTTACACATTTTTATATTAATTTTACATTTATAATTGTATTGTAGTTTAGATTTTATAGTTTGAAAATAGTGCTGTGTATATATATGTGTGCGTGTGTGTGTATATATATATATATGTATATGTATGTGTGTGTTTATTAATACGTAGTAAATATAAACAGTACACACACACATATTTAAACTTAAATAATCGCATTGAATCATTACAGTACTACTTATGTTTGGATCAGATTTAGAAATGTTTATATTTGTCATTTAAATTGATGAATTTATTTATATATATATAAAATATTATTATTAATAATAATAATAATAATAATAATAATAATAATAATAATATGATTATTTAATTTTTTTCATGAATGGAATTTTGAGAAAAACGGGTTTAAAGTGAGACGGCTTTCACTTCAGGGGTTTTAGGAGAGCTGTCAGAGAGCTATACTGCATCATTACACAAACAGACTAACGTTTGTTTTTGTTGTTTATCATGGGTATAGTCTCTGAACTTTTGATCACCCCTTGTATGTTTAAATGGCACAAATAATGTACCTTGTAGTTATAGTTTACATTTAGAAACGTGAGCGCAGCAACTGTTTGCACACTGTTTATGTAACAGACTGTCATCGGACTCCTCTTTAGTAACTTCATCACCTGATCCTTCATCTCTGGATATGAAATAGCCCATTATAACATCGTTTAGGGCACTGACTTCACCGGGATTGTGCAGATTATGAGTAAGATCGTTTGAGAGAGCAGCTTCTTCTGACTTCGTTGATTTCTCGCGCTCCGCCATCTCACGGTATTAAAAAATAAATAAATAAATAAATATACGTTGCATGCCGTAGTTTAACACCTTTACACCTTAACACCTTTATTAAATGTTATGTGTTTTTTTTGATAGGTTAACTGTTTTTGTGGTGTTAAGAGAAAGCAGTGTTCTTAACATAAGAGAAAGACAGTCATTTCTGTTTGCTGCAATAAATCCTAAATTTTTTGCACAAATTTTGCCAAGATATTTTCAGAGATGATCGACGATATGTTATAAAATAATAATTTATTGAAAAACTAATTTTGACAAAATTTCCTGAAAATTATATAATATTATATAATTATAATAATTATATATGTATATAATTTTATTTAATTATTTATTTTTTACTTTCACTGATTGCAATTGAACAGTTTCAGTTTCCAGTTTCATCTATATTAGCCAGGTAATATTACCTAATATTAAAGGGATAGTTCACCCAAAATTCGAAATTCTGTCATTAATAACTCACCCTCATGTCGTCCAAACCCGTAAGACCTTCATTCATCTTTGGAACACAAATGAAGATATTTTTGATTGAATTCAACAGTTCCCTGACCCTGCATAGACAACTCAACTGACACGTTCAAAGCCCAGAAACGTAGGATATCCTTAAAAGATTCCTGAATTGTAATTTTTTGGTGATCTATCCCTTTAAATGAACTTTAAAAGTTAATATAAACCTGATATTAAAGTTTTAACGTAATACTGAAGTTTAAAAGATTGACCAGCAGAATTCTAAACCAAATGTCACACAAAACCAAATGTTTACATTTGCTAGACACTTACATATTGGCCCAAGGCCAGTAAGCCATCCTTGAAGTTGAGCCCTGCATAAACCTACAATAATGTTTTAAGCTTTTCAGCACAAAAGCAACAGGTCCCAATTTGTTAAACTCCCATATCCTGATGATCTAATGCACTAGACGTTTCATGCTAATGGCAGTCTAACTGACTGGAAGATCAGGTTTAGTAAGATCATCAACTGTCATTTTGTAATTGCCAACTAAAACCGTTACTTCCTGTCTCCAGGGCAAACCCAGCGTATCATGAGCTTCTCCTGACAGTGCTGTGGTATGGAGTGGTCCATACATCCGCACTGGTACGCTGCACCGCTGCACGCATGTTCGAGGTAAGCCCTTCCTTCAAGAAAATTACATTTTGCATAGTTAATTTAGCCGTAAACGTAATAAATACTTTCAGTATCCTTAAGTGTATGTTTAAAGACATGTATCATCCTCCAGGCCAGTCATATGATTAGTTGTATTACCTAATGCCTTGTTTTTAATGCAAATTAGCTATAATATGATGTTTTAAAAATGTTAATGGTTGGTGTGAGGTGGTAAATATGTATTTTCAGAGCTCTCCACACTCCCTCTAGGGCCCCCTTGTGCCTTGTCATCCTTGTTACCTGTCAAATCACTGAATGTTTACTTGTATTTGAAGTCGTTGCCGCTTTAAAGCATCCGTACGTCTTTTGCACCACAGCACGCTTGCTATTGCCATTCAGAAATGACGTAACAAACCTCCACATTTCATCCCCCACCCCGTTGTAAGTTCGTAATGAAGGTTCGAGGAGTGTTAAGAAGCCCCTTTCTCCTCATCTGTGGTCGTAGCTTAAATTTAGTTAAATTTGCCTGGCCCTTTTAGCCCTCAGTTTTATTTAATTTGTCTGTGTAGCGCCTCCTCGGGCTTCTGTCGTGTTTTTCGTTGTACGTCTGCGCTGTTTTTTTTAGTTTGTTACCGTTGTTTGTTTTTTGTGTTCTTTTGTTTCTCTCTCTCTCTCCTTCTCTGCGGTGTTCCATGACACTGTGCTCGCTCTTTCCATGCATCCTGTGTGACATCACCCCTGCTCTGACCAATCAGCTGTTGGTGAAGGGGGTGAATGAAACTCTAGTAGCTCAGAGAGTTGTTCCAGCACTTATCACTCTCTCCAGTGATCCTGAAATGTAAGTCTCCTCCTGCCTCCTTCATCCATGCACCTCCCTCCGCCTTGGTTCTCTCAGGAGGCCTCGACTTTATTAGCCATTCCTCAGGCAAGCCAAGATTTATGGGGTTCATGTTATTTATGTTAAAAGAAATGAGTGTCAGGATGATGTCACTTAGAAATATTGCCGTTTTACCTAAACGAAAAATTGAGGATCATGAATATTTTTGCATTATGATTTTATAATTTCATTACATTGAAACAAGTTCTCATTACCATAATGTGAAACAAATAGCATTCTAATTATTATACATTTTTAACAATGATGTATACTTAAAATTCTAGATAAAATTGTTAATTTTATTTTTTACGATTTCATTTCATTTTATTTTACTTTATTATTTTATTTTATTTTTTTACATTTTTGTTTAATTTTATTTAATTTTTATGTATTTTTTCTTTATTTTATTTCATTTTATTAAATAGTATCTCTTTTTATTATTATTTTCATTTAATTTAATTTTACTATATTCTGTCATTTTAAAAATCATTTTATTTTTACTTTATTTTAAATTTTTTTTAAATTCATTTTGCAAACTTTATTTAATTTTATTTATTTTTTAGATTTTTATTTCATTTCATATTTTCATTGTATTTTGCTTTATTTTGTCATTTCATTTTTTTTAATTTCATTACATTTTATATTTTGTTTCATTTATTTTATTTTATTTCATTTTAGTTTCTACTTCATTTAATTTAATTTTATTTTCCTTTTTTATTTTCGTTTATTTTATTTTTACTTCATTTTATTTATTTTTATTTCATTTATTTTTTAAATTTATTTCATTTAATTTTTCATTTTTATTTTACTTTATTTTATTTCATTTATTTAATTTAATTTAATTTATTTCATTTCGCATTGTATTGTTTCATTTAATTTCATTTTATTTTCTACTTAATTTAATTGAATGTAATTTTATTTCTTTTTTCATTTGAATTATATTTTATTTTAGTTAATTAAATTTTTTCTTAATTTTAATTTGTTTTCATTTTATTTCATTTTATGAAAATTAAATAATTTTATTTATTTTTCAATTAATTCAGTTTATTTCACTTGATTTTTTTCATTTCATGTTACTTTATTTCATTTTATTTTATTTCGTTTCATTTTTTAAAATTTCGTTTTATTTCATATTTTCATATTTCATTTTTTATTTTATTTACTTAATTTTGAAAGATTTCATTTATTATTTAATTTTATTTTGTAATTTCATGTTACTTTGTTTTAATTTCATTTTTAAGTTTCATTTCATTTTTTCATTATTTAATTTTCTAATTTTCTATTTCATTTTCATTGTATTTTATTTCATTTACTTTAATTAATATGATTTCATTTTATTTCATTTTGCATTATATTTATTTGCTTTATAATAGGCTACTAACCAACAGAGGGTTAAATGTGCTTAACTGCTACAAAAATAATGTCATAATGCAAATCCAAAATAAGCTTTATTTTTTGGTCCAAAAAAAGTTTTTTATATTATACCTCAATTATATGATTGAGGTTGCAGTATGTAAATTATACATATTTATTACTAAAATAAACATCATTCCAGCTGACAGAATTATTTCTTGTATGTGCATAATTTTGTAATTATGTCAGTGTGAAGGTCTATATCTGGCTCTCCTGATGAAACCAAGGCTTGAGAGACAGTGCTTATTATGTTTGTGTCTCATGTGCTCGATGTACTAACATCCTTCGTTCAGGCTACACTAATCGCTGCACGCTTGGAGAAGCCGCCTGCTTTCCACAATCCATTCATCCGTTCATTCAGCTCATTTGTCCATCCATGTGGCATGTTTGGCTGCCAGTCACTTTCTCCCAAGGCCCCCTAGCACTACAGTCTCTCCTCTACCACCCCCCTTCCCTGCTAGATACTTGGCCATTTGTGTTTGACCCCCCCTCGTCTCTCTTTTGCATCTGACTGGTTTGCAGCTGGTTCTCCGAGGCATGAGCGAAGCCTTAATTGACAAGCGAGTAGCTCCGGCCCTTATTACCTTGTGCAGTGGTCCTGAATTGTGAGTTAACCGCAGCTATGAGATACTTTAAAAACCAAATATCCTGTCTCCTCTCCGCATATTCTTGGTTGGATATTTTTTATTTTTTTATTTTCTGGGGGGGGTTGGATATTTGTTGTCTGTTTCTGTTTTGGTTTTCATACTGACATGGGAATGATCATGTGACATTAATCATCTTGCTTACCACATATTTCATCAAGTGATTGGCATCTCATGGTTCTGTTCCATTCATGCATCTTTTATCATTTTATTGGGGAAATTAATGGTTTCATTTGGATGCGTACTGACGGATTTTCTGTTTGCAGCTCAGTGAGGATATCAACAATACCTGCCTTCGGAACAATTATGGAAACCGTAACGCAAAAAGAGGTATAAGTCTTCCGTATTACAAACCCCCACACGACCCACATGCATTTGTTGATTTTAAAGCACTTAAATCTGTAGATAATTGGAAAATTGATATGTTTGGTTATTGTTATATAATATCTTACGTAATATAAAAAAACATTCAATCCCAACACAGTTCTGGGCTAAATTACAACTAAAAAAATGAAATCAAATGTTTTTGAACAGTACGATTTTTAATGTTTTTTTTTTTTTTTAAGAAAAAACATGTTTTGCTCACCAAACAGGCTTGGTGAGCAAAACATTCTTCTGCTCACCAAGCCTGCATTTATTTTGAACCAAAGCACAGCAAAAACAGTAAAAAAAAAAAAAAATGTTTATATATATTTTACTATTTAAAATAACCATTTCTATTTGAATGTATTTTAAAATGTAATTTATTCCTGTGATTTTAAAGATGAATTTTGGCATCATTACTTCAATCATATGATCCTTCAGAAGTCATTCTAATATTCTGATTTGATATTCATTAATTATTATTATTATTATTATTATTATTATTATTATTATTATTATTATTATTATTATTATTATTATTATTGAAATATTGAAAACAGCGGAGTAGGATATTTTTTATAGGTCTCTTAGATGAATAAAAAGTTTAGAAGACGTTTATCTGAAATAGAAATATTTTGTAACATTATAAATGTCTTTATCATCACTTTTTATCAAGTTAAAGCATCCTTGCTAAATAAAAGTATTAATTTCTGTCATCTCTTTCGCAAAAAAAAAAGTATTTGTATCATATAGTGTATTATGTACAAAAACTTTAACTGTTTTAAATATAGATAATAATAATAATAATAATAAATGTTTCTTGAACAGCAAACCAGCATTCTCAAATGATTTTTGAAGGATCATGCGACTCTGAAGACTGGAGTAATGATGCTGAAAATTTAGCTTTGATCACAGGAATAAATTACATTTTAAAATATATTCAAATAGAAAACAGTTATTTTAAATAGTAAAAATGTTTCAGAATTGTACTGTTTTTGCTGTACTTCAGATCAAATAAATGCAGGCTTGGTGAGCAGAAAAGACTTCTTAAAAAAAAAAAAAAAATATCTTGCTGTTCAAATACTTTTGACTGGTAGTGATATAGAAAAATATCTATATCACAGTTCCGGGCTAAATTATTACAAAAATGAATATCTAAAAAAGTTTATATATATATATAACTAAGGTTTACAAACTGTATAGAGAAGCTCTTATTTGTTTTTGTGTCATATGTTTGTGTTTATTAGCTGCTAGAGCGAGTGAAAATGCAGCTGGCCTCTTTTCTGGAAGACCCCCAGTATCAGGACCAGCATTCTTTGCACATGGAAATCATCAAAACATTTGGAAGAGTAGGACCCAATGCAGAACCCCGCTTCAGAGATGAATGTGAGTGCCATCACTATATGTAACCCTGGACCACAAAACCAGTCATAAAGGTCAATAAAAAATTTTATTGTTTATAAATCATTTATAAATCAGGATAGGACAATAAACTATATGGTCGAGATATAACTATTTGAAAATCTGGAATCTGAAGGTGCAAAAAAATTAAGAAAATAAAGTTAGCAATGCATATTACTAATAAAAAATATATTTACGGTAGGGAATTTAAGAAATATCTTCATGGAACATGATCTTAATATCCTAATGATTTTTGTCATAAAAGAAAAATTGATCATTTTAACCTATATAATGTATTTTTGGCTATTGCTACAAATGTACCTGTGCTACTTAAGACTGGTTTTGTTGTCCAGGGTCTCATGTGTTTATTCACTTATGCAAAGTTTGTCACTATTTGCACAGAGAAAAAAAACATTGCGTGTAATATGATGATAACAGTGCTGTCATGCCTCTATGACTGTGTTTTCCCTTTAGTGCACATATATTAGTGTGGCACAAGTGTTTTCTGTTTCTGTCATGTCCTGTTCTTTGTCTGTTTTTTTTCCACAGTTGTTCTTCCTCATTTGCACAAACTGGCTCTGTGCAACAACCAGCAGACGGTGGAGAGTAAAAGAATTGACATTGCCACTCAACTGTTTGAGGCATACAGCGCCTTATCCTGCTGTTGTATCCTTTATAGTCAAATTAGAGAGTTGTCTTACAAGATTGACTTACAATTTTGTGTCTTTAGAACTAGCAAGGAAAGAATAGTTCACCAAAACTGAAAATTTGCTAAAAATGTACTCACCCTCAGGCCATCCATGATGGTAGATTTAGATGAAGTTTGTTTTTCCATCAGAACAGATTTGGAGAAATTTAGCATTGCATCACTTGCTCACCAATGGATCATCTGGAGTGAATGGGTGCCGTCAGAATGAGAGTCCAAACAGCTGAGAAAAACATCACAATAATCCACAAGTACATCAATTAACACCAAAGAAAAGCTGTATGTTTTTTGTCCAAGGTGTTTTTAAAGGGATAGTTCACCCAAAAATGAAAATTACCCATGATTTATTCACCCTCAAACCATCCTAGGTGTATATAACTTTATTCTTTCAGACAAATACAATCAAAGTTATATTAAAAATGTCTTACTTTTGAAATAGCTAGAGATTACAGTTCATAAAGTTGAAATATGGATATTTTTCTAACACAAATGCATCGATTTGCTTCAGAAGGCCTTTATTAACCCACCGGAGCCGTGTGGAGTACTTTTTATGATGGATGGATACACTTTATTGGACATTAAAGTCTCAACAGCCATTCATTGCCATTATAAAGCTTCAAAGAGCCAGGACCTTTTTATGATGTGGCTAGAGATTATGGTTTATAAAATTTTAAATATGTTTTTCATACACAAACGCATCGATTCACTTCAGAAGGCCTTTTATTAATCCACCTGAGCCTTGTGGAGTACTATACAGTATATGATGAATGGATGCACTTTATTGGACTTCAAAATCTCAACAGCCATTCACTTTTTATAATGGATAGATGCACTTTATTGGACTTCAAAGTCTTAACAGCCATTCACTGCCATTATAAAGCTTGAAAGAGCCAAGACTTTTTATGATGTAGCTAGAGATTATGGTTTAGAAAATTTTAAATATGATGTTTTTCATACACAAACGCATCGATTCACTTCAGAAGGGCTTTGTTAACCCACGGGAGCTGTGTGGAGTACTATATATGATACTTGGATGCACTTTATTGGACTTCAAAATCTCAACAGCCATTCACTGCCATTATAAAGCTTGATAGAGCCAGGACTTTTTTATGACATAGCTAGGATTGCTGTTTATAAAGTTGAAATATGGATATTTTTCTTACAAAAATGCATCGGTTCACTTTAGAAGGCCTTTATTAACCCCTTGGAGCTGTGTGGAGCACTTTTTATAATGGATAGATGCACTTTATTGGACATTAAAGTCTCAACAGCCATTCATTGCCGTTATAAAGCTTCAAAGAGCCAGGACCTTTTTATGATGTGGCTAGAGATTATGGTTTATAAAATTTTAAATATGTTTTTCATACACAAACGCATCGATTCACTTCAGAAGGCCTTTTATTAATCCACCTGAGCCTTGTGGAGTACTATACAATATATGATGAATGAATGCACTTTATTGGACTTCAAAATCTCAACAGCCATTCACTTTTTATAATGGATAGATGCACTTTATTGGACTTCAAAGTCTCAACAGCCATTCACTGCCATTATAAAGCTTGAAAGAGCCAGGACTTTTTATGATGTAACTAGAGATTATGGTTTATAAAGTTTTAAATATGATGTTTTTCATAATCAAACGCATCAATTCACTTCAGAAGGGCTTTATTAACCCACAGGAGCTGTGTGGAGTACTATATATGATAGATGGATGCACTTTATTGGACTTCAAAATCTCAACAGCCATTCACTGCCATTATAAATCTTAAAAGAGCCAAGACTTTTTTTATGATGTAGCTAGAGATTACCGAGATTAGAGATGATGATTATTATTATTATTGTTATTATTATTATTATTATTAACTCCAGTTGTATTCATCTGAAAGAAGAAAGTCATATACATCTAGGATGGCTTGAGCGTGAGTAAATGATAGGGTAATTTTAGGTGCACTGTCCCTTTAAAACCATCACTTCTGGTGAAAATAGTCCTCTTTTAAGTGTGTTTATACATCGTTTTATACGGTTTCTCAGTTGGACAATGATTTAAAAACTTGGCATTTGCGTAAACCAATCAGCCAATCAGATTGTAGCTTGCCACTTTGCCAAGCCTTGCTATTTTGGGGTCCAGTTTACATGAGACAATCCATGTGGGCAATCGTTTGGCTGACCGATTGAGGCTTTTCAGCAACTCAATCAAGCGTTTTTATTGTTTTTGTAAACCTCAGTAATGCCCAGCGGTTTGCATTTCCAACATTTCCAGTTGATTTTTCTTTAAGAGGGAACATTTTGACTACAAATTGAAAACAGATAGACAGCGGTATTGGACTGTACACCTCTGCTGCTGATGTTTGGGAGCAGAAGCCATCTTTCACTGGTTTCTCTACTGATTTTGTGGCCTATGGCAGCTTGCATAGTATAACCACAGATTTACCTCCAGTTTCAACTTAATAACAGATACCGAACACAGTCTGTGTGGCCACTTTCTCCCAGAGCTTTTTGAGTTTTTGAGCGATGGTCAACTATTTAAGCTGGATGTGATTCTCCATAGTTGGATTTGCATTCTCACTCTCATTTTTTCCCCCCTCTGTTTCTTCTGAAAGCTTCATCGTTGCGAAAATGTTTGCATATCCCGCTGGCAGGGAAAGAAAGAAAGAAAATAAACCTCAGCCATTTTTGTACACTAAATTGCAGGGTGGATAGCAGAATTTGTCGTTAAATGCTCTTGTGATGTTGTTCGTTTGAGCGGAGAGAGCCTAGCCCAGCCCTTTGGTCAGGATTCCCAGCATACAGCCTTTGCAGATGCTCTTTTGTCTTGTTCTTCTCTCATCTTTCTGTTTCATTTTATTTTTGTCTCCTGTGTCACAGCTGAGACCCCCCTGTAGTAGTGGCTTGCCCCCCAGGCAGTTTTGTAAAACCTCGTCCTCTCTATATTTTGAGGTTTAGCAACATGATCAATATGAAGTTGAGGCCTGATCGGTGGACTGTATACTGGTGTGTATTTACTGTAAAAGTTCAAGTCATTATGGAAAGGCGATAGAAGGTTAACAGTGCAAATTTATAGAGTTTTGTGGTGGTCATGGTTTTGGTTTAGTTGCTTTTTTTTAGGGGTGCACCGATCATCAGGCTGAAACTAATAACTCATGTTAACACTGTGTTTATTGTTTAATTCATTGTTTCATTCATTTGCGGTTTTTAGTTTATTAAACAGAATTTTCACAGTTATTCTTGAAAATCTAAATTTGTACACATTTTGAATTACTACATTTTCAGAGGCACTGTGAGCGGAGCTGTCAAATACATGTTCATTTCATAGAAATGTTGCTGTATTAAGGATATGATTTCTTTTTACGACAAATATATGTGGTTTAATTATTATTTATTTGAATTAATTAATTGATGTATCATGTAATATCATGTAATTAATTTCCTTGAAGATTAACATCTATAATTGTACGTTATATCATTTTTTGATCTGTCTTTTGTTTTCACTCTATGACTGTTAGGTTTAGTGTAGTTAAAATTTTATTTATAGGTTTATTATAGTGTTACATTTTATTATGATTGTTATGATGTGATTGTTAGTTTGTGTAGTTGTAGTTTTTTTCCCCCCAGTGTTTTATAATTTCAATTTGACTTACATTTACATTTTAGATTACATTTTGATTTATTTTTTATTTGATTTATTTTATTTTCAGTCTTTTTTATCCACTCTGTGAATGTTAGTTTTAGGATTGTTTTATAATTTAAATTTTAGTTATAAGTTTATTATAGTATTACATTTTTAATTAGTTTTTTTTTTATTTTATTTTCAGTTTTTTTTTTACTCTCTGATTGTTAGTTTAAGTGTAGTTGTAGTTTTTTTTCATTGTTTTATAATTTTAATTACATGTTTATTATAGTATTCATTTTTATTATTTTTCTATTATTTTCTTACTTTTTTGTTTGCTTGTTTTTCATTCTATGACTGTTAGTGTAGTTGTAGTTTTTTTTTTTTTAGTATTTTGTAATAGATTTATTATAGGATTACATTTTGAAATAGTTTTTTACTTTATTTTCAGCCTTTTTTATTGTTAGTTTAAGTGTAGTTGTAGTTTTTTTTTTTCAGTGTTTTATAATTTCAGTTTTAATTGTAGATTTATTATAGTATTAAATTTGGATTTTTTTTTTTTTTTTTTTCAGTTATTTTAAAAAATTGTATCCACTCTATGAATGTTAGTTTTAGGTTTGTTTTATAATTTCAATTTTAATTATAGGTTTATTAAAGTATTCCTTTTTTTTTTCTTATTTGTTTGATTTTTTTTCCACTCTATGACTGTTAGTTTTAGTATAGGTTTAGGTTTTTTTTTTGTTTTTGTTTTTTTGAATAATTTAATTTTTAATTCTAGGTTTATTATAGTATTACATTTTTAATTATTTTTTTTTATTTTATTTCCAGTCTTTTTTTGTTTTTTCACCTTTTAACTGTTGGTTGTTAGTGTAGTTGTTGTTGTTTTTGTTTGTTTTTTCAGTGTTTTATCATTTCAATTTTAATTATAGGTTTATTAAAGTAATATTTTTTATATATATATATATATATTTTTTTCTTTTATTTTCTTGTTTGTTTGTTTGTTTTCGACTCTGTGACTTAGTTTTAGTGTAGTTTTAGTTTTTTTTTGTTTGTTTGTTTCTACTCAGTGACTGTTAGTTTGTGTAGTTGTAGTTTTTTTTTCAGTGTTTTATAATTAACATTTTTATTTTTCATAATTATAGGTATATTATAGTATTACATTTTGAATTAGTTTTTTATTTTATTTTCAGTCTTTTTTTGTTTTTTCCACTCTATGACTTAGGGTAGTTGTTAAAAAAAAAAAATTATATATATATATATATATATATATATATATATATATATATATATATATATATTTTTTATTCTAGTTTATTCTAGTATTACATTTTGAATTAGTTTTTTTTTTTGTTCCCACTGTCTGTTAGTTTTAATGTAGCTTTTTTTCCCCAGTGTTTTATAACTTAATTTTAATTAAAACTATTAAGCTAAAGTGTGGATGGCTAGACGTATGTGTATATTTCACAGGTATGTTTGCCATAGTCTTTTCTTAACTCTGGGGCTCAAGTTATTTCTGAAGAACTCATGGTGAATCATTTCCTCCCCGGCCTGAGATGTTTGAGGACAGATATGGAGCAGCTCTCTCCAGAGCATGAGGTATTAAATCAACATTTGCCTAAATTGTTTCTTTTTCACGTCCGTGTGACATAACTACAACAACCACCCATAACTCTTAATCAAATACAGACCCAAAACACCAACTCCTTTTCCAACACCCGGTCCAGTCTCGCCTCGTCGTCTCAACGTTTTATCACGCTGCATGTCATATATAACCCAATTTCTATTTAATTTCCTTGCCTAGTAATGTCCAGCTGATGTGCGTGAGTCTGCGTGCATGTCAGACTTCCCAACAGCACTCTAAGAATACTCCCTCTCCTTTTCCCATTTGTCCTTCAGGTTATTCTCAGTTCCATGATAAAGGAGTGTGAAATAAAAGTGGAGAACAAAGGCATTGGAGAGGCACAAGGGTGAGAATTAATTTTGCTTTCTTATTTACTGCAAATGGAGCCTACATGTAAGAGGAAAGTCTAGTCTGCTTCTCCCGTTTCAGTTTAAATAATTCTCTGACCACAAAAAAAAACGAGCGAACAAGTGCTCATTCAGTAGTAGAGTAAAAATAAATAATTTCTCAAGTACACATACTCAATCTTGCAGTACTCAGGCTTCTGCGAGCTAATTTCCTCAACGATTTATCTGTTTGAGTTCAGCTTGGGTTTGACTAAATCTCTCCACTGCGAGGATAGTTCCCATCAGGCATTGCAGGCCACTGGTTTAGCCACATGATTATTGCAAACCCACTTCATTTGGGCAGTGCCTGGAGGCCAAAGGCTATTCTGCTTCATATTACACTTATAGCAGCTGTGTAAAGCTACATGGACTCCTACACTGTTATTTATTTAATATCTCCACTCCAAATTTGGTACACAGTGTCTTTTATTATATAAAACATAGTGTAATATGCACCAAATGGCTTTTTAATTTGCTGAACTATGCATTTTTTAAAAGTTGAATGACTTGTAAAGAAGAAGAAAATTTTTGCTTGCTAAGGACTAACTGAGGGTTTTCGAAACGTACGCAGCTTGTGAACACGTGTGGCACTCTGTAAAACCTTTAACTTAAAGATGTGGTTTGGATATAAATGGAACTTGTCTTTTGAATTTCACAGTTGGTATCGTAGCAACGCTTCTAGTGGTTTTGTTCCATGCTTCTGCGAGATATTTTTAAATGCTCGAACTTTATAACTGCAGTGAAGTCTGTCATTGTGACTGTCACTACAAGTCATGATACATCAGTGGAGTCTGCCTCTCTCTCAAATGGTGTGGGTTGTTGTATTTGGAATCTTTTTATATTTAATTAGTTGGGCGGGTGACATTTTAAACATGGGAGAGCAAGACATAAAAAAAGATACCAAAGACAATGTGATTTATCAAATTGATGGTGTTTTTAACCTTAAAACGGAGATGGTGGGAAAATCTTCATTGTGCAGATATTTATGCATGACCTTGTAGTTTTATTCACACCCTTTCTGCGTTAAAGTGGCAACAGATTAGGGGTGGGCGATGTAGCGAAAATATATCTCAATTTTTTTGGTCATGTTGGTTTTGCTATTTTGCCAAACTAAATTCCCTCTTTTAAAAACAAAGCCTTACAGGAAACAAAATATTGAGATTGCAGCAGCTTGTGATGGACAGCAATAGTTACAGTAATTAATATAGTACAATATCTGCATTGATACATATTTACAGGATACATGGGTGTACTGTTTTCATAAAAAAACAATGAAAACATCTACCTCTATTGGCATGCCTAATAATGGTACATTAATGAGATGTAAACTATATACTGTATCTAACAGAAGTGAGTACACCCCTCACATTTTTGCAAATACACTGCAAAAATGCTTTTCTTACTTCAATTTTTTTTGTCTTGTTTCCGGCCAAAATATCTTAAAAAAAAAATAATAATAATAATAATAATTTAATCAAGAAGCATTTTCTAGCCAAGTCAAAATTGTTGTCTTGTGTTCAGAAAAAATGTCAAAATTAAGTGAGTTTTTGCTTAAAACAAGCAAAATAATCTGCCAGTGGGGTAAGCAAAATAATCTAGTTCTCATCTTGAAATAAGATGATTTTGCTTACCCCATTGGCAGATTATTTTGCTTGTTTTAAGCAAAAACTCACTTAATTTTGATTTATCTTTTCTGAAAACAAGACAATTTTGCTTGTCTAGACAATCCTTCTTGATTTAAGATTTTATAGATATTTTAGCTAGAAACGAGACAAAAAATCTAAGTAAGAAAAGCATTTTTTGCAGTGTATTTTATTACATCTTTTCATGTGACAACACTGTAGAAATGACACTTTGCTACAATGTAAAGTAGTGAGTGTACAGCTTGTATAACAGAGTAAATTTGCTGTGCCCTCAAAATAACAACACACAGCCATTAATGTCTAAACCTCTGGCCACAAAAGTGACTACACCTGTAAGTGAAAATGTCCAAATTGGTCCCAAAGTGTCAATATTTTGTGTGGCCACCATTATTTTCCAGCACTGCCTTAACCCTCCTGGGCATGGAGTTCATCAGAGCTTCACAGGTTGCCACAGGAGTCCTCTTCCACTCCTCCATGACAACATCATGGAGCTGGTGGATGTTAGAGAACTTGCGCTCCTCTACCTTCCGTTTGAGGAGGCCCCCCAGATGCTCAATAGGGTTTAGGTCTGGAGACACGCTTGGCCAGTCCATCACCTTTACCCTCAGCTTTGTCCATCACACTTGTCTTTGTACTCCTCACCTGGTTGCCGCCGCAC
The DNA here is from genome assembly GCA_033026305.1 of Cirrhinus molitorella. NCBI lineage: Eukaryota > Metazoa > Chordata > Actinopteri > Cypriniformes > Cyprinidae > Cirrhinus > Cirrhinus molitorella. The sequence continues at coordinate 16,533,900 of CM065140.1, read as the reverse complement.
ATGCTTGACACCATCTGAACCTAATAAGTTTATCTTGTTCTCATCAGACCACAGTAATCCATGTCCTTAGTCTGCTTGTCTTCAGCAAACTGTTTGCGGGCTTTCTTGTGCATCATCTTTATAAGAGGCTTCCTTCTGGGACGACAGCCAGAAGGAAGCCTTCTGGTGCAGTGTGCGGCGTTTGGTCTGAGCACTGACAGTTCCTGTTAAACTACTGTATGGTCTTGGCCACCGTGCTGGAGCTCAGTTTCAGGGTCTTGGCAATCTTCTTATAGCCTACGCCATCTTTATGTAGAGCAACAGTTCTTTTTTTCAGATCCTTAGAGAGTTCTTTGCCATGTTGAACTTCCACTGACCAGTATGAGAGAGTGAGAGCATAACACTAAATTTAACACCTGTTCCCCATTCACACCTGAGACCTTGTAACACTAACAAGTCACATGACACGTGGGAGAGAAAATGGCTAATTGGGCCCAATTTGGACATTTTCACTTAGGGGTGTACTTTTGTGGCCAGCGGTTTAGACATTAATGGCTGTGTGTTGAGTTATTTTGAGGGTACAGCAAATTTACACTGTTATACAAGCTGTACACTTACTTTACATTGTAGCAAAGTGTAATTTCTTCAGTGTTGTCACATGAAAAGATATAATAAATATTTACAAAAATGTGAGAGGTGTACTCACTTCTGTGAGATACTTCTATTCAGTTTTATTTTTGGATTCACTTCTAAACATATATTCTGTTTATTTTTATCTATATATTCAGGCTTATAATTTAATATCAGATACATAAAAGTTGCAATATACAGATCACAATTTACATTTATATATTTGGACTTAAAACTATGTATTCAGATTTACGTCTATATATTCATGATTTACATTTTCATATTACAGTTTGGATCAATATATTCAGATGTATAATTATATATTCTGATTTCTGTATATTCAGAATTATAACTATATTCTGATTTCTGTATATTCAGAATTATAACTATATTCTGATTTGTTTATATGTTTTGATTTATAAATATATATTTAGATTTACTTCAGTATATTTACAATTTACGTTTATGTATTCTGACTTAAAACAACATATTCAGATTTACTTATATATTCATGATTTACATTGATATATTCAATTTAAAACTATATTCAAATTTATTTCTATATATTCATGATTTACATTTTATATGACCATATATATATATATATATATATATATATATATATTTAGACGTATAACTATATTCTGATTACATTTATATAGTCTGATTTATAAATATATATTCAGATTTCCTTATTCACAAATTAATTTATATATTCAGACTTAACTATATATTTAGATTCACTTCTATATATTCATGATTCACAATTTTATATTACAATTTGTATATATATATTTAGACTTATAACTGTATTTTTATTACATTTATATATTCAGACTCTAAACTAGATATTCAGATGTATTTCTATATATTCATGATTTACACTTTTATATTACAGTTTGTATTTATATATTCAGACTTATAACTGTATATTCTGATTACATTTATATAGTCAGGTTTATAACTATATATTCTGATTTACATTTATTTTCAAATTTCTAAATATATCCTGATTTCTATATATTCAGAATTATAATTATATTCTAACTTCTTTATATATTCTGATTTATAAATATATATTCAGATTTACTTCTATATATTCATGATTTACGTTTTTATATAAAAAATTATATATTCAGACTATATATTCTGATTTACATTTGTATATTCAGATTCTTAATTTTTTCTATATATTCAGAATTGAATCCTGTGCTGTCTCTTTTTAGGTCCATCTCTATTGCAGCGAGTCTGGTGGGTGAGGATGCGAAGACCAAGTTTCTAAGTAAGATGGGCCAGCTGACCACCTCAGGTGCCATGCTGGCCAATGTTTTCCAGAGAAAGAAATGAGAGCTGCTTGGGCTGTTTCCCACGAACCCTCCACTTTCTGGGATCTCCTACTTGAAGTCAATCGTCTGCCTTTCTTTTGTTCGTCTTTGATTTGACAGGCTATATTTTTAACATATTTATGTCTTAAATTTTTCCAGTCTCCAAAGAAATTTGCACTCATGTTTCAATGTTTTCTTTTTTTATTATTATGATTTTATTTCAGAGGCTTATTTGCATCACTACACCTTTTTTGGTTTGTTTTTTGGACAATGTGAACTTTATGAAATCAAAACAATGATTCCTTCCTCGTCTTGTTGTCTTTATGTGTTGCTGCTGTGTCTCTGGAGAATATTTTCTATAAGTGTGTAAAACTGGGGTTTTGTTTCTCTTATTTTGGATATGCTCCAACAGTAAATAACTGTAAAATACAGTGACTCGAGAGAACCGTACCCAATATCATGTATATTTGAAAATTCGTGTCATAAAATAATAAAAAGCAAAGACCACTTGTGTACTTAAGTACTTCTCAGTGTGTTTTCTCTTAAACGCTCTTAATCTACATTAATCCAGAGTCATTTTTAAAAAGCGTTTTTGTTTTAAAACGCTCTCCGTCCACCTAGTGTTTTCAAGCATTTTTCTAAAGTTTCACACATAAGTTTACAGGTATGAACATAGCATTAGAAAGCGCATTACTTATGCTACGTTTACACCTGTTGTTTACACTACACTGGTGTTTTCGATCCTCCAAAAACAGACTTTCGAAAACACTGCAGACCCTGTTTTAATTTGAAAACTCAAGGGTTAACGTTTCAATCCCTGTTTAGCCGTTTTGTTGTTTTAAAACCATCTCCGTCCACACTACACAACAGAAAACGCATGTCACATGACCATTCATAATGAGCATGATATTGTTTATACGGTCATCAAGGATACACATGATAGAGTGAATGTGTGGGCAGCCACGCCATTGTTTTCAAAAGTCTCTGTTTTGGTTCATTTATTCTGAAATGCAACCCAGAGTTTTCAAAGTAAAACGAGGTCTGCAGCGTTTTCAAAAGCCTCTGTTTTTCAGTAGTATAAACGACAGGTGTAACCCTAGCAAAAGTTATGCGTTTGAAAACTAAAATGCATTTGTGTAAATGTAGTCTTGGAGGCCTTGTCCACACAAATACGTGTTTGTGTGAAAATGTGTGTTTTTAGTCTTATGTTTTGGTCTTCCATCCTCACTGAGGCCCTGTTTACACTAGTGAAAATAATGAAAACGGTCCTCGTCTACACTGGCCTTTCTACTGTTTTCGAAACGATCTCTATGTACCGAAAACGCATGTCAAATGACCATTCGGGCTGCATATGTCATCAAGGATGTTTCAGTTTAAGAAAAGTAACTGTAATAAAACTGACTTATTCCTTGGGGTGTAAAAATATAGAGTCGTTGAGAAACAGAGTTGCGACACGATTTGTTCTCGCCGCCGTGCGGTCACGTGGTTAATGGAGCTCTCAATAGTTCCAAACAACTCCGCGCCGTCAATGTGTTTGAATGGGTTTAAGCAGGATAGACCAGGGGCGTGTCCCTCGCAGTATCCAGCTACTGCCAAACTGTCCCTAGCAATAATTTTGCTCAAAAATAAATAAATAAATATATGTAGGCCTATATGTTTTTGTAATTTCGGACGCATCTGAAACCAATGAGATTACCTAAGAAGTTAAATAGGCTACGTTAGAAAACTGCGCGCTTACAAGGACGCGCATTTAATACATGGGCAGAATGTAGTCATGCACCAGACGAGAAGCAGCGCCGCGTTGAACTCACAGGTATTTCACCCAATTTAAGACACCAGCAAAAAAAACAGTTAACATAAAAGTAGTTTGTTAATAACAAGAGCAAACGGAAAGAGAAAGCGCAATCTATGGCTATTATTAGCTCCCTATATAAAGCATTCTGACATAAAATGGTTGAACGGAAAGATACACAATCTTCCAGCATTTGATAAAGTCATTATGAACATTAACAATAATCAGGGGGGGCTGATGTTCACTTGGGTTTATGTCCCCACCAATGTCAAAAACAAACCTACGCCCTTGGGATAGACAGCAGTTTCACTAGGCTATATTTGCAGCAGTTTAGAGTAATTATTAACACATAATGTGCATTGATTGTGCCCGAAAACGTTCTACAATCGCATTTTATTTCGGGAAGAGACGGCATTAATATGTTCTCATACTCTGACAGTAAAATGTGACCAAACAACTTAAGTGTACATTTTATTCAATTAAATAATTGTAATATATAGTTCCGTTATAGTTAGTTAATATTTTGAGGAGTGCAATAATGATCCTGACCATTTAAAAGATAACATTTTCTAATATAGTATTTATATTATAGTTGTAGTATTTAGTGTATGTATATAGTGTAGCATTTAGAGTTAAATACATTTGAATGTGCATTTGGTCATGCTCAAACACTCATTTTTTATAGGTTTCGATTTAACGATTTAACGTTAAATAAAAAAAAGTGAATTATTATTCATGTTATTTTATGATATTCACATATACAACATTAGCGAATATTACAAAGGCCAACAAATATGGCATTTAACATAATAGAAGTTTAAAATAATGTAATAAAAAGCCACAAGGCAATCAATTGCGTTCCGCATACATTTTTATTGTAGTTCTTGAATGCAGTATTTACTGAAACTCATTTAATCCCCTACATGGAGAGAAAGATTGCAAAAAGACTAAAAACTTAAAAATATGACAACATTTGGTTATGGTCATTATGGTGTTTCTCACTGTTTCTAACTGTTTATTATCTAACGATACACATTAACTATAATACGCTTCGTAAAATACCACTACTGGCCAACTGATGCGTTAAAATGTCAAAAAATGCAGTAATTTCTTCAATTTACCTGACTGTGCTTCAGAAGCACTGAAATTAATGGGCTTCAGTGCTGGAACTATTGGTTGTTTGGAACTATTGGCCACTCCATGACACTTTACTTCCTCATTCCTCAATTCCTATGGAAGCCTATGGGAGTGTCGCAACTCTGTTTCTCAACGGCTCTGTAAAAATACCGTAATTTATTTTTTTACTTTTGCAATTTAACATTTACTTTTCTTAAACGAGCCTCCAAAATGAGACGCAACAAATGTTATTGTTTACATGGTCGTCAAGTATATGCAAAGTGAATGTGGCCGCCACACCATCGTTTTCAAAAGTCTCCGTTTTGCTCCGTTTACACTGAAATGCAACCCCAGAGTTTTTAAACTAAAACAGGGTGTGCAGCATTTTCAAAAGTCTGTTTTTGAGGGTCACTTTTTAAACAGGCTATGTTTACACAAGACTTTTGAAAACATTACAGACCCCATTTTAGTTTGAAACTCCAGGGTTGCATTTCAGCGTAAACTGACAAACACTGATACTTTTGACAACTATGGCATAGCTGTACACATTCACTTAGGGTATCCTTGACAACTGTGTAATTAATAACATGATGCTCATTATGAGTGGTCATGTGACATGCGTTTTCAGTTAAAGGGTTACTCCACCCCAAAATGAACATTTTGTCACTAATCATTTACCCCCAATGTCATTCCAAACCCATAATTTTACAAAGCTACGGCAATACTTTTTGTACGCAAAGAAAAAAAAAGACCTTATTCAACTATTTGTCCCCTCCGTGAATTGTTCAATAAAGTTGTTATTTTGGTTTTTTGCTTACAAAAAGTATTCTTATAGCTTTGTAAAATTATAGTTGAACCCCTGATGGCAGATGGACTATTTTGACGACGTCTTTCATACTTTTCTGGGCCTTGTCAATGTCATTTACTTGGCAGTCAATGGGACAGCCACAAAGCTCCTGGTTTTCATCCAAAATATCTTAAATTGTGTTCTGAAGACGAACAAAGCTTTTATGGGTTTGGAACGACATGGGGGTAAGTGATTAATGACAAAATTTTCATTTTGGGGTGGAGTAACCCTTTAAATAGTGTGGACGGAGATGGTTTCTGAAAGACAGTGAAAACGCTAGTGTAGACATTTCACCCCCCTTTTAAAAAAAAAACAGCATATGCTGGTTAGGTAGATTCTGATGCTGGTTTTAGCTGTTTTAAGCTGGGCTTTGCTGGTTTATGCTGGTCATGTGCTAGTCATTGTTTTTATTTGTAAACGCCATTTTAAAATGAAAACACACTATTAAACTAGGTCTCAGTGTGGACTGAAGGCCAAAATGGAGGGAAAAATATGCATTTTTGAACGGAAATGTATTAGTGTGGCCAAGGCCTCTAAGGCCTCGTTTTAAAACATAAATTTTGCTACGGTTACGCCTGTCGTTTACACTACTCTGGCATTTTCGACCCTAAAAAAAACGTATGCTGCATTCCAATTTGCATACTATATGTCCTAAATAGTATTCGAAAATAGAATTAGCATGTCCCAAATTATAGTATGTTTAAAAAAAAAGTATTCCAAAGATTCCCGTCTACAACTACTGATTAGAATTTAAAGTGCAGATCGATCTACTCTCTAATATTGCCCACAACACATTGCGTGGTGGACGAGGATTCGATTAGAACTACAAACAAGCATAAAAAGCCTATTATTCTGCTACATACTCAAAAGAGTATTCACAAAAAGAGTACATACTGTTAGCATAGTATAAGAAGGTGAATTGGGATGCAGCCAGTGTTGCCAACTTAGCGACTTTGTTGCTAGATTTTGCAATTTTTCAGACCCCCTCAGCAACTAGCAACAAATCTAGCGACTTCTTGGACAAACTTTTTTTTCGTTTCATTTTCGTTATATAAACGAAAACCGTTTTACTGAGAATTTGACTGCATTAAAATGCAGTATGTGAGCACAGAGAGGCATGGCGATACGACAAACTGACGTCAAGAATATGCTAATTGGCGACATTTGGTGACTTTTCAAGTGAAGTTTACCTACTTTTCATTGAAAAAAGTTGGCAACACTGGATGCAGCATTAGACTTTTGAAAACTGTTTTAGTTTGAGATTCCAGGGGTGCATTTCAGTGTAAACGGACCAAAACGGAGACTTTTGAAAACTATAGGGTGGAGCCCCACATCTGCTGTGTGTATCCTTGACAACTATGTAAACAACTATGAATGGACATGTGACATGCGTTTTTAGTTGTGTAGTGTGGACAGAGATCGTTTCTGAAACAGTGAAAATGCCAGTGTAGATGAGGATCATTTTTATTTGATTTATTTTATTTTATTTTATTTTTATTTTATTTATTTTTTTGCTTGCTTTAGTCATCTGGCTTGACAGCAGTCATAATAAATCTGCACTTAAATACTTTTGATACAGTAGCACATTGTTGTTCCTCATCCTATCTGGCTCAGAGGTTTATATCAGTTAATATATACTCTATATATTGTCTCTAATGCAACTGAATTGTGCCGCGTGTTTTACCCTCCGGCAGGTGTTACTGCAATAAAAGCATGGCCTTGGAAATACAACGACAAATCTTAAATACTTCAAAGACGTGGTTTGTTTTTCCCTCTGCGTTTGGAGAAAAGGTTTCAAAGTTCAAGGGCCCCTTGATCACATGGTCAGCAGTTGGCGGGAGGAAACACTGGCACGATTCTACAGAAGTCTTCATGTTGGATCATTAGACTGAAGGAGAATAAAATTTGCATGTTAGTTTTAATGTTTAACTTTTGTGTTTACCTCAACGCTAATGTAACTATTCATGCAATTCATGCTGAAAAAAAACAGCTCATATTTGCATAAAATATTTTCTCTAGCATGAGGTGACCTGCGCATGATTTGGAGCTGATCTACGGTAGTATGTGGAAATTTCATCAGCAGGGATAAGTTACTCATGAGCGCAGGGCAAGAGTTGAAGACGACTGTGTGAGTCAGATGCCAGGAACATTTCCAAACCCGGAGAGAGGGGAGAGCGGCTGCAGAAAACCACGGGAACATTCTGCCTCTCCGTGTTTTTATTCCTGTTGTGTTGTGGACTGACTGCATAACAAGACAGCAAACAGGAACTGAAAAGCTTTGAGTTCAGGCCAATATCCGAACACTTTGATGGCAAATTATGAGGGTTTGTTTTTGGAGAGTGCCAGGTTCAGCCTGGGTTCCTCTCACTTAAAGCTTGTGAGAAAAACATTTTACAGCTGAGAGCACAAATGAAAAAAAAGTCAAAATTATGACATAATACTCATAATTATGAGAGGAGATACTAAATCATGTTTGAAATGGCACAATCCTGAGATAAAAAAGCTGCCATTAAGTCATAATTACTACATAAAAGCCAAAACAAAGAGTCTAAATATGATACTAAGCCATAATCATGAGATAAAAAGTGACAAAATGTTTCCATTATGAGAAAAAGTAAAAATTATGAATGATGGGAAGTCATAAGCATGACATAAAAAGTAAAAAATATGACAGCTGATTTGAAATTAAAGGTAAAATGTCATAATTATGATTATTATACTTGTAATTAACTATGTAAATATTGTAATATTAATATAAGTAATAATTATTGTGACATTATTAATCTCATGATTCTGGCTTAATGTGTCTTATTTTGATTTGTCTCATAATTATGACACAATTTCAAAGTGTTTGTGTGTTCATTTATTTTACTTTTTGTCTTATTTTGACTTATTTCATGACTGTTTCAGCTAAATATTTTGTGTGTATGTGTGTTTTATTTATTTATTTTTTACATGATTGTGGCTTAGTATTTAATATTTAGAATTTTCTCACATAGTTTTGATCAGTTTATGTCAGAATTTCATTTTTTGTCATAATTTACATTTTTTTACATGAGTATGGCTTAGTATTTCATGATTCTGACTTAATGTCTTATTTTGACTTATTTCATAATTATGACTAAGTTTCAGCTAAATATTTTGTGTATATGTGTGTTTTATTTTATTTTTATATTTTACTTTTTATTTCACATAATTTTAATAATTTTATGTCATAATTTAAAATTTTACATAATTATGGCTTAGTATGTCATATTTAAACTTTTTATCTCACAATTTTGACTTTTTTTTTTACTTTTTATTTCACATAATTTCAATCATTTTATGTTATAATTTTAATTATTACATGATTATGGCTTAGCTGTTAATATTTAGAATTTTTATCACATAATTTTTCATAATCATAATCATTTTATGTCATAATTTCATTTTTTATGTCATAATATATATTTTTTCGTGAGTATGGCTTAGTATGTCATATTTCAACTTTATTTCATGATTCTGACTTAATGTCTTATTTTGACTTATTTCATAATTCTGATTACGTTTCAGCTAAATATTTTATTGTCTTTTATTTATTTATTTTACTTTTTATTTCACATAATTTCAATCATTTTATGTCATAATTGCATATTTTATGTTTAATTTCCTATTTAATTTTTTACACGAGTAAGGCTTAGTATGTCATATTTTGACTTTATTTTTATGATTCTGACTTAATGTCTTATTTTGACTTATTTCATAATTATGACTAACTCTCAGCTAATAATAATCATTTCGGTTTTTATATGACTGTGACTTAGTGTCATATTTTGAATTTTTATCACATCATATTGATCATTTTATGTCATAATTTCATTTTTTACATGATTGTGGCTTAGTATTTCATATTTAGACTTTTTATTTCATGATTTTGACTTATATCTTAATTGGACTTATCTCATAATTGACTCAATTTCAGGTAAATATTTTATGTGTGTGTGTGTGTCTGTTTTATTTTTATTTTTTTACTTATTTCACAATTTTGTCTTATCACATAATTTCAATCATTTTATGTTATATTTTGACATCATTTTTTATTATTCATTTTATGATATATCGCAATTATTATTTAGTTAATCTTAGCTAATTACTTATTCTTAATTATTATTTTGTATGTAATGACTTTTTATTCAATATTAATATTACTTTTTTATGAACATTGACATATAAAAAGGCAGAATTTTCTGATATTTTATGAGACTTATTGTCTTTAACACACACAGTCGTCAGTGTCCAGTGGTGCCCTCTCTATGATGTAATTTCCTGTTCCATGTTTTTAATGTTCACCGCACTACAACTTTGATTTGGCGGACAAAACTTTTAGAAATATTAAAAAGCAAGGAAGCACATTTTTGTGCATTTTTTATTTTTGTCCCCTAAAACACATTACAATAAATTTAATCATAACATGAAATCATAACATATTCCTGTAGGTTGGGTTGGTTCGTTGTTGTTTTTTCATGCTAGAACAATCAGCCTATTGTGACATTTCTACATTTGCCTGACATAGCCGCTTTGAAAGGCCGCCAGGAATCGAGGACACCATGTACACCTGATTTGCATGTTGGGTGGTGCTGTAGCTGCATGAAGAAGAGCGCATGGATGCCCTTCAGCTTTACTGATGACTGTTATTCAAAGCAGGCAGCGGTGGCTTAAAGGCACAGACACGACAGCTTTGTGCGTGAAAGCGAGAGTAGGGTGAATTAGTGAAACTTCTTGCAATGTTTCACACACCCCCACCTACATCTCGAAAGGCTATCTGCCCCATTTACCCACTAAGACAGATGCCAAGTGAGCAATTATGAGCTGACAGTTAAGCAAGATAAGAATTACAGGCAAACAACTCAGTTTAACATTACTTGGAATGACCTTGTCAGAGAGATCACACACACTAGTGGACCATTACTTTAATTTGGTTAAGACTGGTTAACATTATTATATGTTATTCCTCTGAAAACTTGTGTAAAGACCAGCACCATGAAACCAATTTGAGGAAAAAGGGCAAGGTCTACTGTCACAGTCATCAATTGTGGTTAATGTGCATCTTGCAGGAGAAATTAGGGTTTAAGTTTTACGTATATCTTATGCAATAAAAAAACGAAGTCTGTGATAGTACACACAGTTAACTACTGTATTTGCATTTCAAACCAGTGTATTTACGATAATAAATAGCTATCATAACAAATACCAGTTTGCAATACAGCTAAAATCACTGGGAATGCTTGAGAAGCCGTGCAAATCCAGGCCTGTTCTTATGTTTAAAAAAGGTGGACAGGTACTATTAAAGGTCTATAAAATGTAACGTTCTGTGTAGAATTCAAATGGGATACCTTTTGCGGTTTGTGCCGAACCGCGCATATGAGACGCTTTCTCGTTTTGTGGTCTGGTGTCTTTGAGGCGACTGTCTGTGTGCGCGCTGCCGTGGTTTGCGCGAAACCAGATTTCTTTTGCCTAAATGAAAAGCATATATACACTGTCTGTATCGTTCCTTATCCACTATATAGTGCACTACGTGCCATTCGCCGTACAGAAAATACTAACTCTGTGAACAAGCGACTGAGGTAAACAACAGCTTTGGCGTCTATACAGGACGCGTCGGATTCTAGAGAGCATTTGATTGGACAGAAAGTTTAATGAGAAGCTGAAGTGCAGGGTGATGTCATCAAAATCGTTGGACACCAGGTATTATGACTTGACAAATGATTTCATTTCTAAAATATGTAGTAGAAAACCTGTGAAAGATTTACGTTATTTAAAAAGCATCGTTTTATACATATTTTGGACTATGAGGGCGCCATTATTTCAATGATGTGAAATGGTTGCATTTGGAGAACTGCTGGAGCTACCTGTTGCTAGTTTTACCACAACAGGAATCTGAATACTGATACAATCAGGGTTGCCAGGTTTTCACAACAAAACTCACCCAATTGCTACTCAAAACTAGCCCAAAAACGTTTTGTGGTGTAAAATTAGCATTCCAGAGGCTAAATATTACGTTATTGGGGTTACTTCAACCTGCAGACATGAAAAACAACCTGCGGCAACAGTATGAAAGTAGCCCAATTCTGCGGGAAAACCGCGGACTTGTGCGGCTTTTGGTTGTAATTTTCAGTTGAAGGGCATGTAAGTCTTCACTGTTTTTTCTAGCGATAAGAAGAGGAGAAATGAATGGGAAGATGTCTGTGGATAAATAAAACTTCCTAAAGACCCATGTCTTTGTTCTCTCCACTTTGGCCCTGATGCCTTCGAGGGTTTTAGTTGACCACAGCTACTGAAAGAGCTTACAAACAGCAAAGACAAAAAACACTAGATGCCATCCTGATGGGATGTAAACATACCAACGCTTGTCATGACGCCGCAGCCACTGAAGGAGTTTCACAGCGTGGATTTCACTTGATATCCGGGGGTGTTTAGACTCCTTGTATGGCAAAATCAATGGTACAGCATTTGGTTTAAGTCTACACTTATATCCATCGCCACTTTTAAGCTTTTTCAGTATCCGTGGTCATCGTATCAGTATTTTATTTTTTACTGTTGTGGTAAAATAGCAACAGAGTGCAATTTCACATCAACGAAATAATATTGCCCTCCATAATCCAAAATATGTATAACAATGGGGATTTTTTAAATAACGTAAATCTTTCATGGGTTTTTTATACATATTTAAGTTAGAGACATAATTTACATTACACTAAGCCATAAAAAAAGTCATAATACTCTGAGTTTAAAGACTGTACGATTTGAATGCTTATGTCTTGAATGCGAATTTAGTCATTATTTTGGAGTGCACAAACTTATAGATAACCTTATCCATACTAAACACCAAAATTTGGCATAACATGTTGATTTTATAATGACTTTAAATATTTACAACAACAACTTACTAATAAAACTTTAAAATTGTTATATATATTATAAAATTTGATTGGATGAGCCTTGTCTAAAGCATTGTAAAAGATCTACACTCCTGCACATCATTTGAGTTGTGCCATAAGGTTACATAGAAACCATAAACAACCTAGCATTTGATTAGTTGGAAATTTAAGCAGTGCAGGATGAGTCATCTTAATAAAGTTTACATATAAAGTTCACTCTAAGTGCATTCTAAGTTTATATCCCGCAATTCAGAGTTCACATCTTGCAATTCTGTTTCTTCCGCCATGGAATAAAAAAAAAATAGAAAAGGTAATTGCAACTCTTCAGACTTTATTCTCACAATTGCAAGTTTATATCTGACAATTTTATCTTATAGCTTTTAAGTAACAGCTGTTTTAGGTGATTATTAACGTTAATATTGACCACTCATACTGTATCAAAAAGTTAACAGTGCACAAAATCACAAGCTATGTTCAAGCACTTCCCTACACTTTGGCTATAATCGTAAACTAGGTTAACATGAAACGTGTGCTTGACGTGGCGCGGACTGCTACAGAGTTGAACGCTAGTGACAGACAGTGATTGTCTGGTTATATGAACGTCACCCCCTTTTATATGTGGACTACTTTGATTACGAGAAATGGGAGGAGCGTGTGAGAAACTGAGCAGCTTCCACATGACTGTAGTACAGTGGAAACACAGGGAGAGCTACAGTGGAAACACAGGGAGAGCTGCAGTCGAGGCGTGGGTGAGTGAACATCATGGGACATGCTCTCTGCGAATGAACTACAGCAGTCTGGAGCTTCATCCCTTCATCCCAGAGCGCGCACACGTCTGCTGCTGAACCTCACTGGACAATACAACACTGAAGCTGAGATTACACAGTCCTGTTTTAAAGTTTAGAATAATGAGAGTGAATTTTTCAGCTAGCTGGATATTTCAAGGATGGATCACACACTACTTCGTTCTTGCTCTGTGCATGCAGGTAAGTTTGCTTTCTATGTTTTTGAAAATAATTCTAGTTCATCAAACTTTGTCTTTAAACTGTGAGTTTATTATTACTGGGAATTATTATTTTGCACTCTGTTTACTTTTTGGCTTCCACAAGTCAAGACTGCCTTATTCCACTAGTATTTATTTAAGCGCGCAACGGGTTGTGTACGTCGCGAATGACTCGTTCTTTTGATTCGGACCTTTTCAATGAATCTCAAAAACCTGATCGCTTCGTTCGATCTGACTGAATCAAACGTTTCTCGTGTCAACAACTTCCCTGCCCCTTTTGGAGAAATCCAGTTCGTAATAAGTCAAGTTTGTACTGAACGGAGGATTTGACTAGTAGCCTAAGTATTAGCCGAATTGCGGAAATGTTACAAAATAAAACGGAATGCAAATTTGTGACTTAATGCACTGTTGTCAACAACACGCACACGAAACGAGTTGGTTTTAATAAACAGCTATCATTTTAACATTGTACAACATTATACACTCTACGATTAGTTATATCTGCAACAAACTGAACTAGGACACATTAATAACAAAGAAGTCCAAATGATGACGCGATGACAAGGGAATTAATGAATCTTTTTTTAACCGGTTCATTGAAACGAACTGTTCAAAAGAACCGATAGCCTGTCACTAATTTCTGTGGCTAAAAATTGAGGAGACATACCTAGACATAGGTGTTTTTGCTCGAAAGTGCTCTCACACTAGGTTTTGAGACACATCCCTACTCTTTCCTTCCCTGTCAGATTATTTTGAACTTTTCCTTGGAATCTGAATTGTTGCACATTTGAGGAGAACTCCATGTGAATGTTTCTGGGATTGTGCTTTGTTCATGATGATGGTCTTAACCTAAAATGCAGTGTGTTTTTTCTTCTTCTTCTTTTAATAAGAAATATGACCCTGGACCACAAAACCAGTCACAAGGATCCTTGTTAAGATAGGACAATATTTGGCAGATTTGAAAAGGGTGCAAAAATAAATAAATAAAAAATGAAATAAAATCTAAATATTGAGAAATTCACTTTTAAAATTGTCCAAATTAAATGTTTAATAATGCATATTACTAATCGAAAATTAAGTTTTGATATATTTATGATAGAAATTTTACAAAATATCTTAATGGAACATGATCTTTACTTAATATCCTAATAATTTCTGGCATAAAAGAAAAAAATTGACCCATACAATGTATTTTTGGCTATTTAAGACTGGTTTTGTGGTCCAGGGTCACAAATCATTGGATCTTTCCGCCAAATGTAAATTTGATACTCATCAAATGTAAATTATCATTACATTCCCAGGAATGGTGTAAAACTCCAACTCAAAAACTCTCAAAAACTTGTTTTGTTCCATGCAAACATTTTGGGAAAACCCCTAATATTAGAATTTGACAACATCTATTATATTCTGGTTTGTGAGATTAGCTCTTACTTATTTATTTTTTTTTGTCAAAGACCTTTTCCATTCATATTTTCATTCATTCAGTTGTTTTCTGAGTTATCTAATGTTGTATCAGGTCAAAAGTTTTAGCATGTTTTCTGTTGCATCACTTGCAGGTCTGAACATGTATTTGCCAGGTTGTCGAGTTATGAAAGAAAATGTTAGCATATCTGAAAACAATGCTTGCCTCTTTAGACCTTTGATACTGAGAGAGGGGTTTTCTTCGGATGATGGACAAGTGTTTTGTTAAACAAGTAGTTGATAATTGATTCTTTTAGACTAAATTAAATTACTTGTATTTATATATGTGACCCTGGACCACAAAACCAGTCGCAAGTCGCATGGGTATATTTGTAGCAATAGCCAACACTACATTGTATTGGTCAAAATTACTGATTTTTCTTTTATGCCAAAAATCATGTTCCATAAAGATATTTAATAAATTTTATACTGTAAATATATCAAAACTTAATTTTTGATTAGTAATATGCATTGCTAAGAACTTAATTTGGACAACTTTCTCAATATTTAGATTTTTTTTGCACCTTCAGATTCCAGATTTTCAAATAGTTGTATCTCGGCCAAATGTGTCCTGTCCTAACAATTTGACCCTTACGAGTGGTTTTGTGGTCCAGGGTCACATATATAGTTCTAGTTTACAGTAACGGAGCATTGCTATCTTTTGCATTCATAAACAGAATAAATGCAAAAGAATGCACATGAACTGTGAATATCTTCTGCTATATGCAGCGAGATCCTGTGAGAAAAGGTTTCTCTGTGTCCGGTGCGTATTTTCTAACATATAATTTTTCAGGGCGTCACTGACCATGATCTTATATATTTAGTCAATGAAAATATGTTTTGTTGGCTGAGTATAGCCTTACATTCAAATGTAGAGGATCAGAAATGAACTCTGGACATTCCTTTGGCTTTCCTGTGTTTTTTCACATGCGTCCATCAAAAGGCCTTTAGGTTCTTCAGGAGTGGTCGAAAAACCCTGAGAATTTCGTCTTCAAGTATGTTTAACATCTTAACAGAGACAAAGAGAAGATTATTTTCAAGTACTGAATTTATTCAATGATCAATTGGAATTTTGTGTGTTTTAATTTTAATAAAAAATCACATTTGTTCAAGAAACACTATTATTATCAATATTTAAAACAGTTTTTTTAGGATTCTTTGATGAATAGAAAGATCCAAAGATCAGCATTTATCTGCAATAAAGAGCTTTTGTAACATTATACACTATACCATTCAAAAGTTCAGAGTCTGTATAATTTTGATGATAAAGACATTTATAATGTTACAGAAGATTTCTATTTCAGATTTCTGTTTTTCTGTACTTTCTATTCATCAAAGAAAACTGAAAAAAAAAAAATCTACTCAGCTGTTTTTAACATAATAACAATAAATGGTTTTTTGAGCAGCAAATCAGAATATTAGAATGATTTCTGAAGGATAATGTGACTGGAGTAATGATGCTAAAAATCACAAGAATGAATTACATTTTGAAATATATCCAAATAGAAAACACAATTTAAATAGTACAAATATTTCAAAAGTTTACTGATTTTGCTGTACTTTGGCTTAAATAAATGCAGGATAGATACGTTCTTTAAAAAAAACATTAAAAATCGTACTGTTCAAAAACTTTTGACTGGTAGTGTATACATATGTATATTCAAATACTGGGTATACCAAAGAATACAGTACACAACTTGTTTCATAATTTGAATAAATTGAGTTTTCTTCCTGATGAATATTTGTTTTTTTGATTAAGTGAAGTGAACTAGTCCCTTGTTTAGACAAAGATTGCTGTCATTAACAAATCTGATAAGGAAATCTTATTTCCTCATGAATTTCCATGATACCCATGGATTTTTCCAAATGAGATGATGGATAAATCCATTGATCCATGATCAACCCCAGAAAACTCTAATAGGAAATGTTTGCTTTGCTTTTTTGCTTCAGAGAGATAAAGAGGGCTTTCAAAATTCATATTTCCATCTATTTTAACCCTCTACAAACAAGCACCTAGTACCTCAGCCAAGTTTGTTCACCTCATCGAGAGCCTTGTATGCTGAGCTTGGCACTATTTTCTCTTTTTTTATTGTCTTTTACATAAGTAATGGCTAGATTTTCTCAGATTTGCACTGAATTAAAGGATTGCATTTAATTCTGCCCTGCTGTTAAACCGTGGAATGCTTTTGTGGTATCTGGAGGGATGTGGGTGGTGTTTTTTTGCTTTTCTTCTTGTTTTTTTCTTCCTCCGAGTTGGGCAATACCCCCCCCCCCCTCCCCCACATACACACCATATACACACTCCCCCACTCTTTCATTCCCTGATGCTTTTACCACTCAAATGATCCTTATTCCTTGAAGATTCCCATTCCATCCAGAGTGCCAAAAGTTTTGTGTTGCTGTAGAAATCACCCAGCGGACGGGAGATACAGTGACCCCTAAAAGTATTTGAAAGCTTAAGCCACACTTAAAAATGTCTGAATGCCATTGCATCAGATTACGAAATAAGCAACTGGCATGCATTTTAAGAAAAATACCAACAATTTTCACAATAGTAAAATAATACATGTATTGTTCAAAATTAGAATGAACTGATCAAACTTGAGACCCATTAGTTAAAGGTCATTATAAACATGGTTTAGAAAGGTCTAAAAAAAGTATTTTATGCTTTGTTTGATCGAAAACACAGTAAAAATGGTAATAATGTTAAATATTTTCTAATACATTTTAAAATGTATTAGAAAAGCTGAATTTCAGCTGCCTTTACTCCAGTCTTCTTCAGTGTCACATGATCTTTCAGAAATAATTTCTAGAAGAAACAAAAATATTATGAGGGCTATTCCCATGCTAGACATCTGTAACTAAAAACCTCCCAAGGGTGACCTGTGAGACTCTGCAAACTGAGCAATTAATTTAGTATCTTGAGTAATAAATGTTTGTTGCTGATGATGTGACATAGTTTTATCCAAAGTCACTTATAAATAATTATTTTATCAATATGTTTGTTTAACTATTGTTGTCAATTTTCAATTTTAGGCTGGACAGGCAATAAGCTGCCAAGAAGACGAATATGAGCACAACGAGAGATGCTGCAGAAAATGTGAACCAGGTGAGCGGCAATACAGACTAGTTAATTATACTATGTAGAAGACACTATAAAACAATCCATTCATTCGTTTTATGGCGTGTGAGTGAAGCCTGTCTGGGAAAAATAAGATCAGGTCTAAATCTGCTTGTTTTTTCCCATTTAAAAAGCAGAAGGATGAGAAAAAGAGGAAGAGGCCTACACACACCCACACAAACTATAACCTACAATGACTTCCACTATACAATTCAGAAGAATATGGTCTTTTGCAATATGTATTCACTGACCTTTTTCCAGTGTTTTTTAACAACTCATTGCATAATTTTCCTTTGAATACAGGAAAATACGTTTTTGCCCATTGTGATGGCAGCTCGAACACAAATTGCCGTGAATGTGGCCGTGAAGAGTACCAGCCCTACAGTAACAGTGACACTAAGTGTATTCCTCAGAAATTCTGCGATGAGGGTCAGTGTCACATAATGTGTGTAATGAAGGAATGTTTGGTTTTGCGTTATATTTTGACACCAGTCATTCTCTGCAGGTAAAGGATTTAACCGCACTCGTCCTCCCAACCCTACTGCGGCTGAACCATGTCAGTGCAAGCAGGGTTTCCACTGTTCTCTGATCAACTGCGAATACTGTGAGGCGATTAAAAAATGTCCTGCCGGAGAAGGAGTCGTAATGGGCAGTAAGTCGTACAGATTTGATCATTTACATTGTTTTAAATAGCGATGAAGGGATAGTTAATGACATGAAGGTGTGTGAATGATGACAGAATGTTCATTTTGGCATGAACTATCCTTTTTCAGAAGTTTAAAGTGGGAGGCATTAATCATATGTCTTACAGATAGATGAAGTGTACCCGTAATTGAGAGTGCAGTAAATCAGCGGCTGTTCCAGCTCTGTGGTTTTGAGCACAAGGTTTTGTGCCAAATGGAAAGGAACACTATAATACAGTTCACAGAAATGGATCTGGACACGCTGTAGTTTATATTTTATCTTTAGCATCTTGACATTTACACTGTAATTAAAATTAAAAGACATCACAAGGCTTTCTGTAGACTGCACGCTCTATTTATCTGTCGTTCTTTCTGTCTGGATAGAAGAACGATAGTTGGAGTAGTAGATAGTTATATAGATAGATAGATAGATAGATAGATAGATAGAATGACAGATGATAGAATGACTGATAGCTGGATAGATAAAATGTATAGATGTATAGATAGAATGACTGATAGCTGGATAGATAAAATGGTAGATATAGAGATGACAGATGTATAGATGTACAGATAGATAGAATGACTGATAGCTGGATAGATAAAATGTATAGATGTATAGATAGAATGACTGATAGCTGGATAGATAAAATGTATAGATGTATAGATAGAATGACTGATAGCTGGATAGATAAAATGGTAGATATAGAGATGACAGATGTATAGATGTACAGATAGATAGAATGACTGATAGCTGGATAGATAAAATATATAGATGTATAGATAGAATGACTGATAGCTGGATAGATAAAATGGTAGATATAGAGATGACAGATGTTCAGATAGATAGATAGAATGACAGTTGATAGAATGACTGATAGCTGGATAGATAAAATGTATAGATGTATAGATAGAATGACTGATAGCTGGATAGATAAAATGGTAGATATAGAGATGACAGATGTTCAGATAGATAGATAGATAGATGCATAGATTGATTATAGTGGGATAGATAGAACAATGGATGGATAGAACAATAGAAAGGCAGATAGATAGCATGATAAATGGATAGAATTATGGATAGGTGGATAGATAAAATGACAGATGCATAGAATGATTGATAGCTGGATAGATAAAATGGTAGATATAGAGATGACAGATGTATAGATGTATAGATAGATAGAATGACAGATAAATAGAATGCTAGATAGATAGATAGATAGATAGATAGATAGATAGATAGACAGACAGACAGTATGATTGATAGCTAGATAGATGAAATGGTAGATATAGAGATGACAGATGTATAGATGTATAGATAGATAGATAGATAGATAGATAGATGATGCATAGATGGATTATAGTGGGATAGATAGAACAATGGATGGATAGAACAATAGAAAGGTAGATAAACAGCATGATAAATGGATAGAATTATGGATAGGTGGATAGATAGAATGGTACATAGATGATAAAATAGTAGATGGATGGATGGATTGAACAAGAGAACAGCAAATAGACAGAATAACAGATGGATAGAATGATTGATAGCTGGATAGATAGCATGATAAATGGATAGAATTATGGATAGGTAGATAGAATGGTACATAGATACGTAGATGGATAATAGACAGAGGGATAGAATGATAGATAGATGGATGATAAATAGAATTTTGGATAAGTGGATCAATGGAACAGTGCATAGATGAATAGTTGGATAATAGATAGAGGGATAGATAGAATGATGGATGAATAGAACAATAGAAAGGTAGATAGAATAATAGATGGATAGAAAGAAGGGTATACAGATGATGGATGGATGAATGATAGATGAGTAGATAGAACAATGGATGGATGATGGATGGCTAGATCGATGTGTATATTGATAGAATGGTAGATATACAGAGAGAACAATAGAATTATGGATAAGTGAATAGATAGAACAGTACATATATTATAAATGGATTGTAATGGATAGAGGGATAGAACAATGGAATAGATAGAATGATGGATAGGTGGATAGATGGAATAGTAGATATGTAGAGGATGGATGGATGAATGATAGATGAACCGATACAATGATAGATGGATAGAAAAATAGTAGATAGACAGAATGATAGAATGATGGACAGGTGGGTGGATGGAATGGTAGATATATAGATGATGGATGGATGGATGATAGATAAACAGACAGAATGATAGACGATGGATGGATAGATTGATTTATATATTGACAATGTAGATAAACAAATTGAACAACAGATGGATAGAATTATGGATATGATACATAGATGATAAATAGATGGAGTGATAGATAGAATAGTGGATGATAAAACAATAGAATAGAATAATAGAACGATGGATAGGTGGATATATAGAATGGTAGATATATAGATGATGGATGGATGGATGAATAGATGATAGATGAACAGATGAAACGATGGATGGATGATAGATGGATAGAAAGAATGATAGATGGATAGATTGATTTAAATATTGATAGAACAGTAGTTAGACAAACAAAAAGAACAATAGATGGATAAAATTATGGATAGGTGGATAAACAGAATAGTACATACATAGATGATAGAGGGATAGAATGATGGATGGATAGATGGACAGAACAATAGAATAGCAGATAGACAGAAAGATAGATGATAGAACAATGGATAGGTGGATAGATAGAATGGTAGGGATATAGATGATGGATGAATTGGAAAGATGGATGGATAGAACAATAGAACGGTGGATAGACAGACATATGCTAGAAACAGAAATACAAATGATAAGGAAAATGAATGCAATGAAGTTATTACTTAGGATAAATACATAAGTATCCATTATGATGTGCTCATTTGTCTATTGAAATCATAAGTCTCTGTCTATAAATGTTTATTGCTCTTTTCATTGTAGAGACAGGCAGAGCTACCTGTGAGCCTTGTCAATACGGACATTTCTCAGATTCCACATCAATAGAAGCCTGCAAGAAATGGACAGAGTAAGTATGCCTCTCTATTGAACTTAAAAAGTCAATGCAATAACAAGTCCATAGGTTTAACAACGGCTGGGAGTGTGTGCCACAAACATGCCTGTCCTCTGAGTCACACACGCACAACTGTTCTTAAACAGCACTCATTTGCAAAGTCACAGCTCTCGTTCTCACAGGCGTTGTTTGTCTGGGGAAGGTCTCAGGCATGCTCGGTCATTTTTTAAAGCCCCCGCAGTCTTACCGCACTGTGGTATTATGATTAATTTCTCCACCACTTCCCCTAGAAAGAGCCCCTTTTTCTTTTTGCTCTTTGTGTTTGCGGTTCCTCTCAGAAGAGAAAATTGGGACTGATCAAACCAGAAGTGTCCAGACTGTTGGGCTGCCCTCTTTTGATATGTCTAATTCTATTCCAGTTGTAAAGCTTACAATATTTCCAAAGCATTGATATGTCTATTTTTCGCCCAGTTGTAAAGCTGACGGCAAGACCGAAAAACAGCCAGGAAGCCTTAAGACAGATGCGGTGTGCGGAGTCCCTTCTCCTGGTAAGTTTTGAAAATGTTTCTGCTCTGCCTTAGAAAATGATTGAAGGTTACTATGCATGACCAATTTTAATTTACAGTATTCAGAAGTCAGATATACACTACCAGTCAAAAGTTTTTGAACAGTAAGGTTTTTAATGTAATCCAAAGTACAGCAAAAACAGTAGCATTTTACTTACTATTATATTTTTTACTATTTAAAATAACAGATTTGGCTTTCAGTCATACTAATATTCTGCTAAATGAATATACTAATATCATACTAAGAGTCTGCTAAATGTAAATGTAATATTCTAATTTACTGTTCAAATAACTATTATTATTATTATGTTGAAAACAGTAACTCTAACTCTACAAATAATTGTTACAGCTAAGTAACTCTACAAATAATTGTTACAAATAAGTACCTCTACAAATAATCTCTAGAAATAATTGTTTTTCAGTTTTTTGATGAATAAAAAGTTCAGATGAACAGCATTTATCTGAAATAGAAACCTTCCTTGCTTTAAATATTGATAATAATAAATGTTTTTTAAACAGCAAATCGGCATATTAGAATGTTTTCTGAAGGATCATGTGACCCTGAAGACTGCAGTAATTATGCTATAAATTCAGCTTTGAAATCACAGGAATAAATTACATTTTAAAATATATTTAAATAGAGAAGAGTTATTTTAAATAGCAAAACTATTTCAAAATGTTACTGTTTTTGCTGTACTTTGGATCAAATAAATGCAGGCTTGGTGAGCAGAAGAGACTTCTTTAAAAAACTTTTAAAATCTTACTGTTCAAAAACTTTTGACTGGTAGTGTATTTAAAATCCAGTAATCTCAAAGGACTGGAAAAAATTACTCAAAATGAGTGGGAACCCATATTTTATGTGATGCGTGGTGTCTGTAATTTCTGGTAGGATTAGTCTGCATGTGTTTTCTCAAGAATGCAAGGGCAATAAATGTGACTGTGCAACACATAAAAAATTAATTAGACCGTCTATGATAAACTGAGGACTTTTCACAGAACAGTGTAATGAATAAACCTCCACTTCTTCCTCAGGTATGACACCCTGGGTGGTGGTGGCCATCCTCTCTGTCATCATCGTGGTATCTCTGGTTGTTCTCTTCTTGTTTTGCTGCAAGGATAAGCTGAACTTCCTCTCAGGTAAATTTAGTTCAGGGTCATGTTTGTTTGCTACAGTTTGTGGTAGATTCTTGTCTATGTTGTTGATTAAAGCTTGTTTTCTGACGCCACAGTAAATCTACGCACCTGCGTCCAAAACCTGAAAGGAAGTAGGAATCAACAG
The DNA here is from genome assembly GCA_033026305.1 of Cirrhinus molitorella. NCBI lineage: Eukaryota > Metazoa > Chordata > Actinopteri > Cypriniformes > Cyprinidae > Cirrhinus > Cirrhinus molitorella. The sequence goes on along the minus strand of CM065140.1, from coordinate 16,510,201 downwards.
GTAAGTAAGAATGTCTAAAAAACATAGCCTTAGTAACCTAGTGATGCAGACTTAAAGGGATAGTTCACCCAAAAATGTACTCACCCTCCTGTTGTTCCAAACCCATAACACCTTTGTTCATCTTCTGAATACAAATTACAATATTTTTGATTAACTCTTGTAAAAAGTATTCTCGTAGCTTCATAAAATTAAGATTGAACCACTGATGTCACATGGGCTATTTTAAAGATATCTTTACTACCTTTCTGGGCCTTGAACTTATCAGAAAGCTCTAGGATTTCATCAAAAATAGCTTAAGTTGTGTTCTAAAGATGAACAAAGGTCTTACGGGTTTGGAACGACATGAGGGTCAGTAATTATGACAGAATTTTCATTTTTGGGTGAACTATACTATACCTTTAAGGCACGTTCACACCAACAACAATAACTATATTAGCATCCACAATAATGGTACATGCAGCACATGCAGATGTAACATTGTCTGTCATTTTAAATGCTCAAGCTTTGTAAAGCTGAATGGATTCTGATTGGCTAGATTTTTTGTGGGAGTGATGCCAACAATATTGTTCCTCTGTTTTGTTATTGTTATAGCTGTGGTGTGGACTGCACTATTATCATAGAATTATAATTATTAATAACCCTCATAATGCATTCAAAAGCTGTATTGTATTTTATTATATAATTTATTCTACTTTATTATTTTATTTTTCTTTCTTTCTTTCTTTTCTTGTATTTTTTTTTTACTATTTTTTATTTTTATTTATTTTTTTATTTTACATTATTTTATAAAACAGTCCATTTCTTATTAATGAGTGAATGTTCAAACTAATTAAGTTTTGAATGTTACCATGTTATTACAATGTCATAACTTCATTTACCCCTTTTAGAAAAAACTATGACGCAAAGTGTATATAATTTTTCAATATTGATGAAAAAATGATCATTGTATGAAATTTATAAGAAAATACAATCAAATAACAGTTTTAACCTTATTGGAATGAATGGAATTTAATTCAGTACCTTTGAATTTATAACTCATGATTACTCAAAAACTGTCCAAATTTATGAAGCCAGCATATTAATTTCTAACAAAACAGCATCAGATATACAAATATAAAAGTTTTCAAACAAAATAACTACTTTTTACTTGCATAAACATTCACTTTTAGATTTAAAAAAGATTATTAAACATTAAATTAAACATTATTACATTTTTTTCATGCTGCAATGATTCATCAGTAGTGTATCTATTATGTCAATATCTATTTATGTCAAGAAAATGATCAGTGCCAATAAAGTGTTAACAAAAAGTCTTTTTGACACTAATATACCTTCATATTTTTATTTCATATATAGTAATTTTGACACATAATGGTACTCCATACATACCAAAAATCATATCCAAAATAACCTGACCTGATGCTTGAGGGTTGTAAAGAATTTAAAAAAGTTTAATTCCATTACTAAAATCTGTGCTTTTTTTATTTGTTATATATATATTTTTTTTATGTCTTCTGGGTCAAAATGGACCTGAATGTATTATGAGGGCTAAAACATATACCCCCGGTTTCATAGACAAGGCTTAAGCCTAGTCCTAGACTAAAATGTAAGTCTGAGCTGTTTCAACTGAAAGAAACTTGCACTGGCTGATCCTAAAATATATCAGTGCCTTTGTTTTGTCTCAAGATGCACACCAGTAATCCTTTTTCTAAGCACAAATATAGAAATTACTTATATGTCCTAATTGAACTATGGCTTATTCCTGGCTTAGTCTAAGCCCTGTCTGTGAAACCGGGCCATAGTTATTGATATAGTTATTGTACTTACTCTGTTAAAAAGAACAGGATATGCTGGTTAGGTATGTTTTGAAGCATGACATCTGGTTTGAGCTGGTTTAAGCTGGTCCGGAGAAGGAGCTAGTTTCTTAGAACCACCACATGACCATCTTAAACCAGCTAATGACCAATTTAGGACCAGGGGCTGGTTGCATAAAAGGTTTAGACTAGACTTAAAAAGTTAGTCAGCAGTTTTTTTCTTTAAAACTGGTCAGAATTTTTTAATTCAGTTACAGAAGAATGTAGATTGGTCTAAGTTGAATCCAAAAAATACGACTGATTACCCTTTGGTTAACTGATAGTTGGTCAAACTAGTATTTAAGACACTGTCTTAACATAGAGGCTAAGTTTGTGCAACTGGCCCCAGCTTAAACCATTTACCATGCTTATAGGATTAGTTCACTTTCAGAGCAAACAATTACAGATAATGTACTCACCCCCCCCACCCCTTGTCATCCAAGATGTTCATGTCTTTCTTTCTTCAGTCGTAAAGAAATTATGTTTTTTGAGGAAAACATTTCAGGATTTCTCTCCATATAATGAACTTCTAAGGTGCCCCCAAGTTTAAGCTTCAAAAATGCAGTTTAAATTCAGCTTCAAGGCGCTCTAAACGATGAAAAAGGGTCTTATCTAGCGATCCGGGTCAATACAGTTAGGGTACGTTGAAAAACTCCCATCTCGTTTTCATCTTTAACTTCAAAATCGTCTTACAACGCTGTTTTTTTTGTAAGGGCGTTTGATCTTCTTTGTATGTTCACTTTGTAAACACTAGATTGGTATTTCTGCAGAGTTGTAGGACGATTTTGAATTTGGGGAACAAAACAAGATACCCGAACTGTATTGACCCGAATCACACAGACTACACATGCGCATCGCAGAGACGAGACAAGACAAGACGAGCATTTGCGGTTAAAAGGTATATAAATTGTCAATTCATTTAAAAAATGGTTGATAATTTTATTAGATAAGACTCTTCTTAATCAGCTGGGATCGTCTAGATCACTTTGAAGCTGCATTTAAACTGCATTTTGGAAGTTCAAACTTGGGGGCACCATACATATCCATTATATGGAGAGAAATCCTGAAATGTTTTCCTAAAAAAAAAAACATAATTTCTTTACGACTGAAGAAAGAAAGATGTGAACATCTTGGATGACAAGGGGGTAAGTATATTATCTGTAAATTTTTGTTCTGAAAGTGAACTAATCCTTTAACCAGCATATACCCTTGTAGTGTGACCGACCCATACTCATCTTACTTTCTTTTAGGAAACTGTGACTTCATACCATGGTGGCAACACAAACCCACAAACCCTCCCTCTGATTTGCCAAGAACGAACCCCCCCAGAGTCCCTAATCACATGTCCCAGCACCCACTTAACCATTCTTGATGAAACATCAACATGCACGGACCAAGAACAGGACCAGGACCGAGCCGAAACCTCATCAGGGAGCTCCAGCGAAGACTCCAGAGGTGGGCCTGCGTCTCCTCTGTCGGGCAGCTCCTGCAGCTGTGTGCTTTCCATGAAGGAGCCAATGGAAGTCGGAGAGAACGAGGACTGCAGTCAGCTAGTGGCCACGGGATTGGCAACATGCTGCTCCTGCAGGACAGCAGACGACATTGGAGCAAACGTGGAGGTCGTCGGGCTGAAAGAACCTCTGTTGTGTGAGAGCTGCACGTCGGATGTCCTGCCCAACTGCGATTACGTGGATCTGCAGCGCTCACAGGAACTCTATCTGGACTACAGCAGCCCTGCTGGCAAAGAAGCCATGTCAGAGATGAGAGGCGTCTACGGTGACCGGGGTGCGGTCGAAGGGCTGTATAGACAGAACGAACCTTGTTGCTGCAGCATAGACTCCACCACCGTTCCACCTCTGCCGTCGGTCAGCGCTAATGACCAGGGGCTTTCGTTGATCCACAGCGATGACCACAAACTGTCCGTCCCCGACGTGGACTTCCAGAACCAGTGCTCGGAATCCGCTCCGACGTCTGGTAAGACATTGACACGTGTGAAAATAGTGACAAAACAAATGAAAAGCTGTCTGTGCATCTGAGGTATTTGAAGCTGTTGCTTCATCGTGCAGTACACACAAATCTGTTAAACTCATTTAGCATGTGTCAGTGTCAGATTTACAAGCACTGTCGTGCGATTCTATTCCAGTTGGAAAAATATAGTATGATATGGTGAAATTTTGGAAATGATCAAAGTCATGACCTCCTAGTAACAGCAGGTCAAAAATGCACAGGGTGGAGATTACCGTCTCAGTGCTTTGATCAGAAAACAGATGTCCAAGATAACAAACTAGTGACACGCTATTGTGTTGGCTCGTGTTGAACTGGCTTTCTGGACATATGTCAAAGCTCTAAATTGATGGATCTCTATGGAAACATTTAAAAGGGCTGTATTAAATGTAATTCTTTCTTTACTAATAGTTTTAGCTATTATTAATAAATTACTATACAAATAATTAAATATATTTTACTATATAAATCTAAAAATAATTTTAAATAATTCATTAAATTGTGTGTGTATATATATCTATATCTCTACATATGAAATTATTTTGTGTGTATGATTTTGTACAAATTTGTATAAATATATAGAATTGACATATTATAGAATAGTGTGTGTGTGTGTGTATATATAAATAAACTACTATATATAATTATTTGTTGAATTAATAATTTATACTTTTTTAATATATAGAATCTAATATAACCTATATATAACCAGTAAACGTATTAATAAATGTAACTATATTAATAAATTATACATATAAATGTGTGTGTGTGTGTATATATATATATATATATATATATATATATATATATAATTATTTGTAATTCTGTAGAAATAAATATTATATAAAAAATAGTAATAATTTACTATACTAATTTACTATTAATAATAAAAATAGATAGATGATATTAAATTATCTATTTATTTATTAAGTATAATATCTATTTAATTAATTAATAATATATACATTTAAAATATATAGAATCTAATATAACCTATATATAGTCTGTAAACTTTACATATTAATAAATTATAAATGTATTTATGTGGGGGGACAGGATGCAAGCATCCATGACAGTAAAGACATTCAAATGTTATGAAAGATTTCTGTTTTCAATAAGTGTTGCCTCTGAACTTTGTATTAATCAAAGAATCCTAAAGTCCTAAAGTTTTGTAATCCTAAAAAAAATATTAAGCAGCACAATTAATGGCTGCTAAAAATTAGGTTTGCAACACATGAATAAATTACATTTGGAAATAAATTCATATACAAAACTGTTATTTTAAATTGCAATAATATCTCACAGTATTACTAATAAACATAAGAGACTTCTTTCATTCAGACATTGGAAGTTTTGAACAGTAGTGTATACCTTTTAAATAATTTATTATTATTTAGCTTTCTAATCATAAGCGTTGCCAAAAGAAATCTTTACATTTTAATAACACATTACTTAACACTGTCTCGTGTTACTCGTATTCCATCCTGTTGTTATTAATCTCTGCAGAGGAATTACACAATATTTACACATGTAGTTCATTAGTGTTATTCAGTAATGTCTTATGTAAATACACAGTAACCTGACGACTAAAATAAAGCGTCATGTCTTGTAGTAATAATTAGAACAGGCACATTCAGGTCATGTGCATTCCAGTAAGTCGTGTTTGTGAAAATATGGCAGACAGCCACCGCAAAGAGTGGGTGTAGGGTCCTTTATGGACCAGCGGCCAAATGACTAAAAGATGTGTGAAACGTGAGTCACTGATAGTCTGTGTGTATATTCAGAGAAAAAAACAGGAACCATATAATCTGCTCATGTTGAATTTTGAAGTGGAAAAAAAAAGCAGTTTTGTTGCTCAACAGGGGTCGACACAAAAACTGCTTTTTGCCAATTCAGTGCTGACGTGGCATTATTAACTCCCAGTTTGTAATGTATGCTATTTATGGAGACATGGCTAAAACAAAGCAGTTTGTTTTGTGTGAATGAAAAACGTTACATTAATATGCAGAATGTTTAGCCTTAGAAATATTTTTGTTTGTCTTCCAGGGCTACTGTTAACACCATTAACTAAAACTAAACACACACATTTAAATGTTAACTTTTTTTGTATTTGATTTTTTTTAGTAATGTACTAAAATAACTCAAACTAAAGCTATAGCTAAAAAGTAAAATATAAAACTAAAAAATAAAAAAATAATAAAATAAAATTATTAAAATAACTGAAAACTAAAACCTAATAAAATGACAGATTTTTTAAAGAAATTCTTCTTTTATAAATATTATTTTAAAATAACTAAAATGTAAAACCTAATAAACACTATATAGACATATTAAAAGAAAACAAAAACTAATCATGTTTTAAAAAACACAAAACAAAATTAATATAACTAAAATGAAAACAGAAAATATAAAAAATATATTAAAATAACTAAAAACAAAAACTTAATTTAAAAATGTATTAAAAGAAAACAGTAACTAATACAAATGACAAAAACTAAATATTAAAAAAAATTCTAAAATAACTCAAATGTAAAACAATATATAGACATATAAAAAACTATTTAAAATGTTGAAAACAAAATGAAATTATTAACTAAAATGAAAATATAAAATAATTACTAAAATGACTAAAATCTAAAACTAGACATTAAAAGAAAACAAAGTAATAAAAATGACAAAAACAGAACAAAATATAAAAATGTTAACTAAAATATAAAATCTAATAAACACTATATAGACATCAAAAACTAAAACTAATAAAAATGTCAAAAACACTCACAAAAAAGACAACTAGAATTGAAATGAAAACAGATAATTATAAAAAAATACTAAAATAGCTAAAAACTAAAACTTAATAAAACTATATATAGACATATTAAAAACTGTAATAAAAATGATATATAAAAACTTTACTAAAAAGTTACTAACTACAAAAATGAATAAGTAATGAAATTAATGAACAAATACTAAAACATTAAAAAAATGAAAAATGAAAATATCGAAATTACTAACATAACTAAAACCTAGAACTTGAAACTATATAGACATTTAAAAAAATAAAAACTAATAAAATGACAAAAACCCAACAAAATTACTAAATGTTTAACTAAACATGTTTAGTTAAACAGTTTTATTTTAACAGTTAAACATGTTTAAACTGAAAATATAAAAACTACTCAAATAACTAAAACGTAAAACTTAAAAACTATATATACATATATTTTTTTTAACAAAATGAAAACTGAAAATATGAAAATTTACAAAATAATTAAAACTTGAAACCTAATATAAACTACACAGACAACAAAATTACTAAATCTTTAGCTAAATGAAAACTGAAAATATAAAAACAACTAAAATATTTAAAACCTAAAACTTAAAAATTACATATACATATAAAAAACTAATGAAATGACAAAAACACTTAAAAACTATATATATAGTATATAAACACAACATAAGTACTACGTTTAACAAAACTGAAAATGAAAACTGAAAATACAAAAATGAACAAAATAACTAAAACCTGAAACTTAATAAAAAAACAACAACAACATAGACATATAAAAAATAAAAACTAATAAGATGACAAAAATTAACTAAATTACTAAATATTTAACTAAATTAAAAATGAAAACAGAAAATATAAAAATGACTAAAATAACTAAAAGCTAGAACTTAATAAAAACTATGAAGACATGTTTTAAAAAAATAAAACTAATAAAATGACAAAAAAACAACAACAACAAAATGACAAAATGTGTAACTAAATGAAAAATGAAAACTGTAAATATAAAACTATATAGGCATTAATAAAATATAAAAACTATATAGACATAAAAACTAATAAAATAATATTAAAAGACTAAAATAACTGAATCCTAAAACTAAAAAATCTGTAAAAGCATATAAAAAAAATACAAATGAATAAAATCACAAAAACTAAACAAATTTACTAAACTTTAATTTAAACATAAAAACTGAAAATAAAAAATAATAAAATAACTAAAACCTAAAACTTAATCAAAACTATATTGCCATATTAAAAAAAACAAAAACTAATAAAATTACAAAAACACAACAAAATGACTAAACCATTACTAAAATATTCAATTAAAAATGAAGACAGAAAATATAAAAATTATTAAAAAAACCCTAAAACTTCAATAAAATAAAATAAAGACATAAAAAAAATAAAACCTATTAAAATGACAAAAGCAAAACAAAATGACTCAAAATATTAACATCAACGAATAACACTGATGTTAATTTGTCTCCAGGAAAGGAATGAATATTTAGTTCATGGAAATACTGTGTACTATTTCTGCCACCTTCCTCTAACACAGGTTCTAATGTGTTGTCTGTTTTCGTCAGGTCAGGTGACAGGAAACAACAACACTACTTTTATCTCCAGCGGGCAGGTGATGAACTTCAGCGGTGAGGTGATCGTGGTGTACGTCAGTCAAACATCACTGGGAAGCAGCGGAGGAACAGACGAACCCTTCAGTTGCCCGGTTCAGGAAGAATCCAACGACGACAGTTTTCAAAGCGAGCCCAAATCTAACATAACCACAACAACACCGCAGGCCAAGAGCAGGAACGGACACCTGGAAAAACACCTGCCCGTGCAGGAAATGACCAACGACTGGTCCTGGCAGAAATAAAAAGCTGCAAACATGTCCTACAAGACTGGAATTGACTTTGTCTCCTTTTAAAATGATGATTATTGATTCATATCGGGCATACGACAGCCCGTATAGCAACCAGAGTGCTATTTCAGTGAAAATGCTATGCATTTGTTGATGTATTTATATCATAAAAAAATTAGGTACTTCTTGTCAGTTTTTGCGGTCTGCTTTGAGAGGATCTCACTTTAATGATCGGATGACAGTAAAAGTCAAGAACATTGACCCCAGAATGTCTTATTTTCAGACGATTTCTAAGTTGAGGAGCCAAATAAAGAGGCTTGGTGCAACAAGAAGCCAAACTCAGGCCAAAGACGATGAATACACAGCCAGATAAAGCACAAACACATCAACCACAACAAAAGCACAATGTTTTGCGTTGTCCCTTTCTCCTGGCCTTTGGAAATCAAGCAATCCTCATAGCGAGAACCGTTTTTTGGATGATTTTTAAGTAAGAAACATGAAAATGAGAAATTGGGATGTTGATTTGGTGTCTGTATATATTTTTTTAACATAATTTGTAAATGTTAATCATGTTTTTCTTATTTATCGAGCCGTTTTTGTGCCGACAAGTCAGTCTGACTGGAGCAGAACACGTAACGTAATCACGAACATTACTCAGCAAGCATTAAATGTATATAGTGATTGAAAATCAATGTTCTGATACACGAGTAGTGATTTTCTCCACCCATTACTGTAAATAAAGCTTGTTTGTATGAAACAATTTCTTTCCCTTCAATGAGTGTGATGGTATGGGAACGGTATTTGGTTTAGCGATAAGCAGTGTTTATTGCTTGTGCATCACTAACCGCATATGCGGTAAAACCTCTGTATTTGAGCAAAACCAATGTTGATTTAAAGCCTTTATAAACAGCGGTGAATGGCTACCAGCTGTCGCTAGCTCAATGCAAACATATACTCAGGAGCGCAGTGTTTAGCCGCATGAGGTGAGAATTCCACCGAGGGCTGCTGGATGTTTAGCTGTGATTGGAATAATCACGAGTTTGGGATGGCAACAGAAACAAACACTGAGAAGCGTTGTTGAGTTCTGTCTGCCAAAACAGGAAGTTATGACTGGTTTTAATGTGGTTCTGCTCAAAGAGCCTTCGGGCGCGTTTGGTGACTCGTGATTATAGCACTGACTGTTGAATTGTCCTGCCATCTAGTGGAACGCTACTGTAATACGAGTAGGGGTTATTAAAGGAGAAGTTCACTTCCAGAACGAACATATCCTGATACTTACGTGGCATCCAAAATGTTCATGTTATTCTTTCTTCAGTCGAAAAGAAGTTAAGGTTCTGAGGAAAACATTACAGGATTTTTCTCCATAGTGGACTTCAATGGGGATCAACAAGTTGAAGGTCCAAAGGGCTCTACAATCCCAGTCGATTAATAAGGGTCTTATTTAGCGAAACAATTAGTCATTTTCCAAAAACAAATACAAATTTTTATACTTTTTAAAAATTGTTTAGCTCGACCTCACTTGCATAACGTACCGACCCAATATTTACAACACGAACGTGCAAAGAAAGTTAAAAGCTGCAAAGAAACTTTTTTGAAGTTGGTGGCGAATATGAGATGGAGCTTTTAACCTTACCATATCTTTTTTAACCGAAGTAACTTACATAGACAAAGAACTATCCCTGTGTTCTTTTCCAACCATGTGTGACTAAAGCCTGAAGACAAGCATGCGCATTGCAGAGCTAGTGCAAGACAAGCTTTTGTGTTTAAAAAGTATATAAATGTTTTTTTTTGTTTTTTTTTCGCTAGTTAAGAGCCTTATTCCTCGTCTGGGATCGTGTAGAGCCCTTTGAAGCTGCACTGAAACTGCAATTTGGACCTTCAACCCATTGGCCACCATTGAAGTCCATTATATGGAGAAAATTCTAGGAAAGTTTTCCTCAAAAAAAATGTATTTCTTTGCGACTGAAGAACGAAAGACATGAACATCCGGCACTGCTATAGCGCTAATCTTTTGGTAGCTGTCAGCCACCGCACCGTTGTGGATATTCACTGTAGGCTACTAGGAATCACAGATTAACAGATTCAAATATATGGGCCAAATAAGCATTTTCACTGGATATTGTCATCTAAGAGTAAGTAGCAAGTCTAAAACTTTTGTTCTGACCAACTGTACACTATAAACTATAAACTAAACATAATATATAACATTAAAATGAACGTACTAACCTTTTCTTTTTAATATGAATTGCAGTATATGATTTTACTATTTGTCGGAAATTATGTAATTAAATGCAAACAAGCTTTTGGGCTTTTCTTTTATTATTTATAATTTATTACAATTATTATTATTATTATTATTATTATTATTATTATTATTATAATATTACATATATTTTTACACACACACACACACACACACACACACATACACACAGATTTATATACTCTACCAGTCAAAAGTTTTTTAACAGTACATTTTTAAAAGAATTTCCTTCTTCTCACCAAGCCTGCATTTAATTGATCCAAACTATAGCAAAAGCAGTAATATTGTAAAAAATTTAGACTATTTAAAATAACTGCTTTCTATTTAAATATATTTTAAAATGTAATTTATTCCTGTGATCAAAGCACAATTTTTAGCATCATTATTCTATAGTCTTTAGTGTCAAATGATGCTTCAGAAATCATTATAATATGCTGTTTCTGCTGGGAAAAAATGATAGAAATTAACTTTTATTTAGCAAAGCTGCTTTAAATTGATTGAAAGTGATGATAAAGACATTTAAAGTGAGGGAAAAAATGATTTAATACCCTGCTGATTTTGTATGTTTGCCCACTGACAAAGAAATGATCAGTCTATAATTTTAATGGTAGGTTTATTTTAACAGTGAGAGACAGAATAACAACCAAACAAAAATGTAATTTCAAAAAAGTTATAAATTGATATAGGTATTTGATCCCCTATTAATCAGCAAGATTTCTGGCTCCCAGGTGTCTTTTATACAGGTCACGAGCTGAAAAGCTCTAAAAGCGAGTGCTCCTAATCTCAGCTTGTTAGCTGTATAAAAGACACCTGTCCACAGAAGCAATCAATGAAACAGATTCCAAACTCTGCACCATGGCCAAAACCAAAGAGCTGTCCAAGGATGTCAGGGACAAGTTTGTAGACCTACCCAAGCTGGGATGGGCTACAAGACCATCGCCAAGCAGCTTTGTGAGAAGGTGACAACAGTTGGTGCGATTATTCACAAATGGAAGAAGCACAAAATAACTGTCAATCTTCCTGAATGATTCAGAGGAGAACTGGGTGAAAGTGTTGTGGTCAGATGAGACCAAAATTGAGACCAAAACTGTTTGGCATCAACTCAACTCGCTGTGTTTGGAGGAGAAGGAATGCTGCCTATGACCCCAAGAACACCATCCCCACCGTCAAACATGGAGGTGGAAACATTATGATTTGATGGTGTTTTTCTGCTAAGGGGACAGGACAACTGCACCGCATCAAAGGGACGATGGATGGGGCCATGTACTGGCTGAGAACCTCTTTCCCTCATTGAAAATGGGCTGTGGATGGGTATTCCGGCAGGACAATGACCCAAAACACAAGGCCAAGGCAACAAAGGAGTGGCTCAAGAAGAAGCACATTAAGTTCCCGGAGTGGTCTAGCCAGTCTCCAGACCTTAATCCCATAGAAAAATCTATGGAGGGAGCTGAAGGTTCAAGTTACCAAACGTCAACCTCAAAACCTTAATGATTTGGAGAGGATCTGCAAAGAGTAGTGGGACAAAATCCCTCCTGAGATGTGTGCAAACCTGATGGCCAACTACAAGAAATGTCTGACCTCAGTGATTGCCAACAAGGGTTTTACCACCAAGTCATGTTTTGCGATTAATACTTACTTCACTCATTAAAATGCAAATCAATTTAGAACTTTTTTGCAATGCATTTTTCTGGATTTTTGTTGTCTGTCTTTCACTGTTCAAATAAACCTACCATTAAAATGATAGACTGATCATTTCTTTGTCAGTGGAACAATCTCTATGTCAGATTCCATCAAAGAATCTGAATCTGAATATTAGTATGATTACTGAAAGATCATGTGATTGGAGTAATGATACTAAAAATTCAGCTTTGAAAATCACAGGAATAAATATTAAAATAAAAAGCAGCTATTTGAAATCATAAAAACATTTCACTATTTTACAGTTTTTGCTGTATTTTGCTTGGTATATATATTTATGTATTTATTTACCTTAGACATTATGATATTAACAAAAAGTTTATTTAACTTTTTTTTTTTTCAGGTTTCTTTGAAGAATTTAAGTTTAAAAGGGCAGCATTTCTTTAATAATATCTGAATATATACCAGGCAGCTGAAATCTTTCATAACATTCTAAATGTCTTTGTTGTCATTTTTGATACATTTAATGCATTCTTGCTGAATAAAAGTATTATTTTCTATTAAAAAAGTAAAAACAACAACAAACTTACTGACCCCAAACTTTTAAACAGCAATATTTTATTTATTAATTATCCATGCACTGAGTCCACGTTGACTAATTGCATATGACGGTTCTCATCTGTAATGAATTGGGAATCTGGGGGAAGACCACTGAAAATGAGCCATGGATCATTTCATATTCCCTTGGTCACTGTAGAAGTGTCAGTGATCCTAATATGTTACAGTCATGTCCAAACAGATCATGTGCTATCGGGTGACGGGAGAACCCCACGTTTGGACACAGGTGCTCCTCTGGCTTGGCTGGAAATTACCTGATTTTTGTAAATGAAAAATTGAGTTTCCCACCAAGACTGAACAGCATCTCACTGGCATTGCTGTGTAGTTTTTGGCCATTTCACGGTTCACTCAAACCAACTGTGGTTGATTTTTTTTTTTTTTAATAAAACAGCAGTGTCTCTCACTAAATACAGCTATTGATTTAGTATTATAGGAAGGAAAGTCCTTCAAAATGAAGTGAAACATTTTGCCAGTGGGGATCATTCAGTGCAAGAGTTTCCTGGAATATCTTCAGTGAGTGTAGCCAGTAGGTCACATGCGCAGCTTTGTTAAGCAGCATGGCCTTTTAGATATTTGCAGAGTATGAAGCGAATACATTTATTTTGCATGCAAAATAATGATCAATTTGTTCTGACCTCAGGAAAGGAAAGGGGATTTTCTGTCCTACTTATTCAAGTACAAATGACATTTAAGCATTTATTATGAGACTCAGTATCATGAGTAGCTTTGAAAAATACGCTTCGTGCTGGTTCACATGTAATAAGACTGTTGGGAAAATGAATGTCTTAAGGTAAGGTGCATTTTATTTCATTTTGATTAAGAGATATTAAAATACATAGTAATAGTGGTAAAGAAATTATTACAATTATTCATATAACATTTAATATGCATAATATCCCAAGTCTGTCCTTCAGAAGTATTATTTCAGCACTGTTTAACAAATTTTCTTTACAAAAAATGTTATTAAAAATGCTCAGGAGGCTTTTCACCATATATATATATATCATTTATATTTATTACTATTAGAAATTCTAAAATTGTTATTATATATTATTTAGCAGTGTTTATTTATTTGCTTATTTTGTATTTATGATATTGAAGATGTCAAATATATATATATATATATATATATATATATATATATATAAATAATGCAATTAAATATGTTAATTAAAAATAGAAATTAATAAACAAATGAATAAATATATTATTTAGCAGTGTTTATTTATTTTGTCAGACATTATATTAAAGATGTTGAATAAATAAATAAATATTAATATAATGTGTTTATTTAAATAAATAAATAGCCCACACCCCAAAGGGTACCATATATATATATATATATATATGAAAAACCATTTATCATTTCTTTTAATTATCAGTGTTTTCATTGACAATATATATTTTTTAGCAGTATGACTTTATTTTATTTTATTTGTTATTTATTTTGTATATATATATATATATATATATATATATATATATAATTTATTTTGTGTGTGTGTGTATATATATGGTACCCTTTGGGGTGGGGGCTATTTATATACATATATTGTTGTTTTGGGTTTTTTTTCCCCAGAGGGCTTTTTACCAAAAGCTGGTCATCTGATATTCAGTTAGAAGGAAAAACTGCTATAGTGACTGGAGCAAACTCTGGGATTGGGAAAGAAACAGCCAAGGATCTGGCAAAGCGGGGTGAGTGCTGTGGCCAAATCGACACTGGCTGTGGAAATAACACATCGACCCTTCATTTCATAAAGCCACAGATGAAAACAGATGAAATATATTAGATCTGACTACATAGCTATTTGATCTGACATAAAGACCTATCCAGACCAGAATATGTTTTTTTCATAAAATTGCTTAGAAGAATGTATTTTTCAACTAATGGAACAAAACTTCTCATTAATCCCGAGGCGCACGGGTGATCCTGGCTTGCAGAGACCTGCTGAAGGCGGAACAGGCCGCCAGTGACATAAGCAGAGACGTGGAGAACGCCAACGTGGTGGTTCGGAAACTGGACCTGGCCGACACCAAATCCATCTGTGATTTTGCTGAACTGATTTACAACAGTGAGTTACGACTGAAGAACAGTTTTCAATATACATCATATATTTAAAGGGTTAGTTCACCCAAAAAACTAACAGTCTGTCAATAATGACTCATGTCGTTCCAAACCTGTAAGACCTTCGTTCGTCTTCAGAACACAAATTAAGATATTTCTGAAGAAGTAGCTTTCTGACCTTGCAGACAGCAATACAACTGAAATGTAGTGAGAAGCTATGAAAACTGAGTTGTGGTACTCTATGAGACTGACAGAATAAAGTCGTTACTTTTGTTTTCTTTGCGCACAAAAAGTATTCCCATAGCTTTATAACATTACGGTTGAACCACTATTGTCACATGGGCTATTTTAAATATGTTCTTACTACCCTTAATACCTTTCTGCTACCTTATGCAGGGTCAGAAAGCTCCTGGATTTCATCAAAAATATCTTAATATGTGTTCTGAAGATGAATGAAGGTCTTATGGGTTTGCAGGTGAGTTATTATTAACAGAATTCAATTTTTTGGGTGAACTATCCCTTTAGTTCTGATCTGATCTTTAAATATATATATATATATATATATATTTGTTTGTTTTATTGTATTTCAGGTGAAAAGTCTCTTCATTTGCTGATTAACAATGCTGGTGTGGCAATGTGCCCATATTCGACAACAGCAGATGGTTTTGAAACACAGTTTGGAGTGAATCATTTAGGTTTGATGAAGTGCACTAGTCATTCTCATTCTTTTAAAGACTATCGAAAGATCCTTATTTGTTGTTTAGAAGCAATGGAGATTGTTCTCACTTGACATCTGATGAATGACTCCTTTTCTTCCTCAGGACATTTCTTTCTCACGTTCCTCCTTATGGATCTGTTAAAGCATTCAGCTCCTTCCAGAGTGATTAATGTCTCCTCAGTGGCCCACTCCATGGGAAAGATCCACTTTGAGGACCTAAACAGTGAGAAAAGCTATCACCCTGTGAAGGCCTACGTACAGAGCAAACTAGCCAACATACTTTTCACGCGAGAGCTCGCTACGAGAGTGGAAGGTAAGAGCAAGTATGTGACCCTAGAACACAAAACCAGTCATAACGGTCATTTTTTTTAAATTAAAATTATTACATTATTGGTAGGATAGGACAATATTTGGCCGAGATACAACTGTTTGAGTTCTTAGTGATGCATTTCAATAATGAAAAATGTTGTTTTGAAATAAGGAAATTTACAAAATATCTTTATGAACATGATCTTTAATATCCTAAAGGTTGTTTTTTGGCATAAAAAAAATCAATAATTTTGACCCATACAGTGTATTGTTGGCTATTGCAACAAATATACCCGTATGTCATCATGTATAAAACATACAAAATGTGATCTAAAAATCTTATTCCACATTAAATCTGGCATTTATTTATAATTTTTAGCAACCATAGCTGTTTCATGCATGAAAAACAACCAGATTGTCCAAGATATCAATGGCTCTAATTAATTTCCAGTCTATGAAAAACCACACAAGTGTAAATAAATAGCTAAAAGGTGACTAAATGATTAAATGGTGTTGGAATTTCCAGTTTCGGGTGAAATATCCCTTTAGGGATAGTAAAATATGCTTGAAAGGTACCAGTCTGTTTATACTCTTTATAACCATATAATGCATTGCTAATCAATCAGTATGATATTCTAACATGACTGTCTCATGTTTTAGCATAAAAGAATAGCTCACCAGAAAATAAAAATTCTGTTATTAATTACTCACCCTCACAACATCTTTTCTCAATAAAACTACATCTTTTCTCATAATAACGAGATGTTGACATTAAAATGACATAATTATCTTAAAGCGACATCTTTTTTCGTAATAACGAGATGTTATGTTGTTAAAACAACATTATGATCTCATGAAAACGACATCTTTTCTCGTAAAAACGAGATGTTAAAATTACAGTTGTTACATCTTGTTGAAACAATATCTTCTCTTTATAACGAGATATGTCGTTTTAACAACATCTTTTGTCAATAAAACTACATCTTTATTAGCAATGACGAGATGTTATGTCGTTTTAAAACATCTTTTCTTGTTAAATCTTTTCTCATAATATGTATCCTGTCAAAACGACATAATTATCTCGCTATAACAAGATGTTATGTTAAAGCGACATTATGATCTTGTTAAAACGACATCTTTTCTCGTAATAATGAGATGTTATGTCGTTTTAACATCTTTTCTCATAATAACGAGATTTTATGTGGTTTTAACATCTTTTCTCGTAATAACGAGATATGTCATTTTAACATCTTTTCTCATAATAACGAGATTTTATGTGGTTTTAGCATCTTTTCTCGTAATAATGAGATGTTATGTCATTTTAACATCTTTTCTCATAATAACGAGATTTTATGTGGTTTTAGCATCTTTTCTCGTAATAACGAGATGTTATGTAGTTTTAGCATCTTTTCTCTTAAAAACGAGATATGTCGTTTTAACATCTTTTCTCGTAATAATGAGATTTTATGTCGTTTTAGCATCTTTTCTCGTAAAAACGAGATGTTATGTCATTTAAACATCTTTTCTCTTAAAAACGAGATTTTATGTCATTTTAACATCTTTTCTCGTAATAACGAGATTTTGTCATTTTAACATCTTTTCTCATAAAAACGAGATGTTATGTCGTTTTATCATCTTTTCTCTTAAAAACGAGATGTCATTTTAACATCTTTTCTCGTAATAACGATATTTTATGTCATTTTAACATCTTTTCTCATAAAAACGAGATATGTCGTTTTAACATCTTTTCTCTTAAAAACGAGATGTTGTCATTTTAACATCTTTTCTCGTGATAACGAGATGTTATGTCATTTTAACATCTCATAATGAGATTTTATGTGGTTTTAGCATCTTTTCTCGTAATAACGAGATGTTATGTCATTTTAACATCTCATAATAATGAGATTTTATGTGGTTTTAGCATCTTTTCTCGTAAAAACGAGATGTTATGTCATTTTAACATCTTTTCTCAATAAAACAACATCTTTATTAGTAATAATGAGATGTTGTCGTTTTAACATCTTTTCTCACAAAAACGAGATGTCGTTAAAATTACAATTATCTTGTTGAAACAATATCTTTTCGTAATAACGAGATGTCATTTTAACAACATCTTTTCTCAATAAAACTACAACTTTATTAGTAATAACGAGATGTTATGTCGTTTTAACATCTTTTTTTGTTAAAACGACATCTTTTCTCATAACATGTATCCCGTTAAAACGTCAAAATTATCTCGTTATAACGAGATGTTTTCTCTTAAAAACAAAATGTTATTTTGTTAAAACGACATAATGATCTCGTTATTACGAGAAAAGATGACATTTTAACGAGATCATTATGTCGTTTTAACAAAATAACATTTTGTTTTTAAGAGAAAACATCTCGTTATAACGAGATAATTTTGACGTTTTAACATCTTTTCTTGTTAAAATGACATCTTTTCTCATAGTAACAAGATGTATCCCGCTAAAACAACATAATTATATCGCTATAACAAGATGTTTTCTCTCAAAAACAAGACGTTATGTTGTTAAAACTACATTATGATCTCGTTAAAATGACACCTTTTCTCGTGATAACAAGACGTTGTCGTTATCTTTTCTTGTAAAAACAACATCTTTCGTCATAATAACAAGATGTATCCCGTTAAAAAGACATAATTATCTTGTCAAAATGACATTTTCTGGTAATAACAATGTTTTCTTGTTAAAACATAATATTTTCTTGTAAAAACGAGATGTTATGCCATTTTAAAATTTTACTCATTAAACGACATCTTTTCTCATAATAACGAGATGTTATCTTGTTAAAGCGACATATTTTTCATAATGAAATGTTTTCACGTTAAAACAACATCTTTTCTTGTAAAAATTAGATGTATCCCGTTAAAACGATCCAATTATCTTGTTAAAATGACACCTTTTCCCGTAATAACAAGATGTTATGTCATTTTAACATCTTTTCTAGTTAAAACAACACCTTTTCTTGTAATAACGAGATATTATGTCCTTTTAACAGCATCTTCTCTTGTTAAAATGACATCTTTTATCCTATGAGATGTTTTCTCATTAAAACATTTTTTCTCGTAAAAACAAGATATTTTCTTGTAAAAATTACAATTATCCCATTAAAACCATCTTGTCTCGTAATAACGAGATATTTTCTTGTTAAAATGTCATCTTTTCTCGTAAAAAGGACATATGTTCTCGTAGCAGCGTCATACTGTGTCATAAAAACAATATGTTTTTCCCGTTATCCCGATTGTCCGCGCTGCTATCGCCACAGTCCTGACATAAACAAGGATCTAGGGGGCAAGAACAGAAATACACTGTCTTAAATGTGTTTTAATGTAATGATTTTTATTGTAGCGGCATGTTTAATAGGATTAATCTCCAATTTGTCTATAATATAATGCTATCCAATAACTTCACGCAGACCCAGAGGTTACGACTCATTTAAGATGATCAGATCAAAACAGTTATTTCAGAATAATTGACTCTGGGCTTGGAATATTTCTTTATTTGAATGACTTTTTGAATGAGTTTGACTGAACATATGAAAATACAAACAAAAAGAAATAAAGAGAAATGACAAACAGTTTGATTTTATTATTATTATTTTTATGTATATGTCAGTGTAACCATACATCTTCTATAATGGGAATGTGACTTTTATGATATGTCGTTATTATTAAAAAAATGTCACTTTAACGAGAAAAGATGCCGTTTTAATGACATAACATCTTCTTATTATGATATAACTGGGTGGCAGCAATGCGTCACTGTAGTAGAGTACTATGATGCAAGGTTAGCATTTCATTTCTCTAACTGTAACTCATGTCGATTGACATTTAGTTTTGTTTCTGTGACAGAAATGGGAGTGAGGGTTTACGCTGTGGATCCAGGCCTAGTAAAGACAGACATCACCAGGCATTTGAATAAGTCTCTGCAGTTCTTCGTGAAGACATTTGGTTTCCTGATAAAAACCCCTGCAGAGGGCGCATATACCATCCTGTACTGTGCTGTCACCCCTGACCTGCCCACTGGAAACTACTACAGGTTTGTTACAACTACTATAGTTGATGCTAGTCGTGCTCAAAAATAATATCCTCAATGCTTTTTATTTTGCGCTAGTGATGCTAAATTTACCCGCAAGTAGAATAACTGCTGTGATGTTTAATAAATATTTCCACTCATGATCTCTCACAGTAACTGTGCCATGGCTCCATGCTCCAGGGCCGCTAACGATGACAACACTGCTAGCAGACTGTGGGCTGTTAGCTGCCACCTGCTGGGGATTCGCTGGAAATGAGATGACATGACTTCCACCACATCTTAATTTTATAATAATGGCCTTTTATGATTTATTATTACCAAGTTATAATAACAACAGCAGTCTAGCTAAGAGCTCGCTGTCTTACTGTGTTAATTTAATTTGTATTGATTCAGAGACACAAGTTTGAAAGTTCACTATGATTTTTGAAGCATACTTCGTAACCAGTGTTGGGGAAAGTTACTTTTAAAAGTAATGCATTACAATATTGTGCTACTCCAAAAAAAGTTATGCATTCCATTAATTTTGCGTTGAGCTGAGCTTGTTTATTTTTGTTTTTAATAACAAAAACTCAAAAGTTATATTTTTGGCAACTGTAAACTTTCAAATCAAAAGTAAAATTAATAAGCCTTCAGCTGAAGTAAGATTCTCTGTCTCTGCATGTAATCCCAATTTCTCTCAACACGGGAGAGGAGAGGTGTCAGTGAATGAATGGGAAAAGAAAGTAACTTGCATTACTTATTTAAAAAAGTAACTTATATTTTGTTGTAAAAAATGTAAAAGTAATGCATTACTTTACTAGTTACTTGAAAAAGTAATCTGATTACGTAACATGCATTACTTGTTACTCTCAACACTGTTCTTATTTTCCACCTTTTTCTTCAATGTGGAAGTAAGCTTTTGGGTGAGACTTCCAGTTCATTCCACTATAGAGTGTTTTCACAACGCGTCATCAATCGGCCATATTGGCGGCACTAGACGTAAACAATCCCACTGAACCAAAACAAAACTTGCATAATAACGTATTTTGTAGTACATTAACCGTGCAATCCATGCTGTTGTTCACATCCGAGTATCGCCAGTATGGCTGCGCATCCGACTAACTGACCAAATAATGACAGGAATAGTGGAATAGGAATAGTTCACCCAAAAATGTACCCCATGACTTACTCACCCTCAAGCCATCCTAGGTGTATATGACTTTCTTCTTCCAGACGAACACAGTCGGAGTTGTTTTAAAATGTATCCTGGCTCTTCCAAGCTTTATAATGGTGATGGATATTTTGAAGCTCCAAAAAGCTTACATGGATTTTTGTAACATAAATATTTCTATTTTTCTCAAATCACGTTGACTAACGGCAACGGTGTCCGCACATTCGCGAGAGAGACCAGTTCTAGCTTTTTCCTTTTCTGACTTTCTAAAGTAAGCCGCATTCGTAGCGTAAGCTCAGGTGAGAATAAACGAACGAGAATACTAAACGCCAACAATGAATTAAAGGTAGAAAACGAGAAGTTCAAAATGTCAGCGGATTTCATAAGAGAAGAAGAGCTTGAGTTTTTTTGCACAGCCTTATTTGTTTGAACTGGAGTAACGTTACACTGACCAGGAACTTGACTCTCGCGCATACGGCCGTTGACGGAAGTCAGTGATTTGCGTTTCTAATTTTAAAAATATAAATACTTTTGTTATAAAAACCGATGGATTCCCTTCAGAAGACATGTGCTAACCCCCCGGCGGCATATGGGTTAGTTTTACGACGGATATATGCGCTTTTTGGAGCTTCAAAATAATAGCCACTATCTCATTTTGAAAACGAAATGATCAGCCACAATGAGTATGTAACTAACAAGACAAATTCACACTATGCTGGTAGACGCAGTACTATAAATAAATATGAAAACTTAATTATACAATAAAATAGAGCTGTGTTAATGAGGTAGAAATGTCTTGAGAAGGAATGGTAAATGATACATAATTTTAGTAAGGGTAGCCTAAGGAGTAATTTTGTAGATTGAAAGAGAGTGGATAGAAAAAAAGACAAAAATGTGTCTGTTTATGTTCACTGAATAAAGTATGAAATTGAATGACATTATCTCTGAGGTAAGACTTATTAGCGTTCATTTGGTTTGTAGAGACACACATCAGACTGACGCAGTGAGGACCTCTAGTGGACATTCACGGTCACTGCACTGTTTTGCACAATTTGGCTCGTTTTTAAGTGGGGTGACGTGATTGTTTTGTGTGTTCTGGTGACGTGTAACGGAATGTCCAAACTTGCAAAAGAGTTTCAATTGAACAACGCTTCCTTGGAGTTCAAGGCCACCCCAGCGAGTACATTCATGTGAGCGGTGGGTGCGTGAACGCATCACGTCCTTCATATTGATCTCAGGCGCGTTTCATTGGTCTGAGGACAGTGCCCTGGACGGGAGGGGCTTGGATCCAGACGGCATAGTAATATCTCATTCATAAATTACACAGGACGCTAGACTAGAGCATTACTGTCTGCTGAGGGAAACCGGCCAGTATTGGAACAATGCACTCAATAAGGTAAGCAATCCGGGTGTCATGAATGAGTGTACTGCAATTGACACAATTTCTTTTTTCTTTTCTTTTCTTTTTTTTTCTTTTCTCATCGAAATCGTAATTTTTTGGATCCAACCTTGTTCAACATTTTGAAGTACCACTATTAAATGCCATTATATATTAGGCCTATTTTATACTAATTTTCTACTAATGATCAAATATATCAAAATTTGGATTATACAGGCTGTTCTAATTTAAATATGGGAGAATGGGGCTGACACACAAGGAAAGTAGGCTGTATCTTAGTCAGCAACTGTCCACAAAACCAGTCTTAAGTAGCACAGGTATATTTGTAGCAATAGCCAAAAATACATTGTATGAGTCAAAATATAATTTTTTTTTTTATGCCAAAAATCATTAGGACAGTAAGTAAAGATCATGTTCCATGATCATATTTTGCAAAGTTCCTACCATAAATTAATCAAAACTTAATTTCTGATTAGTAATATTGCTAAGAACGTCATTTGGACAACTTTAAATGTGATTTTTTTCAGTATTTTGTATTTTTATTTTGCACCCTTTTTCTGCCAAATATTGTCCTATCCTAACAAATACATCAATGGAAAGCTTATTTATTCATCTTTCAGACTATGTATAAATCTCAATTTCATGACTGGTTTTGTGGTCCAGTCTCACAAATGTGTTTTGACAGTGAGTTTGTATGATAGTTTCAAACGTTCCAAAACACAAAACACTAATTTGAATTCAATTTTAGATGTATACAATTTATTAAGTACAAAACAAAGGTATTTTTGAATGCTAATTTTTATATTTATGCTGTTTTGTGAATTACTGTGAGTTTCAAAATTAGAATAAAAACATTTAATTCATTAAATAGGAGTTTAATGGCAGGTTCATTTAAGAAACTTAAAATAGTGTGACAACTGGGTTTACCTTACTTTTTGTTGACTTTATGTAAAGCCACTTTACATAGTTTTGTGTATCTTTGCAACATTTGAGCCCCCTGCTCACTATAAGTGATAATTGTTAAGTGTAGTAATTGGCTCTTCGCTGGGAGTTTGATTGAGATCCGATCTGACCAATCATCTCTCATTTTGTCCGACAAACAAACCAGAGTAGATTAACGTCAGTGAACGACTTGAACTTGAAAAATGGTGTGTATTGACGCCTTTCAGCGGTTGAAACCAGATACTTTCTGATGTTAACTCATGTTGTGCTATAACTAAAGAGGAATAGATGATCGGTTCACGTGACGCTTGAACTGAGGCGGTGCAGCGATCTGTCACGTCACATTAAAGAGACACAAAACAAACCCATTACAAACGTTTTCTTGAAAGTATAATGCATTTAATTAAATAAAATAATTATTACTAATTTCCAGGGCTTTTTTTTTTTTTTTGCCTGTTTTATGGAGAGCTGTCTAAACAGGCCTGTAAGAGACTTATCAAATGTCTGATTAAAAATGACTACAAATTAATAAAGCTGATCTGAGATCAGGTAAAAATCATAGCAGTTCATTGGAGTGCGGCTGAAGGGCAATCTTAATGAATTCACATTTATTACAGGTTCACAAAGATCATAAACAGTCATGATGTAATGAAGGCTCGTTTACTAAAATCACATGACTTTGGCAGTTTGATACGTGTTCCAAACCACTTTTTAAAAATAAATAAATAAATAAATAAAATATTCAAAGTTTCAAAGCTCCACGAAGCAGTGCTTCTCTGTCCCAAATGGTGCACTTTTGGTCTTGAGGACTTAAGGGCCTTGAGTCAGAGATTCTCATCCGAACTTTTCGCACATTAAAAAAAATAAATACGACCTCACGACTGTTTCTACGGGCCTCTATACATAAGTCATTCACCCATAGATCTGTGTAACCAAAATCCAACATAAAATCAACATAAAATACTGACGCCTACCTGATTTTCTTTCTTAACCACTAACCAGTGTTGGGGAAAGTTACTTTTAAAAGTAATGCATTACAATATTGTGTTAACTAATTAATGTTAACTAATTACATTACTTAGTTACTTTTTATGAAAAGTAATGCATTACTTTTGCGTTACTTTTGCATTACTTTTTAAATCTGAGCGGGGCTTGTTTGTTTTTAATGTAAAAAGTTACATTTTTAGCAAATGTAAAAGCCCTTTCTCAACAAAAAGTGAAATGAATAAGCCTAAGGTTGAAGGAAAAATAAATCAATGTCTGCACAGTAGAACTATAGGAAAAGGAAGTTCAATACACTTCAGCAATGAGAAAAATGAAGCACAAATGTTAATCTAAAGCAAGTTTTGCTTATTAGTATGACTGAATTGGATCAACAAAGGTCAGCAGCAAAGTCATTGGTTAATAAGTAATGAATAATTGACGACTGGCCGACGTTTCGCGTCGTGGCCGCATCACCACCTTGGGTGTGCGTTATTTTCTAGGAATTCAGCGGACCGAAATCAATTATTCCGGTTACCACACCTCAAGACATCGATCAGATGATATATTTCAAGGCATTCGTCCGGTTTTTGTTATTAAACAGCTATTGTGAGCAGGATTAATTTCTTACGCAGCTCATCCAAAGCCTTCATTGCTAGTTCCAAAACATCATTTTAGAATTAGTAACGACGCTTGAGCCGTTGATAGCAGAATAATGCAGTTATTAATGTAGTTTAGACAGACAGACAGACTGGCAGGCAAACAGACGGAAAGAGAGACAGAAAGAGATTAAGCTCGTGAATTACCTCTGTGACTATGTGCTTCTCTCAGAGGTGATCAGCAGCAGCGTCTCTACTTATAGTGAAACTTTAAGTTAATTTTCTTCAGGAATAGCGTCGTTGTGACCTCGCTTATGAGAAATGTCGTGAAGTTTAAGTTGTTAATCGTCAGAGGAGCGCAAACAACATTAGCGCGTATGTTCACGTCTGTGCTGACTGTTATATGTGTGCGTCTGTTAGAGAGAGAGTGGAGAAATAGTGCGCTTTCTGTATATAATAAAACTTAATTTTGCGGCAAAACATGGAAGAAATCTGTCGTTTTTATCCTGTTGTTTACTGTATTTATTTGTTTGGCCAGTGTCATTGTGGGTTTTGATTATTTTGCTGTTTTGGGCTGTAACTAAGGACCTTTGAAATAACTGAAATAGTGTGGCGAAGTGATATAGACATGTAACGAGGTTAGAAGCTGCCTGGAACTAAATTCGCCGTGCGTTTCTCTGAAAATAATGCAGACCTTCAGAACGTTCGTCAGCCAATCAGATTCAAGCATTCAACGGCCCCATAGTATAAAATGGGATTAAATACTTGAAATAAACAAAAAAGTAACTGCTGTTACTGTTTTGAAAAACTGAGATTTTTTTTTTTTTTTGTAAATGAAAAAGTAATGTGTTACTTTATACAACGTCTGTCAACGTTGGGGTCCAACGTCAGCCTGACATACTGATGTCCGGTGCCTGCTGAGACTGTTTTGAAACAAATGATTCACAGAAGTTTTGAAGCTCCACGAAGCAGTTCTTTACTGTCCCAAATGGCACACTTCATGGAGGACTTAAGATTCCTGAAATTTTTGCATGTTAAAAAATAATAACAACCTTACATTGTTACAGTTACATTGTTACATTGAGAGGTGTTTTGACACCTTGTGACGAATTTTGACGAATAAGGAAAAACACATTAGAAAATTCCGGACTCAGTGCGCAAGGACCTTTACAATGGCCGATGCGCGCATGTGTCCGTTAAGTCTACAAGTCCGTAGGGTGTCCCATTCATCATTTTAGCTTTCAGAAGTGTGCTGGCGTGCGTCCCCTTTGCAGCTGCTATGTGCCCTCAATGCGCACTTTTGCTGAGCTACTCAGCCAACTTCTACCAAAGTCAAGGTGACATTATGACGCAAAAGTGCGAACACAGAGAAAGACTGTGAGGGTTTAGGGTGCCATTTGGGACAGGGCCAAAAAGCGCCCATCACTCCACCAAACTTATGTTCAGAATAGGCGTTTGGGGGGAGCGTGGGAAAGAAACAAGAAGCCAAACACCTTATTAGAAGCCAGGGTACCAGCAGAATGACTTTGAAACTGATATTTCAAAGTAAAAAGTGCACATACTGTTGCTTTAAAGCTTGAGGAAACAAAGGGAGATTTACGTGATCGAAAAGATACCACAATTTAAGACTCCAAGTGAGTCAGTTTACTGAGAAATGGAAACACCTAATGAAGGCACTGTACATTTGATTTCAGATCCTTCATGGTGTATTAAAATCCCAATCAGTGTTGTTGTTGTTGTTGTTGTTGTTATTGTTATTTCGCTTTTTATGTACAGTTGAAGTTAAATGTTTACATCTTGCTGAATCTGCAAAATGTTAATTATTTTAAACAAAATAAGAGGGATCATTCAAAATGCATGTTATTTTTATTTAGTACTGACCTGAATAAGATATTTCAAATAAAAGACGTTCACATATATTAAAACCACATTCAAAAGTTTACATTAGCTTGATTCTTAATACTTTATTGTTACCTGAATGATCCACAGCTGTTTTTTTGTTTAGTGTTAGTTGTTCATGAGCCCCATTGTCCTGAATAGTTAAACTGCCTGCTGTTCTTCAGAAAAAAATCCATCAGATCACAAATTCTTTGGTTTTCCAGCATTACTGTGTATTTGAACCCTTTCCAACAATGACTGTATGATTTTGAATGAAAAAAAAAATATATATATTTAGGCAAAATAAGAAAAATGCACACAACTTCATTCTGTTGAAAAGTTTACACCCCCAGCTCATAATGCATAGTTTTTCCTTCTGAAGCATCAGTGAGTGTTTGAACCTTCTGTAATAGTTGCATATGAGTCCCTCAGTTGTTCTCAGTGTGAAAAGATTGATCTCAAAATCATACAGTCATTGTTGGAAAGGGTTCAAATACACAAAAATGCTGAAAAACCAAAAAAAAATTTGTGGGACCTGAAGGATTTTTCTGACGAACAGCAGGCAATTTAACTGTTCAGGACAAACAAGGGACTCATGAACAATTGTCACTAAACAAAAAACAGCTGTGGATCATTCAGGTAACAACACAGTATTAAGAATGTAAACTTTTGGACAGTGTGATTTTTATAAATTCAACTATTATTTTTTCTTGTGGACTATATGGAAATGTCTTTGATGTGAAATATCTTATTCAGGTCGGTACTAAATAAAAAATAACCTGCATTTAGCAAATTCTGCAAGGTGTATGTATACTTTTGACTTAAACTGTATCTATTTTTAAGTGAACTACACTGTATAAACATTTGCTCTGTATTAAAATACAGAAATTTCTTCTGTGGTGAGTGGAGCTCTTCTGTGCGTCTTGATGACAAAACAGTCATAATCACAGGAGCTAATACAGGCATTGGCAAGGAGACAGCGAGAGACCTTGCAAAAAGAGGTAAGCAACTAACAACCCTCGTTTCATAAGTTCAGAACACTTACATATGTCTCTACTCAGTCTTGACCTTAAAAGGAAAATGCTCTGAATGATCTGATTTGTTCCATTTACTGCACATGCTGTGAACAGCATCCATTGCCAACCTGTTACGGGACAAAACCATGCCATTTGTGATGCCGCTCTAATTAGAAGAGGGTATAGAGAGGTTAGCTGGAATACTTGCAATCTATCACATCATATGGGCACTATTGTTGCAATTTTGAATGCATAATCATTGTAGTTTATTCGTTTAAATATTGCATAAAATCACCATAATCTAGGATTATAATAGCAAGGGTAAATTATACTCATTGTCCTAATGTCAAATGTGATGCAATCAAAACAACAAATAATTTGTCTTATAAGACCGACAGGCTGTTGGAAGCTTTGAATGCATGCTGATAAATAAACGACAGGATTACAATACTATCTGCCAAAGAGACGTAAAACTGTACACTTTCCCACATGGACCCGCTGAATTCCAACAAAGAAACTCTGACGCTTGCCAGCCAAATTGCTCTGAATAGTATAATAGACGTTCTGCACAGTAATTACCAGGCAAACAGCTATTGTGTTAGCTCATCAGCCTTACATCCTAGTTTAGCACCAAATTAATTATTATGCAAGGACATTTCACAGCAAGGGCATTTGCTGGAGTATGTAAACATGGCTATTTCAGATCTATGAAGGATATCTGCTCTGTTTCGTGTGAAATCTTCCATGACTGTTTGCACTGGAAAGCACATTAATTTGAGCTTCTCTATGTGTTGTCTTCAGGGGCTCGAGTCATCATGGCCTGTCGAGACTTGGAAAAAGCAGAGGACGCCAGAAAAGAATTAATGGAGGATTCTGGAAACCAAAACATTGTGGCGAATAAACTTGATTTATCAGATACCAAATCCATCAGAGCATTTGCAGAACTCATAAACAAGGGTGTGTAAGACATTTGATAATTTGATTTAAACACATATTAATATAACTATAAAAGCGTACGAATTGTAATCTGTTACTGAATCCAAATGACATGACACAAATTGTAGTTAGACTACTTTTAGATTACTTTTGACCTAACTGATTTAAATGGGATAATCTTACAAAAAGTAAGAAAATACATTTTTTTTTGGACAGTAAGATTTGTAATGTTTTTAAAAGAAGCATACAGCAAAAACAGTAATATTGTGAAATATTTTTACTATTTAATGTTTTTTGAGCAGCAGATCAGAATATTAGAATGCTTTCTGAAGGATCATATGACTGGAGTGATGCTAAATATTCAGCCTTGAAATTACATTTTTAAATATATTTAAATAGAAAAGTTATTTTAAATAGTAAAAATATTTCAGAATTATACCGTTTTTGCTGTACTTTAGATCAAACAAATGCATGCTTGGTAAGCAGAAAAAACATTACAAATATATCTAGTGTATATTCCATTTATTGTGCATTAAACATTACATTTCGTCAAAGTTTCCCAATCTGGAGTTTGTAAAGAAACTGCACTGGGTTTATGAGTTTAATGAAAAGCTAATCATTAAATCATAAAAATTATTAAATAAAAATAAAACATTTTAAAATCAATAAAAATAAAAATAAATATTTTATTTGTTTACCTGCAAGTCATGTGACCAATAGAAAACTAATGAACACGCAAATGTGATTCTTAATTACTAAAATACTTCAGGGGTACTTCAAGTAAATAAAATAGGTGAAAGAAGATCAGATGACAAAACAATTTGTGCATTTTAATGTGTTTGCAAGACAACAATCTTCCAAAGACAGAAATACATGGTTAAATAACCTACAGCGTGATATTGCAAATTAAAAAAAATAAGTGTGTTCATCAGTAGTTGATACAATTTTACTGGTCTCAGTAAATATGTTCACAAAAATGGAAGACTTTCTGAATATAAGCGGTAGGCTATTTAAGAAAGGAAAAATTAAAAGATGAAAAAGAGGAGGGAGAATCAATAAATTATGAATTTATTTATATTGTGTAAATAATATGTAATCCATAAAAAAAGTAACTGTAGTCTGATTACGGGTATTTTAAATACTTTATTTTTGGAATCTGATTACGTTATAGTACTAGTATTAAAAAAATATTATATAATGTTAATTTGTTTATGTGTCTTTATTGTTTTTTTGCTTTTTAGAGGAAAAACAAGTCAACATCCTGATCAACAATGCTGGAATCATGATGTGTCCATATTCAAAAACTGCAGATGGCTTTGAGATGCAGTTTGGTGTAAATCATTTAGGTAATGTTACTTTATGTTTCACGGTATGAAATAATATGTTTACATGCATAAACTATTACATTATGAAGATGAATATTATTTAGTGTATTTCCTTTTGAAACAGAGAGTTGCCAATGGCTTTTAGTTACAGTCAAACCAAAAATGATTCAGATATACTATACTATTCAGTGCAGGACACTATAGTTCATTTATATAAGAGAGGACAGCGAAATAAGGTAACTGTGACATACCCCCAAAAAATCTTCATACAGTGGACTACCAGTAAAATTGCCAAAAATTTGATTTGACACTTTCACCTGACCATTTTTATTACATACTGTACCTTTATATCAAAGTTATCTGACATTATCAAGATGAATTTGTTATGACACAGTTTAACTGATTTTCTAAACTATATCAAATAAACTGTTTATGTGAGAAACTTTAATTATTACATTTAATGATTACATTTACAGTTGAAATACATTCTATACACTACTGTTCAAAAGTCTTGATCAAAAATACAGTAAAAACTGTAATATTGTCAAATATTTGTACAATGTAATTTAATATATTTTAAAATGTAATTCATTCTTGTGAGGACAAAACTGAATTTATTTACTGAATTAATTTCTTATTATAATAATTGTTGAATTACTGTTGTAAAATATTTGTAATATAGTTTACAGTTATAATAAAACAAAACTACTGTTTTGTTGTCATATTTTTGTGGAAACAATAGCGATTTTTTCAGGATTCTTTAATGAACATCTAAATGTCTTAAAGGGTTACTCCACCCCAAAATGAAAATGTTGTCATTAATCACTAAACCCGTAAAAGGTTAGGTTTGTTCGTCTTCGGAACACAATTGGAGATATTTTGGATGAAAATCAAGAGCTTTGTAGCTGTCCTATTGACTGCCAAGTAAATAACACTGTCAAGGTCCAGAAAAGTATGAAAGATGTCGTCAAAATCTGCCATCAGTGGTTCAACCATAATTTTACGAGAATTCTTTGTAAATAACCACTTTATTCTGCATCACCGTTTTGCCATTTTGGAGAGTATCCACTGAATGCAATCCTGAATCCTCTGTCAGCTACGTCATGCAGATACGCTGTTTTCGTTCATTCAAATCAAAACATAAATAAACAAAGAACAGTGGTGTACACTGTTCTTTGTTTATTTATGTTTGCGTCCAGTGGATACTCTCTAAAATGTTGACGCGGAGGAGACAAATTGTTAAATGAAGTCGTTATTTTTGTTTTCTTTGCGTACAAAAAGTATTCTCATAGCTTCATAAAATTATGGTTGAACCCCTGATGGCAGATGGACTATTTGACAACATCTTTCATATTTTTCTGGGCTTTGACAGTGTTATTTACTTGGGAGTCAATGGGACAGCCACAAAGCTTGAGGTTTTCATCCAAAATAGCTTAAATTGTGTTCAGAAGACAAGCAAAGCGGTTACGGGTTTGGAACGACATGGGGGTATGTGATTAATGACAAAATTTTCATTTTGGGATAGAGCAACCCCAATTCAATTTAATGAATCCATGCTAAAAGTATTACTTTTTTAAATAAATAAATGATTGACTCTAAAATTGAAATTTGAAAGGTAGTGTAAGTTTATTTTTACCATTTCAACATCAAAATCAAGTTGGTTTATCGGCATTTTGTTGTAAACACTTATTATTGCCCAGGTAGAATTAAGACTCTCTATAAAATTTGATTTCCTATATTTAGTCAATACTTGGTCTGACCAGTAAACCAAGTAATTTTGTCCAAAAAAGGACCTCTTTCAAATTAAGCACAAATAGTCTTTGGTTGTAGACTAATCCTATGTAAAAGGCGACCTTGTTTCACACAGGAACTCTTAGGCTTCCTACCAGTGTGGAGTAGTGACCCTCTAAATTGACAGCGCATGCTGTTTAATCGTTTATCAGCCAGATTTGGCTTCCTGTTACAACCTAAACACTCCCATAATATACATCCTTTCCATATACATCCACTTCCATGCATTTATCAACTAATAGACAAATAAGGTACGGGGGCATCAACAGGACATGAGAGACAATGCAAGGTCAAACAATCCCTTACTATTTTTATCTTCTCCAATCCACCAACAGGTCATTTTTTGCTTACCTACCTTCTGCTGGACCTCCTAAAAAAATCAGCCCCCTCCAGGATCGTCAATGTGGCTTCTATGGCCCATACGTGGGGCAGCATCCATCTGGATGACATAAACAGCGAGAAGGGTTACTCTCCACGAAGGGCTTACGGCCAGAGCAAACTAGCTAACATCCTCTGCACACGGTCCTTGGCTAAAAGACTGCAGGGTATGTGACCTTCAGAGCAAAGCTATCAATGTCAGACTAAACATGATCTATAAGAACTCAAACTAATATCTTGTTTGTCTCCTGAACTCTGCTTGATTTGGTATTCATGAGTGCACAACGTGACATTAAATGCATTCCTTTCCCCTGTCAGACTACATAAACACAGCCCAAACCAGGACACACAGTGGCAGAGGTGGTCACAACTGATCTTTGTATTTGTCTCAGACTATTTCCTTGAGGATGCAGGACTGTCCTAAGCATGAGAAGAATGTCCTGTTTTCTGTGCTTGTCACTAACTGTCATTCATGTGACAATTCAGACTCAAGATCTAATAACAGACTTTTTTTTTTGATATGCCAGCAGTTTATCTACGACAAGATAAACTATATGAACTATGATTAAAGGATTAGCTCACTTCCAGAACAAAAATGTAGATAATTTCCTCACCCCCTTGTCACCCAAGATGTTCATGTCTTTCTTTCTTCAGTTGCAAAGAAAGTATGTTTTTGGAGGAAAGAGTTTCAGGAATTTCCTCCATATAGAAGACCTTAACGGTGCCCACAAGTTTAAACTTCATTTGAAGCTCAAACTCATTTGTGATGCTGTTAGATCCAAAATGATTGACTTGGTCTCATGAGACCAGAGTATGGATTCCCAGAAGTCTAAATTTTGTTAATATGGGCGTAAAAAAAAGATAAATGATTTTAGTTATTGCTTTGGCTAAAGGAGGTAGTTCTGGTCTGGATAAAAAAAACATGCATGTCACTTCTGCAGGCTGCATGTTACTCTGTGAGATAAAGTGTCACTCTTTTCATAGCCTTTCCTAGCTCTGAGACAATTTCTTGGTGTTTCTCCTGCTCTTTTTCTAGAAAAAAAGCTTAAAGTGAAGACCTAATTATTACAGGGCCTTTTTACAAGTCCATTGTGTTGCTATATTTTCACACTCAAAACAATAATTTGGTATTCCTCTTGTACCATTGTCCTCTTTTATGCTTAGAAATAAATCTGACGGTTCTCTCTCTCATGTGGTTTCACTGAGCATTAAGCCTGAGTATGATTCAGTGGACTATGTAACTTTTTTAATTGTCAAGAAAATACTTATCTTTAACAGTTTTGGTTCAACATACTTACCTGTTGATCAAAACTTGCCTTAAAGTTACACCGTAATTTTTTATTTAGTTTTATTTAGTAACTTTCAGGAGGGTACTGATTTTTGCAAAACAACATTTTATTACTTTGATAAGAATATTGTATTTTTCTGAATAATTTTAGCATTCTTCTTTGGTAACTTATCAAGCAGACTGGAATGTTATATCTCTAAAGAACCCTAACATGTCTTATAAGTAAAGAGTAATTGCTGAATTTGTTAAGTTTCAGAAGGGCTGTTACTCATTTATGCTGTACACTGTATATATCTAGACTTTGACTTGGATGTTCCAAAACATTAACTTTGTTTTTCTTTAACGATTCTTTGGTAGTACAACAGACTTGTGTGCTTGGCGTCATTGTCTTCCTGCATCACCCATTTTCTCTCACGATTCAGTTCTTGGGCATATGTCCTGATATTTTCTATTAGAATTTCCTGGTATAATTTATAGTTCATATTGCTCAGTTTGGGCCTATCGAAAACAATACAAAAAACCACATACACACTGTATTTTGATTTCGGGAATCTGTTGTTCCTATATATTTAAACATTTTGCAGCAATAACTGCAACCAATGGTTCCTTGTAACTGCTGATCAGTCCTGAACAAGAGCTTTTAGAAATTTTAGCCCATTCCTCAGTACAAAACCATTTCAACTCTGTGATGTTGGTGGGTTTCCTCCTATGAACTGCTTGCTTCAGGTCCTTCCACAACCTTTCAGTTGGATTAAGGTCCGGACTTTGACTTTGTTATTCCAAAACTATCATTCCATTCCATTGACTTTGTTATTCTATAACCATTCTTTGGTAGAAAGACGTGTGTGCTTGTAGTCATTGTCTTGCTGCATGACCAATTTTCTCTCGAGATTCAGTTCTCAGACATACAATTTGCTGGTATAATTCAGAATTAATTGTTGTTTCATCAACGATGGCAAGCCACCCTCACCCAGATGCAGCAAAACAGGCCCAAACCATGATACTACCACCACTATGTTTCATAGAGGTTTTTATGTTGGAATGCAGTGTGTCTTTTCTCCAAACAAACCACTTTGTTTGGTGTCAAAAAGTTCTGTTTTGGTCTCATCTGTCCACATAGCATTTCTCCAATAACCCTCAGGCTTGTCTATATGATCTTCATGATTGTTCATTTTGGAGAGCAGTGGCTTTCTCCTTGCATCTCTGCCATGCACACCAAGGCTGTTGAGTGTTCTCCTGATGGTGAAAACATGAACATTAGCCAATGTGAGAAGGGCCTTTAGTTACTTAGAAGTTACCTTGGGGTCTTTTGCAACCTCACAGACTGTTACATGTCTTGCTTTTGGAGCGATCTTTGTTAGTCGACCACTCCTGGAATGATCTTGAATTTCCTCCATTTGTACACAATCTGCTGGAGTGTGGATTTGTGCAGTCCAAACTCTTTAGAGATGGTTTTGTAACCTTTTCCAACCTGGTGAACAATAACAACCCTTTTTTTCGGGGTGCTCAGAGATCTCATTTGTTCATGCCATGATCCACTTCCATAAACATAATCAGACTTTGATAGATCCCTGTTCTTTAAATAAAACAGGGCAGGCACTGACACCTGATAGTCATCCCATTTATTAAAAACACCTCTGAACAGATGGACTCTAATTTTGCCTTCAAATTAACTGCTAATCCTAGAGATTTGCATGCTTTGCCACTCACAGATATGTAATATTTGATAATTTTTCTGAAATAAATGATTTTGGTCTCGATTATTTGATTGGATTCTCTTTGTCAACTTTCAGGACTTTCAATACTGTGAAAATCTGATTAAGCACAATTTTGGGTCAGAATATAGAATATTCTGAGCACTGTATACAATGGCAATATCATGTTTTTGAATGTATTATTTGATGTACCTTAGCATGTAAAAACCATGAAGTATTATAATATTTGTCACCATTGTACCACTACAACACTTTTTATAAGGGAAAATCCAATGTCAATTAATAAAAGGACTGAATCCAAATAACCTACTTGTTAATACTAAATCAATTCTGCTTCTAATTGTGGAGGTGCAAAATAAGAAAATACTTTTTACAACTGTTTCAATCATTTGTTCACTTATGTGTCATCTGCTGCTGGTTGTGATTGTAGGCAGTGGTGTGACTGTGTACTCCCTTCATCCTGGTGTGGTGCAGTCAGAGCTGTTTAGGAACCTCAGCAAGCCTGTGCAGATAGCATTCAAGGTCTTCAGCCCCTTCACCAAGACCACCATTCAGGGGGCCCAGACCACCATCTACTGTGCTGTGGAGCCCAAACTGGATAATGAGAGTGGAGGATATTACAGGTACATGCAATATACAATATAGAACATGCAATATAGAAATTAATAATACTCATTAAGACAGTGTTATTCATAAGAATGAGAATCTGCTTTGTTTCCAGCGACTGTGCTCCAGCACAGTGTTCAAGAGAAGCTTTAGATGATGAAATGGCTCAGAAACTCTGGGAGCTCAGCTGTCAGATGCTTGGCATTACATGGGACTGATGGAGCAGTGACACTGTTAGAGCGGAATGAAAGCTTTTGGACTAACGTCATAGATAATGGAAACTTTAGTATTCATACAATGCATGACTGAATCAGCACTATGTTTTATATTGTATTTAATACCCTTGGCTATGCTGTTTTAATTTCAATAGACCTAATGAACTGTTATGAATTTAAATGTATTTTGGTCTATTAAATCTTTTATCTTATGAATTTGTTTCTTTTTGCTGATGAGCTGCTGTAATATCCACAGTTAATGAACTAAGCAGAACTGCTAATCTGAAGCATGATTTCTCAGGATGCTATCCTGAGAAATCCTGCTATCATATTCAAAGTATGGAGACCCCATGGAGACATGGTGATGAAAAACAAATATGAGACATTGGAAGGAAAAATTATAGTTTAATGCGCTTGCATTCTCTCGCAAAAGTATTTAGTTTGTCTGAGAAACGTTAAGTTCGCTTGCAAAAGCATTCAAATACAGTTCCTTAAAGGAACACTGTGATGGTGAACAAAATGAGATATAGTGAAAAGTTATATTTCAATGTTTCTGCGTTCTCCTGCAAAAATACTGTGCTTCCCTGAGAAACTTAGCAATCTCTTACAAAACTTAAGTGTTAAGAGAAATTTCGGGTTCAGTCAGGAAATATAGTGTTTTCATGACGCGTCATCAATCGGCCATATTGGCGGCACTGAATGTAAACAATGCCACTGAACTGAACGGAACTCGCATATTTTGCTGATTATTGCTGCTGAAAATGGTCAATTATTGTCATGTTTTGGTCTGTACTAATAAGTTGGATCGGAGCTGTAAGTTGAAATTCGCATTCCAGGGGCTAAATATCACATTACTGGTGTCGTTTAAACCTGCGAACATAAACACAGGGCAACAGGGTAACACTTTATAATAACTTTCATTAATAAATCATTAACAAATATTATGTAACTGATTCTGATTCTGATTAAACATTTATATAAACATTTACAATTGATGAATAGTTTCCACTTTAGATTGGGTACTGCAAAACATTAACAAATCATTAATAAATTATTTAAGATGTGCCAATAGTAGAAGTCTACACAGCAAACAAAGATTGAATATATGACCTTTGCAGACTGTGATTACGAGTTAATGAATATATTAACATTAACAGTTTGTGAAGTGCTTAAAATGACTATTTAAGCTATATTTTCAGAACATTTGTAATTGTAAAAATGAGCATTAGCTAATATGTGAACTAAAATTTACTGACATTTGTAAGCATTCAAAAGTACACTAACAAATAAACTTGTATACTTTCTGTTAAAATCATCTGTAGATTTTTAAAATGCATTGAAAGATTAATGACAGTACATTAACTAATGATCCGCATTATAAAATTTGTCAATGATTTATTAATGAAGCTTTTAATCAGTGTAAACCATCTGTCAAAATAATATTTTAAGAAATGCTTGTTCATATGAATTGAAAGTTTGATGAAATTTGTAAGCATTTCAATTAAATAATGATCTGTTAATCATTTAGTAGTATTTAATAAGTTCATTAGTTAACATTAACAAGCACATTATCTCATATTTCCAGGAAAACCACAAACTTGGCAGCCTTAGGGGCTCCATACACCTCATTTTATTTCTATCACAAAAGTTTGGTGATTGAACACAAATTTCTTGAGAGAATGCTAATGTGTTGAGGGCTCAATACTAAGTGAACATGATGGTAAAATATATAAGAAGAAAAAATAAATATTTTAATGTTTTTGTGTTGGCCCGCAAAATCGCTACGTTTCCCTGAGAAACTTTGCGTTCTCTCGCAAAATGTTAACATTCCCCTGAGAAACTTTGTGTTCACTCGGGCAATATATTGGAAAAAGCACTGAAAACTAGCTTATATTTCAGTGGTTTTGCGAGTGAATGCAAAGTTTATTGAGGGAACAAAAAAGCATTTTCCTTCCATTTTCTTTACCATCCCTTTTGGGGCTCTGTACACCTCATATTATTTCCATCACAAAAGTTTGGTGAGTATATATAACACTGAAAACTGGCTTAAAATTTCAGTCCTTTTTTGAGCGAATGCAGCCTTGCATTACTCGGATGTGTGGCCATATTGGAGATACTCGGATTCACGGTAAATCTACTAATGAATATGCTGTTCTGCTAATTATGCTGTCTAAACTATGGAAAAACATGTGGAAGCTGCTAAATCATACAGAGAAGGGCTTAGTAAGCAGAAAAGGGTGCAATATTTTGTTAAACTAAAGTTATTAGGTGGTAAAGATACGCACAAGAGTATTAATTAAGATATTATATTAGCCTAATATTTCACCTACCTGACTGGAAATGATAAGAACAAACACGAATGTTGTCAAGATTCTTGCCCTGAAAATCCTGGTTCAGTTCGCCTTTTTTGCACACTTCTCCTTTATCTGTTATGACTTTTGGCAGTCTATACTCCAAATCCCTGTCCGACCAAACAAAACATGACAATAATTGAATTTTTTTAGCAGCAATATATCAGAGTTTCATTCGGTTGAGTGGCATGATTTAGTGGCGCCAATATGGCCGATTGATGGCGCGTCGTGAAAACACTCTATTTCCATCACAAAATTTTGGTGAGTGAAGGCAAATTTCTCGGGAGAACGCAAATGTTTTGATGAAGCAAATGTAAATGTTCGCTTGCAAAAATGTTGCGTTTCTTTAATAAAGTTTGCGTTCTCTCACAAAACTTTAATGTTCCCACAGGAAACTTTGCATTCATTCAAGAAATATATTGACAAAAACACTGAAAACGGGCTTATATTATAGTGGTTTTGTGAGTGAACCCAACTTCTCTCAAGGGAACGAAAAAGCATTTTTACTGCCATCTCTTCACCATTCCCTAGGGGCTCATTTTGTTTACATCACAAAAGTTTGGCAAGTGAATGCAAGTCTCTTCCATGTCAAGTTATTTTTAGCTGTTTAGCTTGTTTTGCTTCTTGATATTGCAAATCGGGGGGAAAATAATACCATATTATTTTAATGTATTATCTTAATTATGAACACACTGGTTTGTAGTGCAAACACTTTTAGCATTTACCCTATGTTGTTATTCTTCAGGTTATTTCCCCATAGCGGCTAATGAACCAGAAATCTCACCAATAGGCTTACTTCCGCCTTAAATAAAAAGGTGGATATATATTTCAGTGTTTTTGTGTTCTCTCGCAAAAATGTTGTGTTTTATTTCACGAACACAACGTTTCTCGGGGGAATGAAAAAACATTTTTCTTCCATTTTCTTCACCTCTTAGGAGCTCCGTACACCTCATATTATTTTCATAACAAAAGTTTGTCGAGAGAATGCGAATGTTTTGAAGCATCAATACTAAATGGACATGATGGTAGAAAACAAAGTAGCAAAAAAACAAAAAAGAAATGTGGTTACTCAGTTAATCTTTTGGCAAAAGCACTGAAAACATGCTTATATTTCAGTGCTTTTGCGAGTGAACGCAAATGTTTTGAGGGCTCAATACTAAATGGACATGATGAAAACCTTGCGTTCATCTATTAAATTTGCGTTCGCAAAAGTTTTCTGTTCACCGAGAAACTTTGTATTTTATGAGTTCTAAAGCTCTAAAATATTTATTTCTGATCCCTTTTTTTTTCTCCACAATCACATACCATTCGGAGCTTTGTAAAATTAACCCTCGCATTTGATTTGAAATGCCTCGTTATATTTTAAGGAAATATGTTTAGATAAACCGTCTAAATGTTTATGCCAGGATCCATGTAACAATCCTCACAGACAGACCGACAGCTGACACATCGTCTACGTTGCTTTATCCATCTTTGAGGTAATGATGATGTGGACAAGTCGTTTTGCGCTCTAAACTCCAGTCGCTAGATGGCAGTGCGCACGTCACTGCACGCAGGAGTCGTGTGCGAACGCGCATGCGTCACGCTTAGCGCTGCGTCAGTCTTTCCGCACTTAAATCTACGTGGCTTTACACATAGCGGAGTCAGTTTGTTACTTGCAGCTGAACAGCTTCTTCGTCTTTTGTCAACACAGGTAAGCTTATTTTCATCACCTTTGCGTGTTTAGTGGTATATATTCGTATAATGTAAAGAATTCAGCTTTTAAATAGAGTTAAGTTATAGTTCTGTATCTTACTGAGGACGTGTCTGACGTTACTGTGATCGGCGAGTTTCAACGTAAACAGTTTCTGACTGATATGATCACTTTCTTAGTTTTCTTAGTTTGTCTGAGTTTACTTTTAGATGCTTACGTTGGTTTATAGACCAATTTAAAAGACATCAAGTAATTTGCAAATGCTTTTATCCAGTGTAAAAGAGCGCAGCATACATGCTAACAGTGCTAGTTAGCCAATCTGCAGAATATAGTAATTGGCCATTTAAAGATTTGTAGTTTGAGATTATTTTAAAAACTAATCCCTGGTTTCGGGTGGAGGTTATCTGGGTCTTTATTAAAACTAGTTTCTGTGAAATGTTGACGTAGTAATGCAGAGGTCTGGTTGTAGTTCGTTTTCTGTTCTCTGAGGATTTGTGGTTCACATTTGTGTTTGAGTTGAAACGTCCTGATTTGATTCTGTTTTCTCCCCAGCCTCACATAAAGATGGATCAGGTTATGCAGTTCGTGGAGCCTAGCAGGCAGTTCGTCAAGGACTCCATCAGACTCGTGAAAAGATGCACAAAGCCAGACAGAAAAGGTACGTCTAAGCTTTTGTCTTTCTAAATAAAGATTTGATAATCATACATTTTAGAGATACTGATGCTCTTATGTATGAAACTCTTAATTTTATGTTATCTTGAGCGGAACTATCTTACAAATGGACAGTTTCAGGGGGGAAAAACTCTCACTTGACTGTTTATTGTCAGGAAAATTAAAGTGACATACTGTATACAGTGTTTTTTTTTTTTGTGTATTCTGTGTATTCATTGAACATTAATTGTACATGTTTCTGATTGATAAAATGGCTACATTTCTGTATTTCCTGCTCTCTAGAATTCCAGAAGATTGCGATGGCGACAGCAATTGGATTTGCCATCATGGGCTTCATTGGATTCTTTGTCAAACTCATCCACATCCCCATCAACAACATCATTGTGTAAGTAATCCACAAAAA
Source organism: Cirrhinus molitorella (assembly GCA_033026305.1). Taxonomy (NCBI): domain Eukaryota; kingdom Metazoa; phylum Chordata; class Actinopteri; order Cypriniformes; family Cyprinidae; genus Cirrhinus; species Cirrhinus molitorella. Next base: position 16,468,688 of record CM065140.1, on the reverse strand, counting down.
CACAATTAAAATTGTAATGAATTTTTCTTTATTGTATGTGGAAAAATCATTCATTACAATAATATACAATCTAATATTACAGTGCATTTAAACTGATATGCAAATTGCATTTTCATTCAGTTTTTGATTGGATTTAGTCTGTGATTAAAGCATGATTGTTTGTCTCCTCTTTAACAGTGGTGGTTAAATCCGGTGCATTGAGGACAAACAGATCTTCGGCTGCCTGAAACAGTGTTGGATGACGGACTAAATGCGAACATTTGTAAAAATCATGTTTTTTGTGTGTGCGCGTTAACATTTATATTTGGCTGTGTTAATAAATCAAAAGTTACACTACTCATTGTCTTCATTAATAAAAGGCTGTTAGTGCTGAGGAAAAGGCACATTTTAAAGGCTTGCTGCTTTAGTGATTTGTTGACTGTGGTTTGATTCCCATGCTCCATAAAAGTGGATTATCGGTGATGACCATCACAGGTTTTTTGCCTTCTTTAGGGTCGTGGTCGTCGTAAGTGTTGGATGTGCTAACAAGCTGTCCAAAAGCCAATATTTGATTGTCTATAAAAAAAAAAAAAAAAGGTAGGAGTAGAGTTTTATACAGTATCAGTTTATAAAATCTTTTTCATTTAAGTTACACAAAGCCTGCATTTATTTGACTCAACACACAGCAAAAACAGTACAGTTGTTTTTTTTGTTTTTTTTAAATAACTACTTTTTGAACAAATGCAACTTATTCCTGTGATCAAGCTAACTTTTCAGCATCATTACTTCAGTCTTCTCTACAATATTACATGATCCTTCAGAAGTCATTCATCTGTTGTCAATATTTAATATATATTTTCAGCATTCTTTAAATCGAAAGATCACCATTTCTGAAATAAGCTTTTGTAACATTATACACTACCTTTCAAAAGCTTGGTGTCAGTGTAATTTATTTTTTTTATATTTTGTGAAAGGAATGACAGAAATTAATATTTATATTTCGAAAGGATGCTGTAAATTGCTCAAAAGTGATGATAAAGACATTTATAATGTTACAAAGGATTTATTTTTCAGATAAATGCTGTTCTTCTGAACTTTCTATTCATCAAAGAAACCTATAGAAATTCTACTCGGCTGTTTTCAACATAATTTTAGAATGATTTCTACACTACAGTAATGATGCTAAAAATTCAACTTTGAAATCAGGAAAAAATTACATTTTCAAAGGTCTTTTAATAGGAAAGTTATTTTAAATAGTACAAATATTTCAAAATTGTGTTTCTAAGGAACAAATCCATTATTAATAATTTTTGGAACCTGAAACCATTGCTTCCAGCTAAAATTTAAATCCTATATCTGTAATATTGTGTCCTCCAGCAAAAATGCTGTCTTGTCTGAATCCAGAGAGAAATGCACACAGATTAAACACCATTTACAAATGAAAACAGTCCAAAACAGTTCTAAATAAATAAAAAAGGCCAAAATTAGTGGATTTTGATGTGAAAGAACTACAGGGGATGGAGCTTTTCACTAGAAGCAGCTTTATTTTGTATTATGGACTGGTATTTTGTCCAGAAACGATGGTTTAAAATTAACATTATTCGATGGACTGAATTTGTGTGGGTTACTTATGAATTAATGTGATGTTTTTATCAGCTGTTTGGACTCTCATTCTGATGGCACCCATTCACTGCAGATGATCTGTTGTTGAGCAAGTGATTTAATACTAAATCTGTTCCAATGAAGAAACAAACTCGTCTACATCTTGAATAGGTGTTAAACGTTTCAGCAAATGTTCATTTTCGGATGAACTACTTCTTTAAGTTACTTAATGACTGAGGATTTTCAAGCACTTAAGGGTGGGAAGTGAAGGGGATAAGACAAAAACGCCACCAAAGTGTCCAAGTAACCACCGAAAAGCTGTGAATGCACCGAATCCGCCTGCTGTGGTTTTAATTAAATTGGCCGCCCGAGGCTTCTCACCAAACCCGCCAGGGGTGCTTGTGGAAATGTTCTAATGAGTGAAGCGGGACAGAACATGCCCTCGCGTAACCTGGTGGGAACGACAGTGTTTTCTCAGTCTCTGGCTCTCTCATTCAGTTTAACTGCTCACTGGAAACCCCGTGCAGCAGCGATGCTGTAATCTGGGTGCCAGACAGAGTTCAATGGCTCTCACTTCAATGGCCCCAGCCATCCAGCAACAAAAGCGTACATTTCTCTTGATCACTGAGCACGTTATTCCCTTCAGAGAGACCCAGGTGCCACTCAGAAAGAAGTTATACCTGTTGGCTGGAATGTGACCGAATTAAGAATTTCGCCTGTCCCTTATAACACCAGACACACTTGACTGAAGTCATTTATGTGAGGCCGCTGAAGTGGAGAAGAGAGTTTATTATTTGGAGCACCAGACTGGTTAACGCCGTGGTTTTGTACTCCCCTCTGCAGCAAGTTTTCATGAGAAACTATTAAAACTTCAAGATTAAAACTATTGTTTTTCATATCTTGAGTAAGATACCTTTCAAGTTAGTCTCTGATGAGCCTATAATGACCCCTAGTGGCATTGTTGTTTACCACAACATCGAGAGCTCTCTAACCCTCCTCAGAAAGCAACAGACAGTAATAGCACGTTCAAGGCACAGAAACATAGTACGGATGTTGTTAAAATAGTCCATGTGACAACAGTGGTTCAACCATAATGTTACGAAGCTACGAGAATACTTTTTTGTGCGCTAAGAAAACCAAAATAACGACTTTATTCGAAGATTTCTTCTCTACCGGGACAGTCCGCCGCCACTATCGACAGTACCACGACGCATGCGTCAAAAATCGGTCAGATTATATCAAAAATATCTTAATTTGTTTTCCTGAGATGAAAAAAGTATTAGGAGTTTGAAAACGACACGAGGGTGAATAGCTATTGACAGTATTTTCATTTTTGGGTGAATGATCTCTTTAAACTGACTTAAAAATGACATTTCATTATGTCTATGTTCATTCACAATGTATCCTAAACGCAAATGTATTCAAACTCTCGCTATCAAAATTCACACCCAGGATCCTTTAATTGCTTATGCTGAGAAAGACTTAATTTCACTGAACAGTAAATACGCATAAAAAAAACATGAAAATTATATTTCCCCTAAAATGTTATCCCGTCGAAGCAAGAGAAAACGAAGTAAACAAGGCAATAGTTGACGCTGGATGAGCTGTTTTACTCTGAGGCTACTGAAGAGACTTCAAAGTCTGAAGAAATATCACCGGACTTCAAAGGCAGCATGACAAGGGGGAAAACAAGCGGAGACGACTGACTTTCGTCTGTCACTAATGATGAACTGCTTACAATGGGCTGCTCCAGTTAATCACGCTTGTCACACTGATAATTAAGTCAATTTCGAGCAAACAATAGTTGCTAGAGATCTAAACATTGATAACCTTGACTAAACTTAGCAATTAACTTACCGCCCCCCGGTTTCAGCTCTATAACAAACGAGCATTTAATGGGTAAAAGAAAAATACATTTCATCAAACAGTGTAAGAGTTAAAGCAGTGTCTGGTCACATCTTGCAGTTCACAATTTGACCAGTGGTGGCGACAAAGCACTGAGAGATGTGGTGCGTGTCGCCTCTGTGTTGATCATTTTCAGAAATACATTCAAGCTCGCCTCTTTCAAAATGCTGGAGATACAGAGGTTTTTATATTTTAGTATTATCCACTTTTTCTTATGTTTCACTAAACATTTCAGTATTTTTAAACAGCAGTATTAAAATGTCTAAGAAGCACTGTTGTGTAGATAACCAGTCCATATTTTTCTTAAAAAATATTTTGCCTATAATTTTTGGGCCTTTTTTTCTGCTACTTTTTTTGGACAACGTGCTTTCCAATTCCTATTACCTAAATTTACTTATTGAATGAATTAATTAATTTATAATATTATTTACATAATAAAATATATAGGCTACATAATATAAAATATTTATGAATATATTTATGAAGTCATTAGTAATAAATATTATATAATATTTATATAAAAACCTTCCAATTCCATTAATTAAAATAAATAATTAATCAAATAAATAAATATAAAAAAATAAATTATATCCTCTTTTTAAACAATAAATAACCTAAATATAATACTGTATATTTATATAATGTAACATTATTTATATAATAATATTTAAAAACAATTTCTATATAAATTCTATATTTACACAATATAATATTTATTAAAATAAAGAAATTTAATATAATATTTATAAATAGAAATATGTATATACAAAGTGATAGTAAATAAATATAAGTATATGCAAAGTGATAAAAAATGAAATTAATTAATACATTTAAATGGTAATATGTATATTTAAAGTGGTAGGTCTATTATATATATATATATATATATATATATATATATATATATATAATTCATAAAATAAATAGTTCTCATTACTACTAATAATATATAATAAATAATATATTAATAATCAATAGTATATAATATTTTAAAAGTCTATTTTAAGTACAATATGTTTTTCATTATGACAGTTAACCATCTAATTCCAATTACCTTAATTAAAATAAATAATTGATCAAATAAACAAATATAAAAAATTTATAATCTTTTACATAATATAATAAACTTATTATACTGTATAATATTTATATAAAGTATATACTGTAACATTATTTATATAATTATATCTAAAAACTATATATAAGTGGTAGTAAATATATAAAAAAGTATATGCAAGGTGATAGATAAATAAATAAATAAATAAATAATGTAATATAATATTTCTACATAGTAATGTGTATATGTAAAAGCGTAGGTCTATACTATATTCAATATAATTTAGATTTAGATAATATTAATGTAACATTTATCAGTAAGTATATATATATAATAAATCATTTCTAAATAGAAATATGTAAATGTAGAGTGGTAGTAAATAAATTAATGAATGAATATATAGGTAAATGCAAAGTGATAATATATATATAGCGTGTGTGTATATAAATATATAAATATGTATATGTAACATGGTAGGTCTATAATATTATACTAAATGCAATTTATATTTACATAATATAATTCAGATAATATTTCTAATATATATATATATATATATATATATATATACACACACACACACTGTAACACATTCTACGTAAGCCTGTTGTGGTAGCCTACAAATACATCTTGAACTGTGTAAAATTCAACAGCAAGAGGGACATCGTCAGATCAGCATTCTTTATCAAAGAAGCAGTTTAATGAGATCCCTGACCTCTCAATGTTTTCTTCATCAAAAGTATGCTGACAAGCCGCAGTGTGTAGCCGATGACTCTGATAGTGGACGTTCAGATGAACAGTGTGCTGTGGAGGAATGTGTGGCAGCAGATGTGTGGACAGATGGGCCTTGAGGCACACAGACACGAGCAGAAACTCACAGCCACCACTCAACACATTACAGCAGCTTCATGGAAACCTCTCCATGCAGACACATACAGGAAAACACAGATATGCATGCAGTGGTGGAGAGCCTGATGTGTAAATTAATATTGATCTGCTTACAGTGTACCATAAAGGATTCCTGTAGATTTAAAGGGATAGTTGAAAATTCTGTCATTAATTACTCACCCTCATATCATTCCAAACCCGTAAGACCTTCATCCACATTCAGAACACAAATGAAGATATTGTTTATGAAATTCAAGAGCTTTCTGGACTTGCACAGGCAGCAATGCAACTGAAACGTTCATGGCCCAGAAAGGTGGTAAGGACTCATGGAAGACTGACATGGAAAAGAAGAAATAGTTGAATAAAGTTGTTATTTTTGTTTTGTTTGCACACAAAAAGTATTCTCACAGCTTCAGAAAATTAAGGTTGAACCACCCATGTCACATGGACTATTTTAACAACATCCTTACTACCTTTCTGGGCCTTTAACTTGGTAGTTGCAGTGCTGTCTATGCAGGCTTTTTGGATTTCATCAAAAATATCTTAATTTGTGTTCTGAAGATGAATGAAGGTCGTATGGATTTGGAATGACATAAGGGTGAGTAATTAATTACAGAATTTTCATTTTTGGGTGAACTATCCCTTCAACTTGAAACCTGTCATGTATTTTGTTGAAATGTATTTATGTTTTTGAAAGAAGTCTCTTCTGCTCACCAAAACTGCATTTATTTGATCAAACAAAACAAAAAAAAACAACAAACAGTAAAAACAGTAATAATCTGAATTATTATTACAATTTAAAATATTTTTTTATTTTAATATATTTCAAAATGTAATTAATTCTTGTGATGCAAAGCTGATTTTTCAGTAGCTATTACTTCAGCCTTCAGTGTCACATGATCCTTTAGAAATCATTCTAATATGCTGCTTTATTATCAATGTTGAAAATAGTTGTTCTGCTTAATATTTTTGTGGAAATCATTACACAATTTCTTTAAGGATTCACTGAAGATTAGAAATTTCACTGACCCCAAACTTTTGACTGGTATTACAAGTCTCTATGCTATTGTCATCCTTAGATATAGCTCAGGTACCTCCTTCAATTCAAGTCTATAAATATATATATATTTCTTTTTTTTTTTTATCATCCACTAGGTAAAAAGTTTGATCAGCTAGAAAAGTAATATCACACCTCAACACGCCAGATAATTTGAAGTATCATTCATATCTGTCACAAAAATTGTGCAGGTCAAGTTAGGTTTCAAATCCTTAATCCTAAGAATGAGCAATAGTAGTGATAATAGCCTTTGCAAACACCATTAATAAGCCTTTAAAGGAACAGTTCAGCCAAAAATGAAACTTTGCTGAAAATCTACTTAACCCCAGGCCACCCAAGATGTAGATGAGTTTGCTTCTTCATTAAAACACATTTAGAGAAATTGAGCATTACACTTGCTCACCAACAGATCCTCTGCAGTGAACGGGTGCTGTCAGAATGAGAGTCCAAACAGCTGAGAGAAACATCACAATAATCCACAAGAAATCCACATGACATCAGTCCATCAGTTAATATCTAACGTGAGAAAAAAAAATCCATCAAATCTAAAGCTTCCACCTAAAATACAGTTGAAGTCAAAAGTTTGCATACACCTTGCAGAATCTGCAAAATGGTTATTATTTTACCAAAGTAAGTGGGGACCATACAAAATGCATGTTATTTTTTATTAAGTACTGTCCTGAATAAGATATTTCACTAAAAAATACATTTACATATAGTTCACAAGAGAAAATAAATTACATTTATAAAAATTACCCTGTTCAAAAGTTTACATACCCTTGGTTCTTAATACTGTGTTGTTACCTGAATGATCCACACCTGTGTTTTTTGTTAAGTGATTGTTCATTAGTCTTGTTTGTCCCGAACAGTTAAACAGTGTTCTTCAGAAAAATCCTTCAGGTTCCACAAATTCTTTGGTTTTTCAGCATTTTTGTGTATTTCAACCTTTTCCAGCATAACTGTATGATTTTGAGATACATCTTTTCAGGGTAAAATTGAACTTATTTTGTCTGCTGGGAAACATGTAAGTATCTTCTGTAGCTTCTGGAGGGAAGTACTTGAATAAAAAAAAAACATGATATTAGGCAAAATAAGAAAAATGTACACATCTTCATTCTGTTCAAAGGTTTTCACCCCCGTCTTTCCTTATCGTATTTCCTTCTGGAGCATCAGTGAGTGTTTGAACCTTCTGTAATAGTTGCATATGAGTCCCTCAGTTGTCCTCAGTGTAAAAAGATGGATCTCAAAATCATACAGTCATTGTTGGACAGGGTTCAAATACACAAAAATGCTGAAAAACCAAAGAATTTAAGAACATGACCTAAAGGACTTTTCTGAAGAACAGTGGGCAGTTTAACTGTTCAAGAAAATTAAAGGGATTTATAAACAACTATTACTATATAAAAAAAACATAGCTGTGGATCATTCAGGTAACAACAGCATTAAGAATCAAGTGTATGTAAACTTTTGAACAGGGTCATTTTTATAAATTCAACTATTATTTTCTCTTGTGGACTATATGTAAACATCTTTTATGTCAAATATATTATTTAGGACAGTAAGGTGTATGTAAACTTTTGAATTCAACTGTATTAGACGTCTATACATAATATTGCTTTCTCCAGTGAAAAACTTGTGTTGTCTGAATCAGGAGAAAAATGTACACAGATAAGTGAAGGATCCTGCAGAGGATCCATTGGTGAGCAAGTGATATAATGCTAAAATCTGAGTAAACTATTCCTTTAATAATAAGTTTGCTATTTGTAAGTTTGTCAAAGCAACAAACAGGGAGAACAATGTTTGCATTTAACTGGATCTTTACCATCCCGCGTTAATATTAGTATGATAGATATCAAGGTTTGGACAGTTGAGCATGAATAATAAATCTGGCTTTAACACAAAGCTGGTTCTCAGAGCATCCAGGAAACTTCATTAGCAATCTCCTCAGCCCAATTCCGATCGATATCTGACACTGCAGCTAGAGCAGAAATTAATGCGTTGCTGTTATTGATAACAATGAAGATGTTTGCATGCAGTAATTGCATTTCCAGCACCAATGTACTTCGCTTAAGTACCCAATATTTACAGAGCAAATTACACGGAGCCCCAGAGAGGAACCGAGTCGAAAACACGCTATAGCCATAGGGCTGAGTCACAGTCGATAATTTCGAAGCAAAAACGGTACTTTTATGCCCCAAAAACTCGTCTTGCTCTGTGCTTATCGTGTGAGGTGAGGTGTGCTGCTGTACTAGCCATCTGGTGAGCATTGATAGCGCTTCTATTAAATGTTTATGGCTTCATTGGAGGGAGGTTACAAGGCTGAGGCGACGACACAATGCTAATTCGACCTTCAGATGAGAGAAGCTCTGCGTTCTGCCTTTCCCATAGGAATATGACAGTTCGGTCCCCCGCAATTACATCATTTCCTCCAAAACAGAGGTGCTGAAGTTGCATCTCAGCAACACCCGTCATGAAGAATCCCAATTTAAAATGATAAAAGCTAGAAGCTGCAAAGCAGACCGACTGCATGCAGGAAAATGAAAATGTTTCAGTCTGTCCTTTTGACGTAAACCGGTGTCTGAAGAGCGCTGGCTGAGCCAAGGTTATACATTCATGCCGTTTCAAAGTGAAAACGCCTCATTGAACATAACAGACGAGACGGAATGAATTAGAGTCTAAGTCGTCCATTAGTAAATAGAGATTCTACTTGATATTTAAATTTGATAAAAGGCTATCATACTGCATGCAGCTGTTCTTCCAAATAACATAAAAACATTTCTAGTGAGGAAGAAAACAAATATGACAAAAAGAAAAGAAGAAACAAGTTTGTGTTTTGGATTTTGGTAGAGGATGCAAGACTTTTGGAGAAGATGAGAATATCTACACACACAGGCTTGCTTTTATAGTTATTAGAATGAGATATAACTGAAGAAACTGACATCAAGGTGAAGAAAAATGTCATGTATAATGGCAAACAAACAATGAACTAGATTTTCCAGATTTTCTTTAGAACATTTTCTTTTCTAATAGAAAAGTTTCATGTTGAGTATTTCAAAGAAGTAAAAACAAAAGAAAACACCCTTTTCAACCCCTAGAAGTTAAAGGGATAGTTCACCCAAAAAATTTTGACCCTCATGTTGTTCCAAACCCGTAAGACTTTCATTCGTCTTCAAAACACAAATTAATATCATTTTGATTAAATCCAAGAGCTTTCTGACCCTGCATAGACAGCAATTAACCCTGTTCAAGGCCCAGAAAGGTCACATTGACTATTTTAAGGATGTCCTTACCACCTTTCTGGGCCTTGAACATGGTAAATTGTATTGCTTTCTATGCAGGGTCAGAAAGTTCTCGGATTTCATAACATTTCTTTGAATTTGAATTTGAATGTTCCAAAGATGAATAAAGGTCTTACTGGTTTGGAACAATATGAGGGTGAAGTAAGTTTTATTAATATGGGCATTACTGACACATCTTGAAAAAAAAAAAAAAAAAAAAAAAAAAACATTCACAAAACATACATACATGGTCTTTAAAAAATGTCTCATGTAATAATGTTTCATTCATTAACTCATTCACTTGTGTTTTTTGGCACAATTCTTACATAGAACTGGCTTCCTAACCCTACTGAGAATTATTTTCCCAGCTTTCCTAAGGGATTTGGTTTAGTAAATTTGTTCTAGGTCAATAAGGGGTTGGTCAAACAATCTGCTAGATATAGTTAGAATTTTCCTACATGAACTCTTTGTGCCCCAGTAGGATTTCTAAACCAACAACTGATACAAAGTGTTATGACACTTTAATAAAAGCACTAAATATTTTCAATACATAAAAATCTACATAATTTGATTTTTGCTTAATTCCCTTTTTGCTAATATCTTCCAAGACGCAAAATACGTACTGACATATTCGATGTGAAATGTCCACTGAGTGGCGCTAAAAGTGTGTTTTTTTTCCCTGTGACAGATGAACATACATATGGTATGTTTTATGTGACAATGGTTTTGAACGTGTCACCACACTTCTGAGTCGAAATGTCCATTGAGGGGTGCTATAACTCTATCACTCCGTGACGTTTTAAAATAATGTACCATCTGCACTTCACCTAAACCTATCCGATAGTTATGAACAAAAGTGAATGTGACATAAAAACATTTTAGTTTGTTTTTGATCTTTTAGCTCTTTCATTGTGAGTCATGTTTTTCATGTGATTCGTACCCAAGGATTCCGCATCCCAAGTCCAACCAAGCAAGGTTGTCACATCTGGAAAGCGAAACATATGGAGCTGTAATTATAACTGATTAAATGATGAAAATGAAAATGATTACAAGTGCTTTTGACCTTTGAGCCTCGTTCAGCAAAATGAACAAATCTTTTTTTCGAGTCATTTCGTTCATTCCGTTCATTTTAGCAACACATCTACTGTTTACACAAACGTTGATCACACTACAAACAAGAAAACTATAATGCTATAAGAAACAGAAAAGGTTAATTAATTGTTTACCTGGGTCTTTTGTCTATGCTTACCTCACCTCACCTCACCTCTTATCTGACAAGTTTTTGGGTTTGAGTCATTCGTTCATCAGGCCAATAAGCTTAATCTATGCAGTCTGAGTCGGAAAGAGAATTGAGTAGTTCATCTTTCGAGTTTGGGTTCGAGACGTTCATTCATCACGTGACAGCCCCATAAGCTTAACCTATGCAGTCTGAGCTGGAAAGAGAATTGATTAGTTCATCTCTCGAGTTTGGGTTTGAGTTGTTCGTTCTGAGCCAGAAAGAGAATAGATTAGTTTGTCTTTCGAATTCGGGTTCGAGTCGTTTGTTCATCCTGTGACATCCCCATAAGATGAACGAACGACTCGAAAAACCCAAACTAACAGCTGAACTAACAGAACCTATAGGATGTTGCGCATGCGCGACTGAACGAATCACTTCCCGAGTCACATAAACGATTCGTTCAAAATGAACGATCCAACACTCTCCATTGACTTTGTATTGCAGGAAGCTGCCTTCTCGTCATTTCTGACTTATAACAAAAACAGAACAATGTCTAAAAGCTGCTATGTGACAAGGTGTAAACAAGCTAAGAAACACAGAACTATGTTTTTATAAGCTGTCGACCATAAAACGAGTGTTTAAGGACACAAATAGTTGTTGATGTCAGGGAATTTCATGATGGGCCATTCAGTTGGATCATTTCTCCAACAAACGGAAGATAAGGAAAAGGAGCACTGACACAGACCGATAAAATTTAGTTTCTCAAAATATCTCCTCCTTTCAGGTTTACATAGGGTGGTGAAATAATCCTTTGACATGGTTAAAACTAATGAATGTTTACTGTCGCCGATTAAGTTTCCCGCCAGTGGGCATAGTTCTCAGAGTAATATGACACGTAGCACTCTACTCTTGTGTCTCTAAATGCTTGTTTTTTGGGTCGACAGCTTATAAAAAACGCAGTTCTGTGTTTTTTAGCTTGTTTACTGTACATCTTGTCACATAGCAGCTTTTAGACATTGTTCTGTTTTTTTGTTATAAGTCAGAAATGACACGCAGGCAGCTTCCCGCAATACAAAGTCAATGGAGAGCATTGGATTGTTTTCTTCCCGGGGGGCGTGGTTTTCAAATTATGACGTGTGTCGCTCTGTCTCTATTGGCTCTTCCTAGATAATTGTACTACATTTCCCAAAAACTGATGCACACCATGATTTTTAAGTATTAAGAACAAGGTTTGATTCTTCACACCTAAAAAATATAAACAAAATATGATTACCCTCATGAGACATAGAGAAACAAATATAGACTTGCTGGACTCTACAGCTCTACAAAAAAATAATCGAACAACCACAAAAGCAGGCTCCCATCTAGAGAAAACCTCTCTTTGACAGTCCATACTGTCCTCGTGCAATACAGATTTGTGTCCACTGTCAGGTTTTTTTCTTTTTTTGGGCTGTTCTGACAACAAGAGAGAGCAAAACATGTTTGCTAGCCATTGTTTGTTTACGTTCATGGCACCTTCTGTCTAGTACCACCATATCGATGACAGCATGCATGTTGTTAAAGACGGCAAGTGATGAATGGTCGGGTAGCAACATGTAGTCTAACATGTTTCTAAAAGACACGATTTTAGTAGTCAAAATTGTATAATCTGACTGTCGTTTACTAAAACCACCCATTGGATCAACATCCATTTGACCAAAGCAAGATCAGAAGCAGGAGAGGAAATGATGTGTGCTGAGTCATTTTATTAGAGCTTTCCTTTAATGACAGGGACTAAGGCATGAGAAGAATGTGATTTGGCTAAACCACCTCTGTACTTCCAAGTGACGACATCACAATGAAATTAAAAGACACGATGATTAAAAAGATAAAATCTTAAGCACTGCGAAGCAGCTCCTAGGGTTGGGTATTTACTCTAGGAAGGGCTGCCAATGTCATTCAAAGCGCTTTTATGAAAGCAGGACTCAGGTGATTGTTTTAAACGTCTTGAACCGGATAAAAGGGGCTCTGTTCCGTCTCTTTAAACTCACAAAACCGCTAACACCTCCAAAGCTTACGCACACAGAAGCGTAAACCGGCCCGTATTTGTAATTTCAAAGGATCTTCTTCAGCCCCAGGCTCAGATTTCTCTACTGACTTTTGACATCCATTGTTTTTTTTGATCCCGTCTCGCAGCATCTCAGATGCTGTTTTTTTTTTTCTCTTTACACATTTCCCAACCCCTAAAAGCATCGTTAAAATTCACAGCAACGAAGTTGTGTCTCACAGGGCTAAGGAGCACATTAGCGAAATGGGAAAAGACACTTCTGGGACTCCTACAAGCACGAGTCTCTCTGAAGTCATTCTTGCTGGGGATTCGCCCCGCTATCCGTTTGACAGCTTAATATTAAAAAGCTCTGCCCGCTTCCCAGACGCTCTAACAATCAGAGTTATGGTGCGCTTTAAAACCTGCTGAGTCATGCTCACTTTACCTTAACAGTGAGCATAATATGGGATTGCATTTAGCCCAGTTTGAATTACTGTCATCGCGCCACGAGCGCCAGAGAGAGAGAGTCTGCTCTTTCCTGATCTGAACAAAACCTGTCAGCCGATTTTTGATGGAATTGAAGCTCTTTCACCACTCACAGTCATTCTGATATGCAAATGAGAATGCAGAGCAGGACGCTTTGTCAGGCATTGTTCCATTAAGAGACCTGACATCTTTCAAGACCTCAAAAGAAGCTTTTTGTGCAGTGGGAAGACCATTTGTGGGGAAGTAATTGCATCTACGACACCTTCGCCCAAATTGATGTGCCACAAAATAATGACATGCAATTTCTGTTAGTTTATTTTGTCAGTTATAACTAGTATTTGTCCTGTTTTGACCTACGCCCGTGCAAGCTAATGGCATTAACCAAAATCTTTGAGCTATTTGGCCTTACCAGCGACAGCGTATTGATTCACCGTCACAGGTGCGCTTAGTAATCTTTGATCGTTTTCCCATGTGACCCCGCAACCCAAGCGGGCAGCTCATTTGTTTTTATTATCGTTCTGGGTGGAGAGGTTATGATTTCAGATAAAATGATTTAAAATGGTTTTCTCCCTGACTGAACAAGTACTTTTCCCATTTCCTTCCTAATTCAGAAAAATGAATAAGATTTTAACATGAATACAAGTGTTATTATTGTTCATGAAGAGTCAAATGGAAACTAAAACAAAAATATGTAGAAAACTAAACTAAAATAAAAACTACTGTAAAAACATTGCTGCAATTACTTATAACTTAAAATTTAACTTACATGTCCAACTTAACTAAAAAGTTAACTAAACTAAACGATTTTAAGATTACTTTTACTTATTCTAATGTTAAAATTTCAGTTGTAATGATAACTAATCACAGTAATCATTTTTTACAGTGAAAATAATTAATCCAAAACTAATTCAAATAAATTTTTGTTTTATATCATAAAACATAATCCAAATTAATAGCAGTGTTATTTTAATACCAGTGAGATACTATTACAGTTTTAATCAATTCATCAAAACTATAATTATTTAAATTATTTTAGTTTTAGTTTAATAATTTTGTTGTGTTGTTGTGTTTTTGTTCAATTTTAGTTTTACGTTAAAATAAATAAAAATGAAACAATTTTGAAAACTAGACGATTTAAAAAAAAATATATATTTTAGTTAATGTTTATTTTATTCCACGTAACAAAAAAATGTAATGGTTTTAATTAGTTTCAGTTTTTTTTTTTTACAATAATAAAACTGATACTGATACAAAAAAAAAGTGAGAAACAAGAACGCTAAACGAAATCTAACACTGACAGAGTGAAAACTACATTGAAATGTCTCGAAAACAATTTGAAAATATAGCTGCAAGCTGGAATTAAGGGGCAAAGCACTACAGAAGTAGGCAAGCATCAGACCAACTGTAGCATTGAGTAATTAAAGCCATTTTAATGTGATTTTAGTTTGATTTGCTGAAAAATTATAAATACAACCACTAGTAATATGATTTAATGGCTTATCACTTTTGATCAAAAGGTGGCGTTATTATCAAATCTAATAGGTGTTTTCTGTGTGAGGTGACAATGACACACAAAGTTTTTCCGGCGTAATAATCAAGGAACTTTGCTGCTGTACCATGGTGCAGCAGGTGCAATAATATTACACAGTGCCTGAATATAGTCCCCAACTATTTTACTATTACCTTAGTGGCCTTGGGCTGGTCACGGTGGAAGTTACCTAGCTGAGGACTATTTATCAGGCGCTGCGTAATATCATTGCGCCTGCTGCACCCATGGTACAACAGCAAAGTTCCCTGATTATTACGCCAGAATAAGAGTACAGTTCCCATCCATATCAGCTTGGAAAATATCGCAACTTTTCATTTTCTGTCAGTCTTAGTACATGAAATAACTACAGAAGAGTCCAGTTTTAAATAGAAAAAATATCAAAAAATATTTGGTAATTTTTGCATGAGATGCTAATGGTCTAATCAGATTCAATGATTTATGCATAGCTATGCTAAAAGTGTTACCGGCAGACCCGGAGATCGGCTGAATGGATTAAAAAATGGTAAAACTCATCTGTTTAACTCTAGGAGAGTTGGAAAATGAGCCTATTTTTTTTTTCTTTAAACGATAACCGTTTAGTATATGTCAACATGAAATCCATAACTTTTTGTCAACATTTTTCGAATTTAAATCAAATTTGATGAAAATTGGACCAAAGGTCTAGAAGGAGTTCAAAAAAGTAGGTTTTCAACATAAATCAAAAAGGCGGACAGAAAATAGCATTTTATGACAAAATTCAAAATGGCCAACATTCAAAATGGCTGACATGGAAAAATGGAAAGTTTTAGATTTTTGATTTTCAGTTTTATGATTTTTGGCCAAACCATTCAGAAATTATAAGCAAAAATTTTTCATATCTCCTGATCACTAGGTGATGCTGCCCTGAAACTGTGCAGGTAGCCTCAGGTTATGTTTTTTTTTTTTTTATAACCCACACCAAGTCTGGGTTCAACCTGCCAAACCGTTCATTTTTGTGGGCTTTTTCATTTTTCGAGAACAGTTTGACTACTCAACTTGAATTCCATAACTTTTTGCCAGCCTGGTCTGAAGATGATCTGAGCCAATTTTGGTCTAGTAGGTTTTTTCGTAATATTAAAAATAGCAAAAAAACTTGATGTAGCTTTAAAATGTTGATGTCCATTCGACTCGGCATAAGCCAAACTTTCCCGCAAGGGGTTATATGGGCTGCCATAGACTTCCAGAGCCTAATAATAATAATAATAATAATAATAATAATAATAATAATAATAGTAATGCCAACGGATTAAAATAAATAATTTAATTAATTAAAGAACATTCAAAACAAAAATCATATCCTAGAAATGCATGGAAGTATGCATTTTTGAAAGCATTATGCAGATGCTTGTGATTTTCCTAAGAGTTTGGCATTGAGCTGTTTTTAATTAAAATGAAAAGTATGAAGACTAATTACAAAAACAATCGCCTTTACTCAGTTTGACTTTGATCTGCACTCCATAAATTTTCATATATATTATGACAGTTTGATTAGCATCAACATGAGCAGCCCGGAGTGAAGTATATGCAGCAGTTTGATCATTTAGAAAATATTGAATTTCCATTCTCACTTTTCAACAGATGACCTGGAAAGTCAACCAGCTGTAGGGTGATTACGGCAAACCTGCTTTACCTCCAAAATCCTATAAACGCATCAACATAATTTGATCCATGGAAATGTCTTTAATCGGCTTCTCAATTCCCAAAGTATGGGTTGTGTTTTGTGGAGCAAAGAAAAGAGTCACCGACAGAAAGAGGGTCACCACCATCATATCATGCCAGAAACAGAGACATCCTATTATTACCGCGACACTAAAAGAAAACCTTCAAATGACCCTTTTAAAAACACTCCACATCCTGCACACGTTCGCTCAGTCTCAACGGGACCTGTTGGTCAGATCGCGCTATAAAGTATCAAAGGCCAACCTTTCCGTTATCTCCTCCCTCAGCTTTTCTCAGCAGACAAAACACTAAAATCAATGAAGTTGGGTTGTTTTGGCCTGTATTGACAAAATAGGACTATTTTTAGAGGACGCATCAAGGAATGAAAGCCAGAGAGCGTAACAGTGGGTTTTCTTGTCCATCAAAAGAGCAACAGAATCTAAATTCTAGTGATGAACTTATAAAATAGTCTTTCAGGTTTTCTCAAATGAATTATGAGAGGTGTTTGCCATGCAAAAGTTAGTGGCCCAAGTCAAAAACGAATCAAAAAGCCAAACAAACTGGGGGTATCACTTCCGTAACACTTTCTTTTTCATGTTCATACGTTCTAAAAACCATATGTTTTTATACAAATCAGATCATGAAATTAGGTTAGAAGTGCAATTTGAATACATAAATGATACGCATAACTAAATTTAAGAACATTTTCTTCCTCTTTCCCTTTAAAACTTCCATTTCAAACAGTGAGTGACATTAGCTTTCAAATGGTTGAAATGTCAAGCTCTGCCCATCCTACAAGCTCTCAGTTACACAAACGCATGCTGAGACGTTCTGAGAGGAACAGTGGGACGTCCTTTAAAGATTCACACGAACAGAAGGGAGTCTGTCAGCATCCGTTAATTTTCTGCTTTCCCTTTAATCCTCCCTCAACAAATACAAATACAGCCTAACAATGTGAAGGGGAAGAGTTAGCAGTAAAAGCTACATACAATACAAGTAGCGTTTTCAAAACAGTGTAGCTTTTCAAGCAAGAGGTCCAATTCCAAGAGAGTACCACGATAGCAACTAAATTAGGTTGCTGTCCCTTTAAAACTAAATGCACGGATGCAATCTACTGATACACATCTAGTATTCTCCAAACTGTTTACATTTACATAAGATGTAACCAAGTGTGTTTACGAGAATACTTTATGTCAAAACGGACAATTCAATATCATTGTGTATTTCTCCATTTATGCGACGCAAAAGAGTAACTTGCGCATACATACAAGTTTTTTTTTTTCATAACAGTCGATATCGACAATTATCACAATGTTAAAGTTGTAAAAATTTGAGCTAAATGTGGCTTTAAAATATTCTTTATGGTCAGAACCACTTCATGTTTTTTGAATTCTTCACACTTTTTCAAGTCATTTTTCCTTAACAAAATAAGTATCTTAATAGAAAAAAAAAATTCCTAGTTCTGCATGTTTTAATGAGTAATATTGTTTCAAAGCAAGAAACAGGTTTGTGTTACCAGATAATATTGTTCTTCTTCTTCTTCTTAATAATAATAATACAAACTTGGTAGTAACTTGATTTAGAATGCAGATGTAGATTTATGTTCATTATCAAAATCAGTAATATCTGTAAAAATTGTATATTTTATAAAAAAATTAATATGGTAAAATTTAATTATATTGACTGTTTGAGTTTTTTTTTAAATTAACCACTGCTCTTCCATAGTATGATGATAATAACAGTTAAAACAACAAATATAGCAACTCAATACCATGGTGAAAATGTAATACAGTTCCTATCTCTATGAAAAACAGCAGTCTAAATACATTTAGTATAAATGCATAAACATTTTATTATAATATTACATTTCCATTTCTCCTCCTTCAATACATTTAATACATTAATAATTAGTGCTGTCAAATGATTCATTGCGATTAATCGCGTCCAAAATAAAAGTTTTACATGTTTACATAATATATGTGTGTTTACTCTGTATATTTATTATGTACATATAAATACACAAACATACATGTATATATTTAAACAAATATTTATATGTATATATATTTATACCTGTATACAATTTAGATTATAAATAAAAAGGGAAAGGTCCTCGAGCCGGGATTCGAACTCGGGACGCCCGGAACTCGGAAAGGCTATTGGCGCCAACAAATAAAAATAAATATTTTAGATATAAATCTAAAATATTTTTCCTTAATATATACATGCATGTGTGTGTATTTATATATACATAATAAATATACACATAATAATATACGTTTGACAGCACTATTAATAATATAATAAAATTTGCCACAAATATATTCACCACATTTCTTTTGTCAGCGCCGTTTAATCTTGCTATAAACCGAGTCATTTGTATTCTTCACAGAATTTGAGCGCTTCTGGTGCTGTTTAGTGACCGAGACTCATCAGCGCGTGAAAGCATCTGCTCTAGTAAGTTTGCGCTGTGCCACCGTTTGAACTTTGATAAGAGCGGATAAACGGTCCGAGGGGCACACTTTGACTAGCGCTCTTTTGTTCCGCCTTTGCCACATAAACATTTTATCGAACATATATCAAACTCTTGTTATCGTTTATCGATGAAATTCATTGTGCGATAATTACCATAATCGACTTATTGCTCAGCCCTAGCACCTAGCCTAAATCAGATGCCTAAATTTTCCAGAAGTTAGTTTGATTCTTTAGGATCTTCATGAAATGTCTGCAACATACTTTGATTCAAATTTCTCAATGGTTGTGTACAACACTCTTTTTACCTCATCAAAAACAGCTCAGCGATGTGTTTCAGTGCATGTCTCTTTAAATGATAATGAGCTACTGCTCACCCCACATCCTCTTCTGTTGTTTGTCTATTCTGTGTCGTGTTACCATAAGAAAAAAAACGAATCCACTGCATCCTCAGTGGCTGTGATGTCGGAAGAAAATGAAGACTCTTATGTTTACTTTTACATCAAAATACAAAACACCTGCACTGCTTACGAGACATCGTTGTTAGTACAGCTGCTCGAGCGCAAAGAAAATGGCAGCGTTCAACTGGCTGAGGGTGGAAATATACTAATATAGGACAGTCCATAAGCGGTCATGGGCGGAGCCTGAGCAGAGTGACATCATACTGCTCAAAGACTGTTTAGGTTTTTGAGCATTTAAAAAAAAACGAATGAATGGAATTCTCTCATTGCAGGGTGGTTGTGCCCACACACTGCTGAGACACATTTATTTGCAATGTTTTAATATGCAGTGTAATAATTTGCATGTAAAAGGGAATTCTGGATCCAATGTCTCCTTTAAAACTCCCAATAAGAGAAAACTGAGCCTTTCTTTGCACTCAAAAGATACTGAACTTGCTGACAAAGATACTTAGCCAGTGCAATTCTCAAGAGCAATTTAGAAGAGCATATGATGATTGGTGAAAGCAGAAAGAACTACATTTGATGCTCAGGATTGAGAATGCTGTTTGTTGAACTAAACAGTCAAGATTTTGCTTTCATACTTTTTTTTGTGCATAAACCTATAACCTCAGATGAACAGATGAGACACAATAAAGCAGGGATAAATGAAGGACAGCACTTCAAGCAGGCAGAATAAAAGCATATTTTCGTGCATTCTCTAAAGAGTCGGTTTTCATCATGTTTTTGAAGTTAGTAGTGTCTGAGTTATCATCTGCTGTGACTCATCTGCGTAAAAACTTAATTTGTCTAGAGTTATTTGCACAAATACATCTGATTGGATAAGACATGATCAAATACATGCACTTAAATTGGCCTAAATTGGCTGGCTGAGTCTGATTATGCATCATTTATCAGTATGTTTGTCATATCTCACACTCTCACCATGGAGATACTGCAAGTCTTTAGTGCCACCTACAAAAACAGAGGTTTTATATCTTGCTAAAATATCACAGCGGCATGCCGTGAGAATAGCTGTTCCTGTGTCCATCTGTATGGGGAATATAAATCCTTTTTCGTAAATGGCCTTCGCTTCTATTTCCTGCCCAACACTCTCTCATTTCATATGTGCGACTCGCACACATACAGAGACGGCTCCCATGTGTCTCAATTTCCCTCTTACATCTATACTAATGTTTTCAGCCATGCACCCCCTGTCTACACAGGAATGGCTAATGTTTGCATGGTTTTCCTCTCTGCGGTCAGTCTCTGATGCTGGTCGATCTGCCGGAGCTGGAGTAGAGGTATCTGAGAGCCATTATTCCACGCGAATGAGCTTCATGACTTCCAACCTACAATCTCCATGTTTTCTGCTTTAGAACAGGGTGACAGATGAACTGCTGTACATAGCGACTCGAGAAGTGAGAGAATGGGTTTCTTGTCATGTACACAAATGCTGTATTTGTGTAAATGTATGTGTGTGAGGCAGGTCTCAACAATATATTTTTTCGCTGGCGGTCTCAGATTTTTACCTGCCCACTAGAAAAAAATATATTTTATCGTTAGCATGGCTGGTTTGGAAAATACATAGAAATGTATTTAGTTTTAATATTAAAAAGCTGACTTTACATTATGGCTTATTACATGGGTATTTCATTGGTTGCTTACTAACTAACTAACAGCGCTGTCAAAATTAGCGCATTAACGCAGATTCATTTTTCCAGTTTAATGGTGTTAAAAATATTTAATGCAGGTGTATGCAGAAAATAGTATGCAAAATAATACATGAGAATGAGAAAAGTATCAGGTATATGAGGAATAATTAATGACGGGCCGAATGAAGAAGAACTAATAGGACGGTGTGCATGTGCAGTCAACACAAAATGAAAGAATCCCTTCCTGAGATGACTTGTTCAAGGCTAATGTTGTGAATTTAAAGTTCAGTGTAGCTGTTCCAGTGACAAGTTTGATTCATTCTAGTGAATCAATTCATTCAAACAGTTGAATAAATAAAGGATTTTCATTTTTTTTTAGCAAGAATGGGTTTTAGTTTTAGTGAACATTTATGAGTTACATTTTTATTCTGTTATCCTATGTTATCATATTTCATTTATTAAAAGAAGTTAATTATTTTATAATTGTTAATTGTTACTATTTTAACAAATAATATATATAAAAAGTACATTAAAAATGGTTTTGGGTCGGTAAGATTTCAGTTTTTTCAAAGGGTTGCAGTTGTTACTTTAAATGTTAATTTAAAGAGATTATAATTATTTTCTAAAATATTTACCTTTTGATGCTATCTTATATATTTAAATTTGATGTGTAACATATATAATATTCATGAACGTCACATCACTATTTTGAGTCAGCAGCAGCGTGAAACTTTAAGTTTGTTTTCTTCAGGAATTGTTACCACCTTGTGAGAAATGTCATGTAGTTTGTTAATCACCAGAGCAGTGCTAACAACATCAGCGCGTATGCTAATGTGTGTGCTAACTGTATGTTTGTGCGTCTGTAAGGGAGAGAGAGTGGGAGAAATAGAGTATTCTTTACATGCATAATAAAATGTAATTTTGTGGCTACAACTTGGAAATAATCTGTCGTTTTTATCCTAATGTTTACTGTGTTTATTTGTTTGGCCAGTGTCCTTGTGGGTTTTGGTTATTTTGCTGTTTTAGGCTGTAAGGACCTTTAAAATAACTGAAATTGTGTGGCGGTGTGATATAGACGTAATGCGGTCAAGTGCGTTTCACTGAAAATAAGTGCACACCTTAGAATATTCATCAGCCAATCAGATTCAAGCATTCAACAACCTTGTAGTATAAATAATAAATAGCACAACCATAAAAATAATAACTGTTTGAAATATGAAAATAATTCAATAATAATTTATGATATTCTTTATCATACAGTTGAAGTCAAAAGTTTACATACACCTTGAAGAATCTGCAAAATGTTAATTATTTTAGCAAAATAAAAGCGATCATACAAAATGCATGTTATTTTTTATTTAGTACTGACCTGAATAAGATATTTCACATAAAAGACATTTACATATAGTCCACAAGATAAAATAATAGTTTAATTTATAAAAATCACCCAGTTCAAAAGTTTACATACACTTGATTCTTAATGCTGTGTTGTTACCTGAATGATCCACAGCTGTTTTATTTTGTTTAGTGATAGTTGTTCATGAGTCCCATGTTTGTCCTGAACAGTTAAACTGCCTGCTGGTCTTCAGAAAAATCCTTCAGCTCCCACAAATTCTTTGGTTTTTCAGCATTTTTGTGTATTTGAACCCTTTCCAACAACAACTGTATGGTTTTGAGATCCATCTTTTCACACTGAGGACAACTGAGGGGCTCATATGCAACTATTACAGAAGGTTCAAACACTCACTGATGCTTCTTAAGGAAAAACTATGAGCATTATGAGCTGGGGGTGTAAACTTTTGAACAGCTGTGTGCATTTTTCTTGTTTTGCCTAAATATATTTTTGTATTTAGTACTGCCCTTCAGAAGCTACAGAAGATACTTGCATGTTTCCAAGAAGACAAAATTAGTTATATTTACCATGATCTTCAAATTCAAAAAGCTTTCACCCCCTCAATACATGTTTTTTCCTTCTGGCACATCAGTGAGCATTTGAACCTTGTGTAATATTTGCATAAGTCTCTCAGTTGTCCTCAGTGTGAAAAGATGGATCTCAAAATCATACAGTCATTGTTGGAAAGGGTTCAAATACACAAAAATGCTGGAAAACCAAAGAATTTGTAGGACCAAAAGGATTTTTCTGAAGAACAGCGGGGCAGTTTAACTGTTCAGGACAAACATGGGACTCATGAACAACTATCACTACACAAAAAAAAAACAGCTGTGGATCATTCAGGTAACAACACGGTATTAAGAATCAAGTATATGTAAACTTTTGAACGTGGTCATTTTTGTAAATTCAGCTATTATATTTTCTTGTGGACTATATGTGAACATCTTTTATTTGAAATATCTTATTCAGGTCAGATAAAAAAAAAAAAAAAAAAAAAAAAAAAAATAATATATATATATATATATATATATATATATATATATTTAGCTAAACTAATTAACATTTTGCAGATTCTGCAAGGTGTATGTAAACTTTTGACTTCAACTGTATGTAGCCATGTAATAAGCGGAATCAAAAGTCCCTCACACTGGCCCCAGGCCAGCGAGCCAAGCTTTCTGTTGAATACTCACTTGACTTCCCCTCAGACAATCTTTATTCTCTCTTCTGAGACACTGGGAGGCCAGAGGAAAAGAACAAAACAAAATGAGAGAGAGAGTAGGTGACGAGAGGGAGAGATAAAAAAAGAGAGATAAAGGAGACAAGCTGTCCTTTCATCTACCTGCGATGGAAAAAAAACACACTAAATAGATTCTGTCCTTCAGAGGTCTTTATGGTAATAACTGAAATCTGACAGCAAAGCTATAAATGCCTCACTTTAACCACAGTAATCACAACAAATATTCACATTGACCGATCTTCTGTAAAAACACCCCACCGACAACTATTCTATGTCACCCCGCTGAGAAGTTTATGGTAATTTATCTTATGGGATCGTAACACGTTTTCAGTCCGGAAGACAGTCCAAATCTATCAAACGGTAAACATAGCAAAATGGCATATTACAATATGTTATAAAACTCTGACCCACCTTCAAGGCCTTCATATCTAACAGAGACAATCACTACTGTTGTGCAGAGGACAACATGTGAACAACAATTTTCAGAGTTACATAATGTCTCTTTATTCCTGTTTGGAAAGTAATGACATTATCCACAAAATTGCTCTAAAACTGTTCACTTGAAAGACTGAAAAAAGAGAAAGTAATATTATTTTCACTTGAAAAAGTGAGTGGCATTAGCTTTCAAATGGACAAAATGTCAAGCTTTGCCCATCCTATATAAGCTCTCAGTTACACAAACTCACACTGAGGCATTCTGAGAAGAACAGTGTGACGTCCTTTAAAGATTCACACGCACAGAAGGAAGTCTGTCAGTGTCCCTTAATTTCTGCTTCCACTTTAATCCTCCCTTAACAAATACAAATACAGCCTAACAATGTCAAGGGGAAGGCTAACATTGTGAATTCTGTCCTTAGTAGCAAAGCTAACAACTTTAGTACATTTTCAAAACAGTATAGCTGTTCCAGTGACAAGTTTGATTCAGTCTAGTGAATCAATTCATTCAAACATTTGAATAAGTAATGGATTTTAGTTTTAGTGTACATTTATGAGTTAGCTACAATTTTATTCTGTTATCCTGTGTTATCATATTTCCTTTATTAACGGAAGTTAATTGTTTTATAATTGTTAATTTAGTATCATTTTAACAAATAATATATATAAAAAGTACATTAAAAACTGTTTTGGGTCAGTAAGATTTCAGTGTTTTTTTTTGTTTTTTTTTTTCAAAGGGTTGCAGTTGTTATTTTAAATTTTAATTTAAAGATAGATTATAATTATTTTCTAAAATAATTACCTTTTGATGGTATCTTATATATTTAAATTTGATGTGTAACATATATATTATATAATAAAATATATTATTTTTTGGGGTCAGTAAGATTTCAGTGTTTTTAAAGGGTTGCAGTTGTTACTTTAATTTTTCATTTAAAGATAGATTAGAATCATTTTCAAAATCATTTTTTGATATACATATTTAAAATGATCTTTATTTAAATTTGTCTTATATAAATGTGTCGTATATATTTAAATTATTTAAATCATTTTAATATATTTAATATATAATATATAAAAAGTTGTGGGTCAGTTAGATTTCAGTTGTTTGTTTTTAATTTAATTGTATTTAAATTTTTAATTTAAAGATAGATCATCATTATTTTATTCAAAATAATTACTTTATATATAGATTTTCTTTGTCTTATATATTTAAATTATTTTAATATTATTTTAATGTATATAATATTATATAGGGTCGCAGTTGTTACTATCAATTTAAATTGAAAAACTGTTTATTCAAATATTTGAATTTGATGTGTAATATATTTAAATTATATAAACATTTTAGTGTATATATATATATACATATACATATACATATACATATACATATACATACATTATATATATATATATATATATATATATATAATAAAGGTATATTTAAAAAGTTTTGGGTCAGTAAGATTTTAGTTTGCAGTTGTTAATTAAATCTTAAAAAAGTAAATCATTTAAAGATAGATTATAATTATTTTCTAAATTGTGTCTTTGATTTGTATATGAAAGTTTGATGTGTTATATATTTAAATTATTTAAATATTATTGTATATAATATATAATAAAAGTATATTAAAAACCAGTTTGAGTCAGCAAGATTTATTTATTTATTTTTGTTTAAAGATAGATTATAGTTATTTTCAAAATAATGACTTTTAATACACAGACCTTATTTAAATTTGATGTCATTTATTTCAATTATTTAAATACTATTTTAACATATAATACAATATATAATAAATATAGGCTATATTAAAAACAGTTTTGGGTCAGTAGAATTTCAGTGTTTTTTTAAAGGGCAGAAGTTGTTATTTTAATTTTTCATGTAAAGATAAATTATAATTATTTTCAAAATAATTAGTTTTCACAAATCATATGAATTTGTGTGAGTGAGGTCATACGAATACGTACAAATTAGTTACCTTGTCAAATGTGTACAAATTGCCTTATGTGCTATATATTTTAATTATTTAAATATTATTTTAATATATAAAACAAGTATATTAAAAACTTTTTTTTTGCCTCAGTAAGATTTCTTTTTTAAAAAAGGGTTGCAGTTGTTACTTTAACCCTTTAATTGTCACTCTCTATTGTGAACATAGACATAAAAATGCACTATCCAAATGTAATTTTTGTATAATTCATGAACAAAAACATTTTATAATATGATTTTTATGTACAATTTCCATGATAATGCAATGTCTGATTTTAAAATGGTTTCCAAAGGATGAATTTTGAAATTTTAAGTCTTCAAGTGATCTATAATTTCTTATGATTTCTAAAGCATGATAGAAAAAAAGGCACCAAAGAAAGTCTTTTTGAGGTGCACTCTTGTCATAAATTAATCTATTACTTTTCCTACATAATTTGTAACACAAAACAGTGGTAAAATATCAATTTAGGAGTCTTAGACCTTTCCAACGATATATAGTTTGTCATGATTAGATCGATTTTTCTTTGAAATATGGTGAAGTAAACGTAGGCGTCCCGGTGACGGGACGGTGACAGTTAAAGGGTTAATTTGTGTGTTTCAAAGTAGCTTCACCAAGCTTTTTTTCAGTATAACAAGCTGTTAAAAAGCACACTAAACAACAAAACGGAGACAAAATGTCAAGCAAACTCATTAACTGCCACGTGACTTTAAAAACTCTGAATGCAGTCACTTAATTTTAATGATCTGGAGGTGCGTCAGCCATTTTCAAAGGCTCATCAAAGTGAATTCGAACATTACATGCAGCTATTACATGACTGAGCTGGTATAAATTTTTATAGGCCTCTTCAGGTGCCAGTGAGACTCCCTTTAAGTGCTCTACAAAGTTCTTGTCAAAAATCAAAATGCCATCGTGATTACCCTCTCGAAATGCAGCTCCTTGCCTGGCCTGATGACTAACTTTAATATTTGGCCTTGATATCTACCCCTACAGCAATATCAAGGGAGCAGAATAGTAATGGGCCGTAAAGTCATCCCATTCTGCTGCTATTACCAAGAATGAGAGTCTGAGGTTCTAAATCACTCAGGGCCACAGCGGGCGTCCATTAAACAGCCTTTAATGAATTACCCATAACCTCTGGGAAGACACTGCCTTCAATGACGTCTCTCAAACAAAGCGTGCTTTTCAACAGACACAAAATAGTATCCAGTAAAGCAGCAGAAGCCTTGACCATCTGAGATGAGGGTCTCTACAGCATCGCTTTGCACTGGATGTGTCGTAATCTGGGGTTAGCAGGGCTTCTGTTGCAAGGGCCATCATCTGCAGAGGTGCTGCTGAAGAGGAGGGAAGCAATATCCTGGCTTGCTCTACAAAAGCGAAATCAAAAGGTTTGAATGAGCCCCGCTATGAGGTTCTAACCTCAATGTCTACTAGAGAACAACACTAGAGCTAAAAGCTCTGAAAGAATGACTCAGCTGTGACCGAAATGATTCCATTGAGTAAGAGAAACACTTGTGTTCTCTTACAAAACATTTACTTGTCAAACGAAATCGATTTTCTTTTATAAATTATTACATATTTATTATATATGGGATGGATTCTGATGGCTGTGGATGTTCTGTGAACTTTCTATGTATGTATTTTCAGTAATGTGCAGAGTGGGAAAAGTTAATTCTAAAAGTAATGTATTACAATTAGTGTTGGTAAGTGATTAAAATTTTTAATCTAATTAATTACATGATGTGGTGATTAATTAATTAATTAATCGGACATCAAATTTGGCTGAGAAATTATATATAATAATTTACAAATATAAATATTATATACATATACTCTTTTTTGGACCATGAGGCTGAGTATATGATGATACAATTTTCCATGGAAATCTGGCACTATTTCTTTAATGAAATGATACTCTAAAAAACAGTTCTGCCTTGTCTTTATATTTTTCGTTGGCAAAATTGAGCAAAACAGACAACATTGTTTGTAAAATAACACAACATTAACTTCTTACTTACTGAACTGTTGTATAAGATTGATATCACATTTGCACTCCTGTGATATTTTACTCAGCCTATTGCTCGTGTGATATTGCTTAACCATATGATGTAAATATGAGATAAAACTCAAACAAGGGCATTGTAACTACTTTCTC
This sequence comes from Cirrhinus molitorella, assembly GCA_033026305.1. Lineage (NCBI taxonomy): Eukaryota > Metazoa > Chordata > Actinopteri > Cypriniformes > Cyprinidae > Cirrhinus > Cirrhinus molitorella. Next base: position 16,440,190 of record CM065140.1, on the reverse strand, counting down.
TAGGCTTAATCACGCAGTGAGTTGTTGCCCTGCCTCATATTTGTCATCAATCAACTGTATGAAATGTCAGATGACCCATGTAATCTAATTAACGCGTTAAATTACCCGCCCTAATTACAATATGGTGTTACTCCATAAAAGAGTAACTAATTTAATTACTTTGCTACTTTTCAGGGAAAGTAGTATGTTACTTTTGCGCTAGTTTTTGTCAACTGAGCTGAACTTGATTATTAATTGTTAATAACAAAAACCCAAAGGTTATATTTTTGGCAACTGTAAGCGTCCTTTCACACCAAAAGTGAAATTAATAAGCCTCAGTCTGAAGGAAGTGCTTCTGGGCCTAGTTCCAAATTTCTCTCAACACAGGACAGGAGAGCTGTCAATAAATAAATTGGAAAAAAGTAACTTGTAATTTTAAAAGTAACATGTTTGAAACTTGAAAAATCTGATTATACGTATCTCACATTACTTGTATTTAAAAAAGTAACTGATATTTTCTTGTAAATGTAAAAGTAACGTGTTACTTTACTAGTTACTTGAAAAAGTAATGTGATTATGTAACTTGCATTACTTGTATTTGAAAAAAGTAACTGATATTTTCTTGTAAATTTAAAAGTAATTTGTTACTTTAGTAGTTAACTTAAAAAAGTAATCTAATTATGTAACTTGCATTACTTGTATTTGAAAAAGTAACTGATATTTTCTTGTAAATTTAAAAGTAACATGTTACTTTACTAGTTACTTGAAAAAGTAATCTGATTATGTAACTCACATTTACTTGTATTTGAAAAAGTAACTGATATTTTCTTTTAAATGTAAAAGTAACATGTTACTTTACTAGTTACTTGAAAAAGTAATCTAATTATGTAACACATTATTTGTATTTCAAAAAGTAACTCAGATATTTACTTGTAAATTGAAAAAGTAAAATTTTCTTGTAAATTTAAAAGTACTGCATTGCTTTACTAGTTACTTAAAAAAAGTAATCTAAATATGTAAATTGCATTATTTGTATTTAAAAAAGTAACTGATATTTTCTTGTAAACTTAAAAGTAATGCGTTACTTTACTAGTTACATGAAAAAGTAATCTGATAATGTAACTTTCATTATTTGTATTTGAAAAAGTAACTCAGATATTTTCTTATAAATTTACACAAATGTAAAATTACACAAATGTTTTAGCTAGTGATTCAAATCACAAGGGCTTGTGTATTTCCCTAGCAACAAAGCTCATAAAAGACGCAACAATATGAAATTCATACTCAGCCTTAATAGTCAGGAAAATCAAACTTTCCAAACACTAAGTTTACAAAGTCTGTACAGAAAATACATTAAATGGAGAATCTGATGGAAGAACAAAAACACAATCAGGGTAAAATAGTAAAAACAAACTGAGGTAAATATTGCTATTCAATATTTATACATCATAAATGAATTCAATATTACAGAAGAAAATAACGGCTAAATTAATTAATTTGTCTTTCCCATGGACTGAGCATCAAGGTCAACAGCCTTTTAATTCAACATTCAGCACCAAATGTAACACTGTAAGCTCTCGGGTTTCCAGTCTGAGTAGGAGCAGGTCAACACTTTCAGAGAAAACAACAGTCATGCCCTGAACATTTCATGGCTTGTTATCTCAAATAACTGTAATACATGAACACAAGCCATGAGTTGTGGTGCTTTCTCCATGGCAGCTCATCATGGTTACCTCACCCTGGCATTTTTTCCGTTATGCATTCATTAATATATTCCCAAAGGTTTTATAAACACATACTCTGGAACTCTTCTCAACATACACACACACCTTATGTGCTTTATGTGTGTGTGTGTGTGTGTATGAGTGCTGTTTATGAGGGTTATAAGTGTCATCTAACTACTGGTGGTAAGTTGCTTATAGGTTAAGTGTCTTGGCAGGTCTTTTTCCCAGGAGGAGGCACTGGATAGAGTAACTCCAGTCAAAACATGTGGAATTCTCTTACGCCGAACTTAACTGTATGTCAGCCTCAGGCAATTGTGAAAAGATAAACTCACACTTCTGCACTTGTTATCTGGAAACATTCACTAATGAGTAAGTAAATACTTTTTGGTTATGAGTAATCCATGAAATATTTGCTGGTTCTTACAAAGAGTTAACAAAGTAAGTATTACCTAGTTACTAATGTTTAATAAAACTCATTCCTGGAGTTTATAAATGCATAATCCATAGTCAGCGACTAAAACTGGATTTCCAAAAACTAATAATCTGCTAAAATGAAAATAAACAATCTTCTGTGATACATTTCTATTGTATTTACTATTACATATGAAAAATAGGATCTACCCAGAACTGGTCTCCATTGTACTAGATATTTCAAAAACCCCAAAGGCAGAATTATTCAAACTCATACAGGAAATTACAAAAGTGATTACTGGTAGTTTATCTCTCAGAAAATGTTTCTCTCGTTATCACACTCAAAACTCAAGGGAGTCTGGGCAAGAGCTGAGTGTAATGAGACAAAACGAGACTAATAAACACAGCACAGAGAGATGCGACAAATATGCATGTTATATAATTTTTGTCTTCATTACTTGTTCTTTTTCAAAGTGCATATGGGACTAAGTGCTGTCTGAGTTGTCATGCAGCTTTCATCAGTTTCACTTTGAAAATGTCGCCTGTTTGTAGAACAGTCAGTGTTATTAATAATTTTTTGCTAATTTAAAAATACAACAATTACCATTTTATTGATCGATATAATGTTTGTGATTCTCATCTATTAAAGGACACCTATTATGCCCCTTTTTACAAGATGTAATATAAGTCTCAGGTGTTGCCAGCATATATCTGTGGAATTTCAGCTAAAAATACAGAAAACACAGTTTTCGTGCATGTCTCTTTAAATGCAAATGAGTTGCTGCTCCCCACCCCCTTTTCCAGAATAGGGCTGTGTCTTTATAGCTCGTACCTCAGATATTCTGGGGTTTAAAGCCATATTTAAACTTCTGATATATTGTTTTCTGAGCACACACATCCAAAGTACGCACACAGAAAGTGGCTGTCACATGGCATGTGAGTACTAAACTAAGTTCTCTTTCATGTCTTATTCAGGGTTCTTTTTCATTTTCTTTTTAAGTGCTTTTCACGATACATACTGTTGCAAAGCAACTTTACAGCAAATTAAAGTTTGAACAATATATTTAGTAGTAGCTTAACAGTGGTGACTATGTCAATAGTGGTGACTATGTTCATACAGATACTGTAAAAAAAAAACTATTTTTTCGATTTTTTAAATAATGTCTTCTCTTTCAAATTCTAAAAAAAGACAAATAGATAAAAATATTCTAAAAAAAGGCAAAAATAAGTAAAGCACATGCAAAGTATCACTACTAAAGTATTACAAAGTATACTACACTTTTACTATAGTAAAACTGTGGTTAATTTTCTTAAGGCATTTGTGTATACTTTCTTCCTTTTTTTCTTTTGTTTCTGTTTGGTTTGATGTTTTCTACTGTTTAAGATTTGGGTAAATCACTCCAAAATCCTGTTCTGAAACAAATGATTTGCCATGCGTGCTCCGAAGTACCAAACTGAATCAAATGATTCACTAATCAGTACCGAAGTCCTGATCTGAATCAAATCATTTGTGATCAAGCGTTTCGGAGCTTTGGAGTGTGTATTGCAAATCATTTGCTTTGAAACAATCAATTTGCAAAATGGTTTAGAAACCCATACTGATCTAAATCAAATGATTCATGATATGTGCTCCAAAGTACTAACCTGAATCAAATGATTTGTGAACCCGCACTGAAGCCCAGATCTTATTCAAAGCAAATGATTCGCAATCCATGCTCTGAAGCTCGTGAAGTGCATATTTCAAATTATTTGCTTTGAACCATTAAATTTGCAAAATGATTTACGAACCCATTCTGATCTAAATTAAATTATTCATGTTACACACTCTGAAGTTCCTATCTGAATCAAATGATTCGCAATACACAAAGTTCCAATCTAAATCAAATGATTCACAATACGCAATATGAAGTCCCGATCTAAGTCAAATGATTCACGGGATATGCAATCTGATTGGAGTGTTTCGAAACAGTGAATCATTTTGCATTGCAATGGTTTAACTGGTTTAACTAATTCAGACTTTCAAAAAGCTCCATTTCAACCATCACTACATACTTTTTAAAATTGTTACAAGTGATGTCAAAATTCGAAAATGAATGGCTCTTTTAATTCCATCTGGTTTTTGCTAGTGAATCACTTGGAATGAACGATCAAAGTCACAAGTTTAAATCAATTGGAGTAGTTCCAGCATAAATGACTTAATTGATTTAGTTCATCTGTTCCTCTTTTTGTGTCTTCACTATGTTTACATGACATTACATGACATTTGCGATACGCAATTTTGATTGGAGCGCTTTGAAACAGTGAATTATTTCGCAATGTAGTGGTTTAACTGGTTTAAATCTGAGTTTCGAAAAGCTCCATTTCACCCATCACTACACGTTTATTTTTTTAAATTGTTACAATCGATGTAAAAATTTGAAAATTAATGGCTTTTCTAATTCCATCTGATTTTTGCTGAGTTTGAATCAATCGGAGTGGTTCCAGCATAAATAACTCAATTGATTTGGTTCACCTGTTCCTCTTTTCACGTCTTCAGCCATGTTTAGACGACATTGTCACTACTGGCTTAGCATAGTTTTCTGACATCAACAGACATACATTGTCTTTCAACAACTTAAGCACTTTTCAAGTACATCTTCAGGAATATTGTTATTTTCAAATGTTGTCCAGGCCTTGAATTTCAAAAAGTCAAGTACTTCAAGCACTTTGTACAAACCCTGCTTTTTATGCTTAAATTGTCAGATACACACAAGTTTATGTTAAAAACACAATTGCTTATGTCTGTGAAGATAAACAGCTGTGAAAGAAATCACAAAAACAAAATGGTGGCGCACTCTGCATGAGTGCAGTGGAAAAGTGCAGATTAAGGGGCTGAAATATATGATTAGAATGCCTTTTTGAGTCACTAGGGGAGCAAAATCTAAGCAGCTCATTTTTTTAACATACTTGCAGAGAAAGGCTTACCAAAACAAAGTTACTGGGTTGTCCTTTTTCACATTTTTTAGGTTGGTAGATGCACCAGAGACCCGATTATAGTACTTAAATGTAGAAAAAGTCTGCTTTTCATGATATGTCCCCTTTAAAGGCTTTTTGTTACTCATTTCATTCACAGTATGCCAACTTCTTCAAAACCCCTATATCACTGAGCTTATTAAAGCTGTTTGTTTTAAAGCCAAAGGTCATAGTCCAGAGCCATCACAATCTGGTAAAAAATCCTCCTATTGCAGAAATGGCAGGACGCTGACACAATAATGCTAAACTTTTCAGTCATGTATCTGTCACTTCAATCCCACCACAACAACACCCCCTGTGCCCTCTGCAGGATTTAACAGGAGGAGGGGTGCTTGCTTTCTCACGACGAGCCCCGGCCTCCGCAGAAAACTTGCTGGAGATTATTCTCGTTGACAGCTCGCATTAGCAGATCAAAGGCAAACAGTTGGGCTACATTACTATTCCTTCTAATGTCTTCAGTCAGAGCAGTCGTTTGGCACACCTTTAACATTTAATGCACGTAGGAGGCGGCCCACTTTCACCCACTCAGAGATACAACCCTTCATAACCACTAAAGACAAGCTTTTAGATGACCAAAGTTTGATTCAGTTTTAAAGAAAAGGCAAACTTGATCTTTAAAGGTGAAATGCATAGTTTCTTAACACCATTTGTTTGTCTGAACAATGGAAGATTTTAGTGATCTTGGTCATGCGGCAATTACACACTTCACATTTAATATCAGAAAACCATAAAAATCATTCATGTTCCTTTAACTCATTTAGAAAGGAAGCGAAAACTGTCTAGCGTTGTGAAGATGGATTGCACAGTACACAGTGCAAAACCAATGTCCTCAAAACAGTTTTTCCTGTTTGTTTCTTTTCTTTTGTTTAATCTGAGAGCCTCTCAATGGTCAATTCCTAGAGGAAATATATAAATAGCGTTTTATTTTATGAAACAAAATGAACAATTGCAAAGCAAATGCTATTGAGAAGGTAAAATACAATGATGTAAATGTGAGCCCTTTCTAAATCTAGGCCTGACAAACTGCATCAACTGTAACATCAGTGGGAGTTTGCTGGAGATTTGAGCTGTCAGGGGTAATGAATGTCTCCTATCTAGGACAGGCCATGTAAATAGAGCACAGAGGATGGTGCAGACTGGGAGACGGTCCTCTGGGATGTCCATGTGTGTGTATTTGGTGTTTGAGTGGGTGGACAGACCTGTGGCCTACAGGCGCACGACTTACCCAAGTTCCATTTAAGCCCAGAAGTGGTGGTGAGACAAGGGCTGCCCACAGGAACCAGACTACACCATTTGCCTTCCAAGCCAGTGTTTACGTTCAGATGGTGCTGTCTGCCCTGTAAGTGTTAGCAAAAGGTCATACAATGGAATGAGACTTTGTTTGAAAACTAGTTGAGGTGAGAAAATAATGAGAAAATAATGAGGTGAGTTTTTTACTACTACTACTCGTTCCATACCTGCAAGATCTTTGTTCATCTTCAGAACACAAATTAAGATATTTCTGATGAAATCTGAAAGCTATCTGACCCTGAATAGACAGCAATGCAATTACCATGTTCAATGACCAAAAAGGTAGTAAGGGCATTGTTAAAATGTAATGTGGTTATAATTTGTGTTTCAGAGATGAATGAAGATCTTGCGGATTTGGAACGACATGAGGGTGAGTAATTAAGGACAGAATTTTCATTTTTGAGGGAACTATCTCTATAAATCTGTCTAAAATTACCGTATGACTTTGTCAAATATTTAATTTGAAATATATGCAAGAACAATCTTAAGTCTGCCAGCTGATTTAGAATCAAATTATCATTAACCAACCAGTCTATTAAGAAGTTGTTCACTTCCAGAACAAAAATTGACAGATAATTTACTCACCCCCTTGTCATCCAAGATGTTCATGTCTTTCTTTCTTCAGTCGTAAAGAAATTATGATTTTTAAGGAAAACTTTTCACGATTTCTCTTCATATAGTGGACCTCTATAGTGCTATGTGAGTTTGAACTTCCAAAATGCAGTTTAAATGCAGCTTCAAAAGGCTTTAAACGATCCTAGCCAAGGAAGAAGGGTCTTAGCTAGCAAAACAATCAGTCATTTAAAAAAAAAAAAGACAATTTATACACTTTTTAACCTCAAATGCTCATCTTGTTTAGCTCTGCGTGTACTCAGCGTATTCCAATTCAAGACAGTTAGGGTATGTCAAAAAACTCCCATCTCATTTTCTCCTCCAACTTGAAACATCATCCTACATCGCTGCAGAAGTACCTACCCAGTGTTTACAAAGTGAACGCGCAAAGATCATCAAACACCCTTTAAAAAAAGGTAAAACTGTGATGTAGGACGATTTTGAAGTTGAAAAAGAAAATGAGATGGGAGTTTTTCGACATACCCAATCTGTCTTGAATCGGAATACACGGAGTACACACAGTTAGGGGCCATTCACACATAACGTGTCTTTGCGTCTAAAAACGAGACGCGTTTTTGAGATGTGATGCAATTGACCTATCGGTAAGCCCCACCCGTAGAATGCAGATGAGCCAATGGCAGTTGAGTATCAGCTGCATGGAGATGGAACTCGGACATCTGTGTCAGTTGTAGTGCCATAGAGAAACATTGGAGATCTGAAGCTCTCGTCGTTTTAATGGGGTTTATGCTACAAAAATAATAAAACTATGTGCCTGAGGTATCTGTAACACTGATTCCAGGTATCCTGAGAGGATTGGCAATGGAATTTGAAATTAATTTTATTGTTTAACGTTTGGTTTTTGGTTGTCATACTCTCATTAAATGGCCTTTCATCTGCTCAAGCTGTTCATGTCTGTAAATATCGTTAATATCTTTGGCTAAAACTAGCTAATGTTAAAGTTAGTGAGTCCATGCTAACGTACAAACCTCAGCTAACTATTCTCACGTCATGAACAGTGTAGGTCAAAAACACATAAACGAAGGTCTACATTTCAGTGCCTCTCCATATTAAACTGGTTAAATGTAAAATAATTCATCTTACACTGCGGTACATGAACAGTGTTGATCCTGGATGTTGTCGTCTGTGATCGTGACAACCGTAACATGAGATTTCTTCCGTTTGCATTGCGATCTGTAAACCCTCGATTTCAAATGAATCATGTTACACGCCATATTTATTTTAAAATCATTTATACATCTCTTTATGGCATATTAGAGCCCCACTTGAATGCTCCTCAACGAGAGGTGGTCCTTCTGTGTTCAAAATGTATCAAAAACATCTTTGGACAAGGCTTCACACTGACAGTTGTCATTGTAAGACAGTGGAAAACTCTGTTAAGGGGGGCGGGGCTTATCGATGTTCAATAATGTCAATAAGGGGCATGTTCAGTATATATAGTCAATGACGAAGCTCCTTTTTTAAGGAACAAGTTGTGATAATCGCTTGAAAAAAAATTATATACAACTCAGGGTATCCGGACACAGCCAATATGAGTGCCTCCTCCGCCATGTTGCTGTCAAATAAAACAGTTGTCATGCCAACTTGCTAATGTAAACAGAAGCTTGCAATGCTTGCCCCGCCTTTGAGTTCTTCTGATTGGTCCATTGCTTTGGAACTGACACTGATGAGCAGCACTGTGTTTTAAAATGTGACATTATTTTAACTTGACACGGCATCTTAAAAACGTGGCGCTCCTGTGCGAGGCACTGCAAAAGATGCGAGACACGAGCGTAATGGTCATGCACGTCCGTCAAGCACGTTTACATAGAAAAACAATGGAAAAGTAGCACACTGGAATGGAAAAATGTGTTCTGTGTGTTGTGTAAACATTTAAATTGCAATTGTTTTTAGAAAATAACCACTCGAGAAGTCCACTAAGGAGATCAATCCTGAAATGTTTTCCTCAAAAACATAAATTCTTTACGACTAAAGAAAGAAAGACATGAACATCTTGGAAGACAAGAGGGTGAGTAATTTATCTGTAAATTTTTGTTCTGGAAGTGAACTTCTCCTTTAAACAAGTCTGGGGCAGCTGGCAGTTCTGCAGATCAAAAAAAAAAAAAAAACTGTCAGAAAAGCTGAATTTTAAAACTTTCTCACCCGCAGAGGCACTGGCAACCCGCCATTTCTCATCACAAACAACAAGCGAGTTCAATATTGTGATAATTTTAATTATCACGTTTCTAAAGTGGTGTGTTGCTGTCTACACGTACTTAAAAGTAACTTCAATGATGAAGCTTGCAAAATTACAGATATTTTCGCAAATTGGCTCGATATTCCAAGAGCTATTATTTAGTTAATAATAATTACCACCTATTACACAAGTTCGATGCTACATAAAGATGTTTTATTTTAATCTAAACGTGTGTGTGCATACATATTCAAAACTAATTCCGACCCGTCTCTGAAAAGTCAGGAATAGCAGCAAACGAGTGCTGCACAGACAGAAAACCGAATTCATGTTTTATAAGTCGGCTTTATGAGAGGCTGAAGCAGTCAAGGACATCTTTATATAGACTGAGATGCATTCATTTAAATTTCTGGCCCATTACAAGAGCCGATAGATTAAGATTCTCACAATCATCTCAATGTCCTATATTCTCTATGAGCCACAGAGGTTGATTAAATGTTCTCATACAGAATGCGAAGTAATGCAGGCACAGCTATTCTGAAAGGGTTTCTTATTGGTTGAACACGATTACAATGCCCTACTATTCTCCGTACATGTCTGCAAACTTCAAAACAAGGGCTTTTTATGTACTATACGGTGTTATTGTGCAAATATGAGCTGGTCTGATCTCTAGAACATCACACATTTATCTCTTATTTGCTTTGTATAGTAGTGTTGCATACATCAAGAGCTGTGACCTTTCAAAAGTGCACAAACAGAAAAACAACACAGAAGAGGCAGTAAAGTGTCTCTGCTGTTGTTAATTGCTTAATATCACCATTGATCATTAAGTGCCGCAATCAGGATGTCAAAAGCACACAAGTGCAAACACTGATTAGTACATGCAAATGAGAAAGAGAGAGAAGTGTTTACCTCTTGTAAGAGGACAGCCAGAGAACGGTCTTGTATAACCACCACAGGCAAATCTGTAATTTTCTGGGCATGAAACAAGGTCTCCACTGTGGCCATGATCTGGTCAAAGCGGCCTCCAAGACCACCCAGGGTTACGATGGTGTCTATCTGCAAAAAATGGTGATGGGCAAACAAAGAAATCAATTAACCACCGAATAAACAAACTAACAGATGAATGAGTGATTGTGAGAGATGTTGAACAAATGAATGTAAAAACAACTATCCAAATGAATGAATAAACAGATCAATGACTGAACAAATGATTGTTTTAGCAAAGCAGCAGAGAAACTGCAGGACAGATGTTCCTAAAGTGCAGTTGAACAAACAAATGAACAAACAAACAAGTGGGCAAACGAACAAACAAACTATTTTTTTCTATATAACTCCAAGATAAACGCTCTATATTTTTCATAAAGTGCTATTGCACCAACAAATGAACAAACAAATTAATCAACAAACAAACAAATGAATTAGTGTGTGTAAGCAAAGCAGCATACACTGATTCTTCATACAATTGTTTTAAAAATGTTAACACACAACAAATGAATGAATAAATAAACAAATTAATTAGTATTTGGGTAAGCTGTGGACATACATTCTTTACACAATGGTAGAATAAATGTTTTGAATGTGCTACTGCACCAACAAATGAATGAACAAACAATCGAACAAACTCATTTTAAGTAACTCCAAATGAACAGACAAATGAGTGAACAAATAAGTGATTGGATAGTGTGAGCAAAGCAGCAGAGAAACTGCTGGATAGATATTCTTAATGTGGTGTTGCACAAACAAATGATCAAACAAACAAGCAAACGAACAAGCAAACAAATGAACGAACAAACAACTATCCAAATGAATGAATAAACAGATCAATGACCGGACAAATTATTGTGTTAGCAAAGCAGCAGAGAAACTGCAGGACAGATGTTCTTAAAGTGCAGTTGCACAAACAAATGAACAAACAAATGAATCAACAAACAAACAAATTAATTAGTGTGTGCAAGCAAAGCAGCATACATTGATTCTTCATACAGTTGTTTTAAAAGTGCTAACGCACAACAAACCAACAAACAAATTAATTAGTATGCATGTAAGATGTGGAAATAAATTCTTTACACAGCAGCAGAATAAATGTGCTACTGCATCAACAAATGAACGAACAAACAAACAAACAAGTGAGCAAACAAGCAAACAAACAATTTTATGTAACTCCAAATGAATAGACAAATGAGCAAACAAATGAGTGATTGGATTGTGTGAGCAAAGCAGCAGAGAAACTGCAGGATAGATATTCTTAAAGTGCTGTTGCACAAGCAAATGATCAAACAAACAAATGAGCAAACGAAACAAATGAACAAACAAACAAACAAGCAAATGAACAAGCATACAAATGAACGAACAAACAACTATCCAAATGAATGAATAAACAGATCTATGACCGAACAAATTATTGTGTTAGCAAAGCAGCAGAGAAACTGCAGGACAGATGTTCTTAAAGTGCAGTTGAACAAACAAATGAACAAACAAACAAGTGGGCAAACGAACAAACAAACTATTTTTTTCTGTGTAACTCCACGATAAATGCTCTTTAATTTTCATAAAGTGCTACTGCACCAACAAATGAACAAACAAATGAATCAACAAACAAACAAATTAATTAGTGTGTGCAAGCAAAGCAGCATACATTGATTCTTCATACAGTTGTTTTAAAAGTGCTTACGCACAACAAATGAATCAACAAACAAACAAATTAATTAGTATGTGTGTAAGCTGTGGACATACATTCTTTACAAAATGGCAGAATAAATGTTTTGAATGTGCTACTGTACTAACAAATGAACAAATAAGCAAACAAACAAACAAATGAACGAACAAACAACTATCCAAATGAATGAATAAACAGATCTATGACTGAACAAATTATTGTGTTAGCAAAGCAGCACAGAAACTGCAGGATAGATATTCTTAAAATGGTGTTGCACAAACTAATGATCAAACAAACAAACAAACAAGCAAGCAAACGAACAAGCAAACGAATGAACAAACAACTATCCAAATGAATGAATAAACAGATCTATGACCGAACAAATTATTGTGTTAGCAAAGCAGCAGAGAAACTGCAGGACAGATGTTCCTAAAGTGCAGTTGAACAAACAAATGAACAAACAAACAAGTGGGCAAACAAACAAACAATTTTTTTTTCTATGTAACTCCAAGATAAATGCTCTATATTTTAAATAAAGTGCTACTGCACCAACAAATGAATCAACAAACAAACAAATGAATTAGTGTGTGCAAGCAAAGCAGCATACATTGATTCTTCATACAGTTGTTTTAAAAGTGTTAATGCACAACAAATGAACGAACAAACAATCAGACAAATTAATTAGTATGTGTGTAAGATGTGGACATAAAATCTTCACACGACGGCAGAATAAATGTTTTAAATCTGCTACTGCACCAACAAATTAATGAACAAACAAACAAGCGAGCAAATGAACAAAAACTAACAAATGAACGAACAAACAAATTATTATTTTTTAACTCCAGGATAAATCCTATATATTTTCATAAAGTACTATTGCACCAACAAATCAACAAACAAAAAATATGAATCAACAAACAAACAAGCAATCAAATAAATTACTACGTCTGCAAGCTGTGGACAAAGATTGTTTACACAATGTCAGATTGAATGTTTTAAATGCGCTATTGCACCAACAAATGAATGAACAAACAAACAAGTGAGCAATGAACAAACAAACAATTAACAAATGAATGTAACTCCAAACAAATGAATAAACAGATGAATTGATAGCAATTGTTGCACAAACAAATAAGTGAGCAAACAAATTAACAAATGAACAATTTTTTTATGTAACTTCAGGATAAGTGCTCCTTTTCTTTTCAGAAATGTGTAGTATTTCTCACCAACAAATGAACAAACAAACAAACAAATGAATTAATTACTGTGTGTAAGCTGTGGACATAGACCCTTAAGACAATGCCAAAATAAATGTTTCAAATGTGCTATTGCACCAACAAATAAATAAATAAACAAACAAACAAATAAATGAATGAATGAATGAACAATCAAATCAGCAATTGTGGGAGAAAAGCACGATGCAACTCAAGGATAAATGTTCTTAAAGTTTTGTTGCACAAACAAATAAACAAATGGACAAAGAAATTATTAAACAAATAAACAGATGATTTAGCAAACAAGCAAATGAATGAGTGATTGTGGGAGCAAAAAAGTACATTAAGATGATTTTATGCAACTTCAGGATAAATGTACTAAACGAATGAATGCACGAACAGTCTAACGAATCGGCGATTGTGGGTGCAAAGTAGTGGATAAAGTCGAATACAACTCCAGAATAAATATTTTAAAAGTGATGTTACAACAAACGAATACATAAATAAACAAATAAATGGTTGAACGAACAGACAAACAAACGAGCGATAAACAAATGAGCATTTATCCAGGATAAATGTTCTCAAATTAACAAGCAAATGAATGAATGAACGAACGGTCAAACAAATCAGAGATTGTGAGTGCAAAGTAATAGATAAAGTTTGTTTTGCAACCCTAGAATAAATATTTTGCACTTTTTTTTTTTTTTAAAAAGTGCTACTTCTTCAATAAACAAATACACACACAAACAAAAAATTGAGCATTTATCTAGGATGAATGTTCTAAAATGAACAAACAAACGAAGGAATGAATAAACAAATGAACAAACAAACAGTCAAACTAATCAGAGATTGTGGGTGCAGAGTAATGGATAAAGTTTATTTACGCAACCCCAGAATAAATATTTTAAAAGTGCTGTTGCTTCAACAAACGAATGCATAAAGAAACAAATGAATGACTGAACGAACAGACAAACAAATGAGCGACTGTGGGACGTAGATTCTGCAAGTCGATGATAAATGTTCTAAAAGTGCTTTTGCAAAGTTGCACCGTAGCTTTTTCCTTCCTACTGCAGCCAAAAATTATGTCCTTCTTCGCTAAACAACAGAGTCATACATTATGGAAAGTATTCCGAGGGAACAGTGCGGACTGGAAAACGTTGACTTGGCAGAATGTCTTTGATATTTGCTCCCGGGACCATTTGTCTGAATACTGCAATGTACCCATCACCCTGTGAGATCCAACAACTCTACGTGACAAAAAACTCTTTAAAATGCACAGAGGGTAATCAACACTTCACTGCCAGCCCCCACTGGCTCATTTAAATAGCGGGACTTATGAGACATCTGACACATAAATTGTTCATGTTACAGTGCCTCTGTAATTATGTGGACTGATTGCTAAACTTTTTTAAAAAGCCAAGCAGAAATGATAATATGTTCGCAACTTGTACTTGGAATCTGAGGTCAAAGTACGTCTTCACATTACCTCCAAAGCCTGCATTACCTGCATTTTTATAATCATTCTTCATAATGTCTAGTCCACTTTGCAACTTATTCTGTCCAATTACCGCTTAACCAACCGCAGTTCCGTCTTGCCGTTTTTGGTGTGCAACATGCATCAACAGTCCATTAATGTTGACGGGTGCTCTGTTGGTGCATCGTCTCAGGCTAAAACCAACAAACTGGAGTCAACACTTTAAAACAAGCAGATAAATAAACATTTTAATAGCTGTATTCGTGTTTTAGACATCCAAAGACTGACAGAAAGTCAAATTACCTCACTCGTTACCTCAGTGACCTTCAGCGCAAAGATTATTCAGTTTACTTGTCTTTTGTAAGTGCTTGAAGACACAAAAGATAGCTCTGAGATACAGAGGTGAATATAAACACAATAGGAAAAAGCAAGAAGGCCATAGTATGCATATAGATTGAGCTTGAGGCTCGTATATTGGTAAAACTCTGGAGTGTCTGTGACGGTGATGGGCATCTCTGTGAGGACCAACAGACAGTCTGACAAGTCTAGAGCTCAGGCTGGGGTTTAGAGGAGGAGCCGACAGACACACACACACACACACAATATCCATACAAAACCTCTCTGACAGCTCCTGGAGGATGTGAATTCACACTGAAGCTGAGGTGTGAGCTCACCTTTTATGTTTGACAGGTATAAAAAAGCGAGTGAGAATGAAACCGCTATCCTTCCAACTCAGTTTTCACGATGAACTTGAGTTTCACTTTTCTTGCTATTGTAATGTACTCATCTCAATACTTTTTGTGTTTTGGTACACATGTTTCTGCATTCCAGTGTGACAGAGTAACACACTTTCATAAGGAGTCGCAAAGGCTCTGTTTAAAGGGATAGTTGTCATTAATTACTCACCAACATGCCTTTCCAAACCCACAAGACCTTCAGAATCTCAGAAAGCTCTTGGATTTCATCAAAAATATCTTAATTTGTGTTCTGAAGGTCTTATAGGTTTGGAATGACATGAGGGTGAGTAAATAATGACAGAACTGTCATTTTTGGGTTAACTGTCCCTTTAAAACTTGTGCAAATGAGGTCAAAAAGTTATCGATCGGGTCTGAAGTGTAAGAGCGAAACATCAAGACAGACAGATTTAGAGAGATGCAGCTGAGAAGAGATGGAGTCCAACCTGCAATTTCTGTGCTTTGATCGCCTCCACCATAATAGCCAAGCACTTAGTGAAGTCTGTCAGATCCTGGTCTGGCGTTTCCATTAGCTTGCAGTTCTGGAGCAAAATAAGTACAAATTTAAGAAAATGTGTCAGCAGTTGGCCAATACATTGATTTTTTTTTTTAAATCAACATTAAAATTCTGAGTTCAAGTTTTTATGGACGTACACTATTGTTCAAAAGTTTTGTGTTCAGTAAGAATTTCATTCAAAAGAACTATTTTTTATTCAGTGAGGATGAATTAATTTGATCACAGTTGACAGTAAAGACATTTATAATCATGTTACAAAAGATTTCTATGTGACCTTGGACCACAAAACCAGTCTTAAGTAGCATGGGTACATCTGTAGCAATAGCCAAAAATGCATTGTATGGGTCAAAATGATCGATTTTTGTTTTATGCCAAAAATCACTAGGATGTAAAAATCATGTTTCTTGAAGATATTTTGTCAATTTTGTACCATAAATATATCAAAACTTAATTTTGATTAGTAATAAGCATTGCTGAGGACTCCATTTGGACAAATTTAAAGGTGATTTTCGCATTTTTTCAGATTCCAGTTTTTCAAATAGTTGTATCTTGGCCAAATATTGTCCTATCCTAACAAACCATACATAAATGGAAAGCTTATTTATTCCGCTTTTGAAAGATTCACACTTATGACTGGTTTTGTGGTCCAAAGTAACATATGTCAAATAATTTTTTTTTATTTTACTTTTTAATCATCAAAGAATTCTGGTTTCCACAAAAATATTCATAATTGTTTATACACTGTGAATTCAGGTTAATTGGAATTTTTTTTCCCAGTCATCTAATTGCTGAACAGCATCCCTATTAATATACACAAATTAAAAACAGGGAAAAAAAAAACACTGCTAAAAGCATTGCCATCACAAATTACAAATAGAAATATATTTTACAAATAAAAATATTTTAAAATAAACAGTTGAGTTTTCATACACCTTGCAGAATCAGGAAAATGTTACTGATTTTACCAAAATAAGTAAGATCATACAAAATGCATGTTATTTTTTATTTAATACTGACCTGAAAACGAGAAACCTGAAATTTTCAGCATTATTTGAACCCTTTCCAACAATGACTGTATGATTTTGAGATCCATCTTTTCACACCGAGGACAACTGAGAGACTCATATGCAACTATTACAGAAGGTTTAAACTCACTGATGCTCCAGATGGAAAAACAATGCATTAAGAGCCAGGGGTGTAAACTTTTGAACAGAATAAAGATGTGTACATTTTTCTTATTTTGCCTAAATATAATATTTGGTTAATTAAGTTCTGCCCTTCAGAAGCTACAGAAGATACTTACATGTTATAAAGAAAACAAAACAAGTTAAATTTACCCTGATTTTCAAATTCAAAAACTTTTCACTCCCCAGCTCTTAATGCATTGTTTTCCTTCTGGAGCATCAGTGAGCGTTTGAACCTTCTGTAATAGTTGCATATGAGTCCCTCAGCTGTCCTCAGTGTGAAAAGATGGATCTCAAAATCATACAGTCATTGTTGGAAAGGGTTCAAATACACAAAAATGCTGAACATCCAAATAATTTGTGGGACCTGAAGGATTTTTCTGAAGAACAGCGGGAAGTTTAACTGTTCAGAACATACAAAGGGACTCATGAACAACTATCACTATACACAAGAAAAACAAATCATTGTGGATCATTCAGGTAACCACAGTATTAAGAATCAAGTGTATGTTAACTTTTGAACTGGGTAATTTTTTATAAATTCAACTATTGTTTTCTCTTGTGGACTATATGTTAACTTATTTTATGTGAAATATCTTATTCAGGGCAGTACTAAATAAAAAACAACAAGCATTTTTATATGACCCTTCTTATTTTGGTAAAATAATTAACATTTTGCAAATTCTGCAAGGTGTATGTAAACTTTTGACATCAACTGTATTAAAACAGTTTTTTTTTTAAATTGTAATAATATTTCAGAATATTACTGTTTTACCTTTATTTAATTGCATTAAAAAAAACTACTGTGTGAAAAAGTAAAAAAGTGTTTAGTGAAGTTACTTCAAAGTAATTCTACTGACAAAATCAGATCAAGTATTTGAATAAAAATTGGGTTTAAGGGGAAAACAGCAGCCTGTTTCACTGAAAAATAGTTTGAAAACTTTAAAGATGGTAGACTAGTAGAGACAAGCACCTCCTGTCACTTTTTGTCTGATCGAGACTTTGTGTTGTAAATGGGATCTCTTGTTGTGTGAATTCTTTGAGAGTCAGGAAGGTCAGAGGTGAGCGTCGCTCATTTCCAGTCTCAGTTCCCTCGAACGGCTGCATATATACGGCCATCGCAGGTGACTTCTCAATCGCAGCAGGTATCACAAAATCCCACACCCAAACGTCAGTCGAGAAGCTTGTTTCTGTTGTGGCTTGATCTTTCCTTTATTCTCCACAGAGCATCACTCTGCTTTTTATTCCTTTTCAAACCCATTTAAATTCAGGCGTCATGCTCTGTCAAACTTTGGTTCCCCCGAAAGCCGCGTACACCGGCTTAGGAATGACATAAAAATGCATGTATGCAGGATTATAACAATGCAAATAACCTCTGGTACTCATTACTTAGCAGATGGTTTTCATTCAAACTGACGTACAGTACACTAATTTCAGGGATGGTCCCACAGGAGAAGAGTGCAGTTAAGTGCTTTGCTCAAGGGCACAGTGGAGGCCTCTCTGTAACACTTCACTTCACAGGTTCACCAGCTTTGTTAAGAGCTTTAGCCACTAGACTGATACCACACCACACTGCACCTTTCCAGAATGACAGGAAGTCAGTGGCGTGAATCTGTGAAATCTACATGACTCGAAAAAGTGAGTGGCTGGGGGGGAATAGCTGGAAAGGACAAAATATGACTCTCAGTCAGAAAGTATTCTGATTAATTTTGCACAGAACTTACATTAATATTTAACATATATTTATATTAGGACCCAAGGCCAAAACTGTCATACCAAAGTACAAAAAGTGCTTAAAATCAAAATAAAAACTTCATGGGCCAAATATTATGCAAAAATATTAAAATAAAAAAGACAATCACCTTATTTATTCTCATTATACTGAAGCTGAAGCAAACTAATAGAAAAATTTATGGAAATATTTAGAGAAATTGTAAAGTAAATTACAGATTGTTTTAAACCAGTCTTAAGATAAAAAAAGAATAAAAGTGATAATATAATTTTTAATGCGTTCAAATTATTGTTAAAAATGCATTCAATTTTTATTATTTTTTTTTAAATATTTTTATGTAATATATTAATTTATCACATTAACTTGGATAGCCCTAAAACCTAAAAAAAACAACAACAACAACAACAACAACAACAAAACAAAACATTTTTTTTATTATTGCATTTCTATGGAAGCCCATTTCTGCTACTGAATAAATATAAAAATAAAATAAAAAAAGAAGGTAATTGCAACTTTTTATCTTACAATTCTGACTTTTTTCTTAGAATTGTGAGATATAAACTCACAATTCTGAGAAATAAAGTCAGAAAGAGTTTTTATTTTGCAATTTTGACTTTATTTCTAACAACTGTATTTCTGAAAGAAAAAAGTACTCACAATTGTAAGTTTAAATCTTACAATTCTGAGAAAAAGTTAGAATTGCATGAATAAGTAAAAAAAAAAAACTATATTATGAGATTTAAACTTGCAATTCTGAGAAATAAAGTCGATATATAAAAAAAATCTTGCAATTCTGATTTTATTTCTCGCAACTGTGAGTTTATATCATGCAATTCTGAAAAAAAGTCAGAACAGCGAGTTTATATCTTGCAATTCTGACTTCGGAACTCATAATTGCGAGTTTAAATCTCACAATTCTGAGAAAAAAGTAAGAACTTACGAGAAAAATACTTCAAATTATGAGATTTAAACTCACAATTCTAAAAAAATAATGTCAAAAAAGTTCATAACTCATAACTGAGTTCATAACTGTGATTTAATAACTGTAACTGTGATTTAAATCTCACAATTCTGAGAAAAAAGTCAGAATCGCGATATGTAAACTTGCAATTCTGAGAAATAAAGTCAGAAAGAGTTTTTATCTTGCAATTCTAACTTTATTTCTTGCAACTGTGAGTTTATATCATGCAATTCTGACAAAAATGCAGAATTGCGAGTTTTTATTTTGCAATTCTGACTTTATTTCTTACAACTGTATTTCTGAGAGAATAAAGTACTTACAATTAACAATTAACAATTAAAAATTGTACGTTTAAATCTCACAATTCTGAGAAAAAAGTAAGAATTGCGATATGTAACTCGCAATTTAGAGGAAAAAAACTATATTATGAGATTTAAACTTGCAATTCCGAGAAATAAAGTCAGTTTTTATCTTGCAATTCTGACTTTATTTTCTTGCAATTGTGAGTTTATATCTTGCAACTCTGAAAAAAGTCAGAACTGCGAGTTTATATCTTGCAATTCTGACTTCGTAACTCACAGTTGCGAGTTTAAACTTGCAATTCTAAAAAATTAACATCGAAAAAAGTTCTGCAATTCTGAGTTCATAACTCAATTGCGATTTAAATCTCAGAACTGCGAGTTTATGTCATGCGATTCTGAAAAAAAGTCAGAACTGTGAGTTTATATCTTGCAATTCTGACTTCGTAACTCACAATTGCGAGTTTAAACTTGCAATTCTGAGAAAAGAAGTCAGAATTGCGATATGTAAACTCGTAATTTCAAGAAAAAAAAATTAATCATGAGATTTAAACTTCCAATTCTGAGAAATAAAGTCATAAAGAGTTTTTATCTTGCAATTCTAACTTTATTTCTTGCAACTGTGAGTTTATATCACGCAATTCTGACAAAAAAGTCAGAAACAGGCTTCCATACATTTCAGCAACCATAATTGTATTAGAATATACCTGCAAAGCATTATTGGATTGTCCTTTGACCTTTAAATAGAATAATTCTGGTAGAGGAACAAACCTTAAAACAGTTGAATACTGTAACAATCCAGATACTTTAGTAAAAAAGAGGGAAAATTGAAGAATGTGAAAATATATGGACATAAAAGAAAGTAAGAGAGACATCACAAGAGAGTCCCCGGGAGAATAAGCTTACCTTTTCTGCGTAAAATGCCTTGACCTCTGGCAGGATTGAATCAAAGTCTCCACTTATGTAGTCTGGGAGAAAACTTCATGGGAAGAGAGAGAGAAACTGATGTTAGAGAGAGCAGGAGGAGAGGGTGATGGGTAAAAAGAGCACAATTTGTGCAGCCATCAGATCCTTTATTCATGTGAAATGAAGGTGCGTCTCTGACACGGGCCATGGAAAGCTTCAGTGACAGGACCCCACCAGAGCCATTCAACGCCTGCCAGTCACAGCACTATCTGTCCCCAGTCATGACAAAAGCGACACAGACAGCCCTCTTGACACAGTGAGGGGTTGAGAGAATTGATGCACGCTGCGCCGTCGCTGTATACCTCACACCAAACTTCTGCAACATAGATTTACGATATATATGGAGGCAATGACAAGATTTTCTTCGCTCAGATGAGCAGAGTATTCATTTTGAGAAAGGCAGATCATGTCGCGGCTCCTTTCGTTTTATTCTCTGCGAGCAGAAAGGTAGCGTGGGTATCGGTAGGCATTAAAGCATAAAGACTTGATGTTACGATTTCACGCTCTGCTGGACGGTGCATGTAGCCGCTGAATGAGCAGAGATGCGCTGCCGAGCTGGTTTAAGAGTAACACTGCAGCGGATTACAGAGGCACTATCTTCATCTCACGGCTGAATCTGAGGCCCAATGAGAAGGAGAACAACGGCGTGCAAATATAGCTGTGGTGAATAAAAGCCAATTCAATGACACTAAACCTCCACTAAGTTTGCTAAGACAATCATCAATATCACTGCCATTTGCATTTTAAAATTCATTGTTCTTTTAGTACTTTTAAACAACAAATGTTTTGGAAAAAAAAGAAAATGCTGCCAAATGATTATATAATTTCAATAATAATTTTCAAACAATTATTTAAACAATTCTTTAAAAGTTTTTATTAGACTCAAATGGAATCCAATTCTTGGACTAAATTATATATTAAACAACAATACTAAGTAAACATTTTTATTTTTTTGCACTGGTTGAACTCACATTGTTCGCTCTGTATCTTTTTGATTCACTAAAAATAATTGACTCTCAAGAGTCAATCATCTGGAAAATGGACTACACTGTTTGCAGAGAGTCTGTTTGATTCGCCAAAAAAGAACAGACTCACAAGAGCAATTAGTTCAGGAACCATACTAGACTGGTTGTCCTATATTTCTTTGATTCACTAAAAAGATCTGACTTTATAAGACTCATTTGTTCAGGAATCAGTCTACAATGGTCACCTTGTTTCTTTTTGATCCACTGAAAAGAACAGATTTGTAGAGTCATTTTGTTTGGGAATCAAAGTAGATTGGTCACACTATGTTTTTTTAAATTCATTTAAAAGAACAGCCTCAAAAGAGTCATAAATCAGGCTACACTGGTTTCACTGACTGTATGATTGATTCACTATAAAGAACTGACTCACAAGAGTCATTTGATCAGGAACCAGACTACATTGGTCGTCCTGTATCTTTTTGATTCACTAAAAAGAATTGACTCTCAAGAGTAATTCATCTGGGAATTGAACTACACTGTTTGCAGAGCATCTGTTTTTACTCGCCAAAAAGAACAGACTCACAAGAGCAATTTGTTCAGGAATCTTACTAGACTGGTTGCCCTATATTTCTTTGATTCACTAAAAAGATCTGACTTTACTAGAGTCATTTGTTCAGGAATCAGGCTACACTGGTTGTATGATTGATTCACCAAAAAGAATAGACTCACAAGAGCAATTTGTTCAGGAATCAGACTACAGTGGTGGTCTTGTATCTTTCTGATCCACTAAAAAGAAGAGATTTGTAGAGTCACTCGTTCGGGAATCAGAGTACATGGTCACACTATATGTTTTTTAATTCATTTAAAAAAAACAGGCTCAAAAAAGTAGTTCAGTCAGAAGTTGGGCTACACTGGTTGCACTGACTGTATGGTTGATTCACTAAAAAGAACTGATTCACAAGAGCCATTTGTTCATGAATCAGACAGACTACATTGGTCACCCTGTATCTTTTTAATTCACTAAAAAGAATTGACTCTCAAGAGCAATTTGTTCAGGAATCATACTAGACTGGTTATCTTAAATTTTTTTGATTCACTAAAGAGATCTGACTTTACAAAAGGGATTTGTTCAGGAATCAGACTACAATGGTCGCCTTGTACCTTTTTGATTCGCTAAAAAGAACAGATTTGTAGAGTCACTCGTTCGAGAATCAGAGTACATTGGTCACACTATATGTTTTTTAATTAATTTCAAAGAACAGGCTCAAAAAAGTAGTTCAGTCAGAAATTGGGCTACACTGGTTGCACTGACTGTATGGTTGATTCACTAAAAAGAACTGATTCAGAAGAGCCATTTGTTTAGGAATCAGACTACAAATGGTCGCTTGTATCTTTTTGATTCGATAAAAAGGACAGATTTGTCGTTCATAGTCATTCGTTCAGGAATCAAAGTAGATTGGTCACACTATATGTTTTTTTATGTTCATTTAAAAGAACAGGCTCAAAAGAGTCATACATACAAAAATCAGGCTTCACTGGTTGCACTGACTGTATGTTTGATTCACTAAAAAGAACTGACTTGCAAGAGTAATTTGTTTGTGAATCAGAATACATTGGTCACATTGTATGTTTTTTTAATACATTTAAAAGAATGCACTGTTGTGATGTCGCTAAATGCTAAATAACATTCTGTCCAAATGTGCGGATAAACGAACATGTGAAAACCATTAACAGAACCGTGAAATGTAAATCCACAAGAGATTAAGCATATTATATGATGTTAAAATTGAACATGGTTATATAATTTGTGCCCCTGTTAATTGTATTATGAGCCCCTATTCATCTTTCTGCCAAAAAAACGTTGGATCATCTAGAACGCTTCTGGCTTTGATCCAGGGTTCGATGTGCGGGAAAAAGCAATTCAAAGTAACAAACGGTTTTAAAGTTTCCCGTTGTGTCCTCCCCAACAGACTCCCAGTTAAACAGGAAACCATAAATAACCCTCAGCAGTGACAGTTCTGCGGCCACATTAAGGTGAAGCTAAATGAAACCTTTCCTTTTGACATTTTATCAGCAAAACAGCTCCTTCCCACCGCAGAGCTCAAATTGGAGGCAAAATACACCTCTTTTACATTCAAATTAAAGTGTCACTTAAAGTTAATCGTAATGCAGGGACTATACCTCGTTGAAAAAGAACTCGATTTGGACCAGCACAGAGAAAATTAGAATTAAGAATGAAGTAATTCCAGAAGGTCAAGACCAAAGCCAATGGGAGAGCCTGAGCCCAGACACCCTGTCGCATCAGATGCTTCATTCATTTTGTCACAGCCCAAAGAGACAAGACGAAATCACAGTTATCGTTCCGCCTTTCTTGTTTTTGCCTTGTTACACACTCTAAAATAACATCAAAGAGAATGTGGGGAGGTGAAAATTGGGCTCCCAAGTGACATTCAAAAACAAAACTGCATGCAAATCCTTAAACGTCGTGTATTTTGATGCAGCCTCTCTTTGCTAATAAATGATGTGACTGTTCATCAACAGGGGAGCTCCATATTGGCTTCATTTCGCGCAGCACAAATTTCGCTCTATTTTTTACGTCAATAAGCCCACTCAGGACTTAAATAACAGATCGCCTGCTTTATGCCTGGCAGTTTTACACACCCCTCAGAATATCAAGAGACCTCTTCAGCTGTTGCTTCATTACAGACAGTCTGGTGAAATCATAAAGCTGCCCCTCCTGAGTGGATCATCTGAACAGACGATCAGCTTTTGATTATGCCTCAGAGTTCATTTTCGACTCCTTCATAATCAGCAAAGGTCACACAAGTACTTCAGAATAACACCCGCAAAACACATACAGAGCTGGAGTACTGTACATTACTATGCAACCATAGACGACGTACCCTGTGTCCAAATAGGCATAATTAAAGAAACAGTTCACCCAAAAAAGAAAATTCTGTCATTAATTACTCACCCTCATGTTCATCTTCGGAAGACAATTTAAGATATTTCTGATGAAATCTGAAAGCTTTCTGACCCTGCATAGAGAGAAACACTACTGACACGTTCAAGGCCTAGAAAGGTAATAAAGACATTAAAATAGTCCATGTGACATCATTGGTTTAACCGTAATGTTATGAAGCTATGAAAGTACTTTTTGTAGCGCAAAGAAAACAAAAATAGACTAGATAAGACTAGACTAGACTAGAAAGACTACATAAAGATGGAGAAGGACACACACGTTTATCAAAGCATTTTTTAAGTGTCAAAAACTGCAGTGAGATGCATTATCAAGAAGTTTAAAGAGACCAACACAGTGGAGAACAAGACGGGCAGAGGCAGGAAGCGAAAGATTTCAAAAACTTAGGAAAGAAAACTAGTGAGAGAGGACCCAAGAACAACTTTCAAGACACTAGTGAATGACCTAGCCAAGTCTGGACTTGATGTCTCAATGGAGACAGTCACTAGAGCCCTGCACAGGAATGAACTGCAAGGTTGCCGACCAAGAAAAACACCACTTCTGAAGAAGAGACACCTCCAAGCTAGAATGAAGTTTGATAAGGACATCCTGGGGGAATGTGATGCATACTGGAAATGTGTCCTTTGGTCAGATGAGACAAAACTAGAGCTTTTTGGCCATAGAGATGTTGCCTATGTTTTTAGAAAGAAGGGAGAGGCATTCAACCCAAAGAACACCGTTCCCACAGTGAAACATGGTGGTGGGAGTGTAATGTGGGGATGTTTCAGTGCGTTTGGAACTGGGAATCTCATCAGGGTTGAAGGAAACATGAAAAAGGAAGACTATAAGGAGATTTTGAAAGGCAACCTCAGACAGTCTGCAAGAAAACTTGGTTTGGGTCGACATTTTGTCTTCCAGCATGTTAACTACCCAAAGCATACCTCACTTCTGGTGAAGAAATACCTCCAAATGAGCAAAGGGAGTGTAATTGACTGGCCTGCACAAAGCCCAGACTTGAATCCATTAGAAAATCTGTGGGACACACTAAAGTCCAGAGTTTGTGCCAGAAGACCAACAAATCTGGAGGAGTTTGAGAGATTTGCTAAGGAAGAATGGGCTGTCATTCCTCAGGAGACATGCTTGAAACTTGTTGAGAACTACAGCGAACGACTAAGGCTGTTATCAAGCAAAAGGGATACACTATTGACTATTAACATCAGAGGGCTAATAATTTTGACCAGTAGACTTTTACAAATTCTTGGTTATACATTTATTTCTATTTGTTTTACAAACCCTAAAAGCTTCCTGAATAAAGTATTATGTTTAAAAATGCTGTGTTGATAAAATCGTCTCTCTGTTAAACAACACTTGGGAGTTATTTGAAAAGTAATGAAATATTTTATAAGGGGCTAATAATTTTGTCTTCAACTGTACATGAGCCCACGTTCTATAACATGATATAATAATATATAATATAATTCAATATAATATATGAAAGTGATGAAAGCCAAAGCAATTAAAAGAAGCTCTGACTTCAACAGTAACACTTTTAAGAGAAATGTATTTATATACCTAACAGTTAATAAGAATCTGAACATTGGAAGATTACCCAGAGAGCAATCACTGTTGATAATCCAGGCAGTTTGGGACTAACTTGTTCCATAATAATGGCCGATACCATCTGCAAATGGCAGAATAAAGCATAATATGTTTCATGAGCTCTATGCAATAGCGTGTTCACAGCTTCAGTTCAAATAAAGCTGAGCTTTCTAAACTAATCAAAGTGCTGGGAAAGGTCAATGCAGTAATTACATTTAAGGCACTGTGAGATAATAACAGGATATGTCTTGATCTGGGCACCAACTCCTCTGAAGATTTCTCTCCCTGTCAGCTCCTGTTTGCACAGGAAGATTAAAAATGAATAATCACTGTGGATGCATGTAATTAGGCAAGGCCAGAGGTCTGCCAGACATATGAAATGTGTTCTGGTCCTGCATCAAAAAGACTTCGGGGAATGTGCAAACGCTGGTCTAAACCAATCAGCTTTTGCTCACAAAGTAGTATAAAACAACTACCAGATGCCACGATGTGCAGCCTGATTTGCAATTATCTTTAGATACCCATTGTAGGTTTTGGTCAACTCAACAATTTTCAATTAAAGGGATAGTTCACACAAAAATGGAAGTTCTATGTTCATTTATGCATACTCATATCTTTTCAAGATAATGAAAGCGAATGAGGACTGGAACTAAAGTATCATAAAAGTTTCACAATAGCGTTTCAAATGACTTTTCAAGCTTTCTGTTCCCCCTCAGTCGTTCTCTACGACGTTACGTCAATGACGTAATATTGGGGATCGGCAACGAGACCCTATCACCTCTGAGCTAAAGAGAAAAAGCCAATGAACATTGGCGAGTGGAATTTGCATGCCGCGCCACTCCCCCGGACATACGGGTATATAAGATGGCGGCGTGCATCCACTCATTCAGATTTCTGCTTCGGAGCCTCGCCTGTGTGAGCTGCTGAGAAGAGAATACGACGGAGAGAACGACTCAACTGTTCCTGCTCCTGTTTTCCTGTGCTCGATCGTGTTACCGGCGCTGCCGGCATCTGTGCCATCCCAGCGATTTCTGGCTGTTGCCTTCCCTGGGGCACGCCGATCTAAAAGAGCAAATTTCTTACACGGTCGTTGATAGCATCTTCCGAGATGACTGTCCGACCGTGTGCTTCTGGATGTGGTGGCTTTTTGTCCTCCAATGACGGCCACGAACGCTGCCTCTCGTGCCTGGGCCGAGAACACGCTGAGGCGGCGTTTGTGGATGGTTCGTGCGCTCATTGCGAGCGCATGACCATGGCCACGCTGAGATCGCGCCTCTCGTTCGCGAGATGGCGCCCCTCATCCTCTACCCCTTCCAGTTCGGCGGGCCGTCCTGGCTCCTCGGCTGCATTGGTTAGAGGTGAGGGTGATCTGAGGGTGACAGTGCCGAATCTTCCGTCGGGTTTAAAACCCCCGCGGAAGTCCGGTCCCTCAAAGCGTGGTTCCGTGGAGATGCCAAAACTCAGCACTCGCTCGTCTGAAAACGAGCCTAGTGTTACTTTTGGCGCTCCCGAGGAGGATAGAATGTCAATCACAGCATCAGAGGGGGGGCTTATGCCGGCTGAGGCGGAAACTTCCACTGAGCAGCCCCCCGCCGCGGTGGCTGCTCAATCGGAGGCGGACGCCGAACTGGCAGCCATGCTCCATCGGGCAGCCGTGAGCATCGGCCTGGAGGTGTCGAAGGCACCTTCACCCGAGCGCTCGCGGCTTGACGATTGGTATCTGGGTGCGCGTAGTGACGTTCAACCTCGCTCCGCCCCAGTACCTTTCTTTCCCGAGGTGCATGAGGAGCTCACTAAGACGTGGAAGGCCCCTTATTCGGCTCGTACACGTCAGGGCTCCTCCCTCCTCACTACCCTCGATGGCGGGGCAGCCAGGGGGTACGTGGATGTCCCCCAGGTGGAGCGTGCGGTTGCGGTGCACTTGTGCCCGCAAAACGCCGCCACCTGGCGGGATCGTCCGCGTCTCCCGTCCAAGGCGTGTAAGCTTTCGTCGGCTCTCGTCGCGAAGGCTTACAATGCCGCGGGCCAGGCTGCCTCTGCCTTGCATGCGATGGCCACCCTGCAAGTATATCAGGCCAAAGCACTGAAAGAACTGCACGAGGGTAGTTCTGACCGCAGGTTGATGCAGGAGCTGCGCTCGGCTACCGACTTCGCCCTACGGGCGACCAAGGTAACAGCGCGGTCCCTCGGTCAGGTGATGTCTACCATGGTAGTCCAGGAGCGCCATCTCTGGCTGAACCTGGCGCAGATGGCTGACGTCGACAAAGCTCGCTTTCTCGACGCACCCGTCTCCCAGGTCGGCCTCTTCGGCGACACTGTCGAGGACTTCGCCCAGCAGTTCTCGGCAGTCCAGAAGCAGTCGGAGGCCATAAGCCACATCTTGCCTCGACGGGGTTCCACCAAGCCGTCGAGTGCCAAGCCTCCGGCTGCTCGTCGCCGAGGGCGCCCCCCTGCGGCTGCGGCTTCTGCTCCGCCCCCTGCACCATCGGCTGAGGCGAGATCGCCTCAGCCTGGGCGTAGAGCCACCCGCAGGAAGGCGGCGCAGCCCGTCCCTCAGCGGCCCGCCAAGACCACCCGCAAGACCGCGAAGCGGCCCTGACACGGGCAACCCAGAGATGAGGACGTTTGCTCTTCGGGGGACAACGACATCAGTCCCCCCAGCCCCGGGGGAGGGCCGGGGCCGGAAGCCATCGCTGCTGCCACTGACCCCCGGGTCAGTGGTACCCACATATTCACAAAAAGAGCAATTTCCTTCATCTCTGGGCCCAGTGCCCCGAGTCTCGTTCCTGAGCGACGCCCTGCCTCCTCGGACTCGGACTCGGAGCCTGATTTCGCCAGCGCGGGAACCCGGGAAGGTAAGAGCTGCCCCGTGCAGCACCACTCTCCTCCAGAACGCCCCGCCTTCTGGGTGGAGTCCCCTTCCCCTTCCCCCCACCGGCTGCCCCACCTCTGGCACGCCAGTTACTGTTCCCCTGGTCCCACTGGCACGCAGGCTGGGAGCCTGGTTAGCGCTCCCCAGCCCGTCCCCTTGGTTGATCCGAACAGTACGGCTCGGCTACGCGATTCAGTTCGTGAGGCGACCGCCCAAGTTCAGAGGCATCCGTTCCACCTCTGTCCACTCGGACACCCATGCCTCTGTTCTTCGGGCGGAGATTGCGGTCCTCCTGGCGAAGGACGCGATCGAGCCTGTCCCTCCAGCCGAGATGAAATCGGGGTTCTACAGCCCTTATTTCATCGTGCCCAAGAAAGGAGGTGGGTTGCGACCGATCCTGGACCTTCGAGTGCTGAACCGGTCCCTTCACAGGCTACCGTTCAAGATGCTTACCTCGAAGCGCATACTGTCATGCGTACGACACCAGGATTGGTTTGCAGCCATCGACCTGAAGGACGCGTACTTTCATGTCTCGATTTTACCTCGACACAGACCGTTTCTTCGGTTTGCTTTCGAGGGTCAGGCGTATCAGTACAAAGTCCTCCCCTTTGGCCTGTCCCTGTCCCCCCGCGTCTTTACCAAGGTCGCGGAAGGTGCCCTATCTCCCCTATGGCGGAAGGGCATCCGAATCCTCAACTATCTCGACGACTGGCTCATTCTGGCTCACTCGCGAGATCTGTTGTGCGAACACAGGGACCTGGTGTTACAGCACCTCAGCCATTTGGGGCTTCGGGTCAACTGGGAGAAGAGCAAGCTCTCCCCCGTGCAGAGCATCTCTTTTCTCGGTATGGAGTTGGACTCGGTCTCCATGACAGCACGCCTCACCAACGAGCGCGTCCAGTCGGTGCTGAATTGTCTGAAACTCTTCAGGCACAAGACGGCGGTCCCTCTCAAAACTTTCCAGAGGCTCCTGGGGCATATGACAGCCGCAGCCGCAGTTACGCCGCTCGGGCTGCTTCATATGAGACCGCTTCAGCGCTGGCTACACGACCGAGTCCCGAGATGGACATGGCACCGCGGCACGTTCCGGGTCGGCGTTACCCCGGAGTGTCGCCGCCTCTTCAGCCCTTGGTCAGACCCTGCTTTCCTACGGGCCGGCGTGCCCTTGGGACAGGTGTCGAGGCATGTTGTAGTCAACACAGATGCCTCCTCGACGGGCTGGGGTGCCGTGTGCAACGGGCAGACAGCCTCGGGCTCCTGGACAGGACCTCGACTGCAGTGGCACATCAATTGCCTCGAGCTGCTAGCCGTGTTTCTGGCGCTCCGGCGGTTTCTGCCGCTGCTGCGCCACAAGCACGTGCTTGTCCGCACGGACAATACAGCGACCGTAGCGTACATCAACCGTCAGGGTGGTCTGCGCTCCCGTCGCCTGTCGCAGCTCGCCCGCCATCTCCTCCTCTGGAGTCACACGCGGCTCAAATCGCTGCGGGCCGTTCATATTCCAGGAGAACTGAATCGTGCAGCCGATGTGCTCTCACGACAGCTTACTCTCCCTGGAGAATGGCGACTCCATCCCCAGACGGTCCAGCTCATCTGGAGTCGATTCGGGGAAGCTCAGGTAGACCTGTTCGCCTCCCCAGAATCCTCCCACTGCCAGCTCTTTTTCTCCCTGACTCAGGCCCCCCTCGGCAGGGACGCTCTGGCACACAGCTGGCCGCGGGGCCTCCCCAAGTACGCCTTTCCCCCAGTGAGCCTCCTTGCACAGACCCTGTGCAAGATCAGGGAGGACGAGGAGCAGGTCCTGCTGGTTGCGCCGTTCTGGCCCACCCGGACCTGGTTCGCCGACCTCATGCTCCTCGCGACAGTCCCTCCCTGGAAGATTCCCCTGAGGAAGGACCTTCTTTCTCAGGGGGACGGCACGATTTGGCACCCGCGTCCCGATCTATGGAACCTGCACGTGTGGCTTCTGGACGGGACACGGAAGACCTCGCCGGTCTCCCCCAGGCCGTGATAGACACTATCACTCAGGCTAGAGCCCCCTCTACCAGGCAGGCCTACGCCCTGAGGTGGGGTCTCTTCGTTGATTGGTGTTCCTCTCGCCGAGAGGACCCCCGGAAGTGCTCGGTCGGAGTGGTGCTTTCCTTCCTGCAAGAGAAGTTGGAAGGGAGACTGTCCCCTTCCACTTTGAAAGTGTATGTCGCAGCCATTGCGGCATACCACGATGCAGTAGATGGGTCATCTCTGGGAAAGCATCACCTGATCGTCAGGTTCCTTCGAGGTGCGAGAAGGATTAACCCTCCTAGACCGCACCTCGTACCCTCTTGGGATCTCTCCGTGGTCCTCCAGGGCCTTCGGAGAGCTCCCTTCGAGCCGCTCGGTTCAGTTGAGCTGAAGTTCTTGACGCTCAAGACTTCGCTCCTGGCTGCGCTGGCCTCCATCAAGAGGGTAGGGGACCTACACGCATTTTCGGTCAGCGAAGAGTGCTTAGAGTTCGGGCCAGGTAACTCTCACGTTATCCTGAGACCCCGGCCCGGCTACGTGCCCAAGGTTCCCACCACTCCCTTTCGAGATCAGGTGGTGAACCTGCAAGCTCTGCCCCAGGAGGAGGCAGACCCGGCCTTGGAGTTGCTGTGTCCCGTCCGTGCCCTGCACGTCTACGTGGACCGCACCCGGAGCTTCAGACGCTCCGAGCAGCTCTTTGTCTGCTTCGGGGGACAGCAGAAGGGGAATGCTGTCTCCAAACAGAGGTTGGCCCACTGGGTAGCTGATGCCATCACCTTGGCGTACGAAGCCCAAGGTGAGCCGTGCCCCCTGGGAGTGAGAGCCCACTCCACCCGGAGTGTGGCCTCCTCCTATGCGCTGGCGCACGGCGCCTCTCTAGCAGACATCTGTAGAGCTGCGGGCTGGGCGACACCCAATACCTTTGCGCGGTTCTACAACCTCCGCGTTGAGCCAGTGTCCTCCCGTGTGTTGGGTAACATCAGGTAATTTGCGGGAGGACGGCTCAGGTGTCGGCTTGCTGCGCCACTCCTCTCGGATCCGTGCGCTATTTTCCCAGTTGTTCCCAAGGTTGAACTCTGGGTCCTCCATGCCCCGCAGTACTGGACTAGACGGAGTAGTCCATACTGTGCTCCGGAGCGGGGCCTCCTTCCCCCCCTCCGGTTGTGGCATCATGTCTCAGTATCTCCACGGAACCTTCCGTGTTCCCCAGTCTAGATTAGACTTACTTCTAAAGCTTCCACATGACTTAACCGTCATTGTGCTCCGCCCCCCAACGGCTGCTTCAAAACTTGGCACCCCTGGTGGGCCACCACGTGGTCTACAGGGCGTTGGGACGGTTACGCATTGAGCCCTTTGTTCCGACACGCTTGCCTGCCGGCATTGGGTCTCGGCTGCGTAACGCAGTTCAGGATTGTGGCGTTTTCCAGAGGTCCCCAATATTACGTCATTGACGTAACGTCGTAGAGAACGACTGAGGGGGAACGTCTCGGTTACGAAGGTAACCCTCGTTCCCCGAAGGAGGGAACGGAGACGTTACGTCCTCCTGCCACAATCCTGGACTGCGCTGAAGCCGGGTTGCGGCTCGGCTCCTCAGCAAATCTGAATGAGTGGATGCACGCCGCCATCTTATATACCCGTATGTCCGGGGGAGTGGCGCGGCATGCAAATTCCACTCGCCAATGTTCATTGGCTTTTTCTCTTTAGCTCAGAGGTGATAGGGTCTCGTTGCCGATCCCCAATATTACGTCATTGACGTAACGTCTCCGTTCCCTCCTTCGGGGAACGAGGGTTACCTTCGTAACCGAGACGTTTTTTTTAAAGGGCTACTCCACCCCAAAAGCTACAAGAAGACGTACTGTATGCAAAGAAAATAAAAATAACGACTTTATTCAACAATTTGTCTCCTTTGCGTCACCGTAACGCCATTTTGGAGAGTATCCTCTGGACGCAAACAGCGTACGCTGTTCTGTATCAGCTGCGTCACACGGATTCACTGTTTTCGTTTGAATCAAACGTAGATAATTGTAGAAAACATATCCGTGCAGTGCGACTGATATGCTGTTTGTGTCCAGAGGATTTCATTCAGAAATCTTTTGCACCGAATTAAACAATTTGTTTAAAATATTCAAAAGATTAAGATCAGCTTTGAAAACTAGATCAAGTGATTAACTACAAAGATCTGAATCATGCAAACCAGTTTATAAACTAGATCAACTGATTCACTTAAACATCTGATTGTTCAGATTGGTTTTGAGAACAGAATAAAGCAATTAACTGAAAATATCTGAATCATTCAGACCATTTTTTCCAAATGAAAGTGACAAAATCATTAAACAAATTTGAATTAAGATTAGTTTTGTGAACTTGACCAACTGATTGAATAAACTAGATCAACTGATTCACATAAAGATCTGAATCATCCAGACCATTTTTCCAAGTGAAAGGGACAAAATCATTCAACAAATTTAAATTAAGATAAGTATTGTGAACTTGAGCAACCGATTCATTAAAAAAAAATCATTCAGAGCATTTTTGGAACTGAATCAAACAATATGTTCCAAATATTCAAATGATTAAGATCAGCTTTGAGAATTGATTAATTACAAAGATCTGAACCATGCTAACCAGTTTATGAACTAGATCAAATGATTCACTCAATGGTCTAAATCATTCAGTTGGTATTGAGAAGTGAATAAAACAATTTATTCAAAATATTACATTTATTAAGATCGGTTTTTATCTGGATCAGCTGATTAATTACAATTACAGATCTGAAGTGTTTAGATTGGTTTTGAGAACAGAATAAAGCAATTAACTAAAAGGATCTCAATAATTCAGACCAATTTTCCAAAAGGACCTGACAAAATCATTCAATTTGAATTATTAAGATGAGTTTGTGAACTTGATCAACCAATTCATTAAAAATATCTGAATTATTTACACAGAATCAATTTGTGAACTGGCTCAAGCAATTAAATAAAAAGATCTAATCCATTCAGAGCATTTTTTCAAACTGAATCAAACAATCTGAGTCATTCAGACCATTTCCAAATGAAACTGACAAAATCATTCAACAAATTTAAATGCTTAAGATTAGTTTTGTGATATTGACCAACCGATTCATTAAAGAATCAGGACTAAAAAGATGAAGTATATATATTTATGGAATTTCATCAGTTTGTGAACTGACTCAAGCAATTAGTTAAGATCTAAATTATTCAGAGCATTTTTTTAACTGAATCAATCAATTTATTCAAAATGTTAAAATTATTAGGATCAGCTTTGAGAACAAAGATCTGAATCGTGCAAACCAGTTTACGATAGGTCAACTGATTCACTTAAAGACGTGAATTGTTCAGACTGGTTTTGAGAACAGAATAAAGCAATTAACTGAAAAGATCTGAATAATTCAGGCAATTTTACCAAATGAAAATGACAAAATCATTCAACAAATCTGAATTAAGATTAGTTTTGTGAACTTGACTAACCGATTGAATAAACTACATCAACTGATTCACTTAAAGATCTGAATCATTCAGATTGAATTTGAGAACAGAATAAAACAATTAACTCAAAAGATCTGAATCATCCAGTCCGTTTTTCCAAGTGAAAGTGACAAAATCATTCAACAAATTGAAATTAAGATAAGCTTTGTGAACTTGAGCAACCGATTCATTAAAAAGATCATTCAGAGCATTTTCGAACTGAATCAAACATTGTGTTCAAAATATTCAAATGATTAAGATCAGCTTTGAGAACTAGATCAAGTGATTAATCAGAAAGATCTGAATCATGCAAACCAGTTTATAAACTAGATCAAATGATTCACTTAAAGATCTGAATCGTTCAGATTGGTATTGAGAAGTGAATAAAACAATTATTCAAAATATTCAATTTATTAAGATCAGTTTTTATCTGGATCAGCTGATTAATTACAATTAGAGATCTGAAGTGTTTAGACTGGTTTTGAGAACAGAATAAAGCAATTAACTGAAAGGATCTGAATCATTCAGACCAATTTCCAAAAGAAGCTGACAAAATTCAGGCCTTTTTTTCCAAATCAAACTGACAAAATCATTCAACAAATCTCAAATATTAAGATGAGTTTTGTGAACTTGATCAACCAATTAATTAAAACTATCTGAATTATTTATTATTCCAAATGAAACTGACAAAATCATGCAACAAATTTAAATGATCAATAATAGTTTTGTGAACTTGACCAACCGATTCATTAAAGAATCATGAATAAAAATATATGAATTAAGTATAGTTATGGAATTTCATCAGTTTGTGAACTGACTCAAGATCTAAATTATTCAGAGCATTTTTTTGTGTGTTCAAAATATTCAAATTATTCAAATTATTAGGATCAGCTTTGAGAACAAAGATCTGAATCGTGCAAACCAGTATACGATAGGTCAACTGATTCACTTAAAGATGTGAATTGTTCAGACTGTTTTTGAGAACAGAATAAAGCAATTAACTGAAAAGATCTGAGCCATTCAGGCCTTTTTTTCAAATCAAGCTGACAAAATCATTCAACAAATCTCAAATATTAAGATGAGTTTTGTGCACTTGACCAACCGATTCATTAAAAAGATTTGAATTATTTATACAGTTATGGAATGACATGAGGGTAAGTAGATAACAGCATTATCATTTTGGACAGTACAAAGCCCTTTAATTCCTTTAAAAATGTGAATTCCTTCATTTCATCTAAGGAGAACCAAAATAAGCACCGCATCTGTTGATGATATTCATTTCCAAATATGGAATATTTTGCTTGTTGCTCAGACCCAATTAATTTCCAGTGAGTAGATATTCCCTAATGGCACCGCATATGGCTAACTGTCTGGAGAAGGCTTCTATACTCTCTTCTGGCAGCTCTGAATAAAATCTACAGATGACAACAAAAGCATACGGAGTAAAGCAATGACAGGTACAAGAGAATTGATGGATGTGACATGGAACAGGGCCTGCTGTATGTGTGCATTCAAAAGATATTGTTTATTTTTTGGAACGTCCTTTGAGGTGTCTTTGGCAGTGCTGCTGCAAGCTGATAAGCTCAAAACAACAAGCTTCTGACGATCGCAGTCGAAACATACTTTACTGGCAGTGCGCTGAATGGATCATTAGCTCCCTACGAAGGCATTCTTGCTCCCTTAAATATGCCTGCCGTCACAATAAACCAGCTGTTTTGAAGCAGCAGCTCAGTCTATTGTACGTGGCTTAAAATATATATCTATTTTATCTCCTCATTTGCTGTTTTCAATCCTTTTTGAATCCACAATATGTTATTTTACTAGCTTCTTAACAACATCATGCTTATTCATTTCAGGTTTAAAGAAGTGCACAAAAAGTGTGTTGCATGTTTTCAGTAATTAAGAGATATTAACAATCATTGTAATGCCGTATAAAGACAGAAAAATGTGCGTTAATCCGAATCAATCTAATTAAACTTTATTAATGTACCATTTGCTTTTGTTTCAAGTTGGTAATGATAACTAATGAAAGGGATAGCTCAACCAAAAAGAAGATATTTTAAAGAATGGAAGTCAATGGCTACCTATAGTAAAATGATAATAAATGCTATTGTGACTTTTTATCTCACAATTTTTTTTTCTCAGAATTGTGATATAAACTCACAATTGTAAGTTATAAAATCAGAATTGCATGATATAAACTTGCAATTGCGAGTTTTAAAAATGACTCTTTTCTCAGAATTGTGTGATATAAGCTCATAATAGCAGGAAAAAATGTCAGAATTGCGAGATAAAAAATTATTTCTTGCAATTGTGATTTTATATCTCACAATTCTGACTTTTATTTAGAATTGTGACATAAATTCATACTTGTAATTGCGAATAAAAAAAAAACACTTGAGGGGGGAAAAAGACTACATTCTCAGAATTGTGAGTTTCCGCCAATGAATAAAAAAATGTTGTTCTGACTTTTGTTTCTCAGGATTGTGATATAAGTCATAATTGCAAACACTTTTCTTTTTCTCAGAATTTATATAATGATGATATAAACTCACAGTTGCAGGAAATAAAGTCTTGTGAATTAAAAAAAGAATTGTGAATTTAAAAATATTTGAGGGGAAAAAAGAAAAGAGAATGTTCTAAGAATTATGAGTTTATATTTCACAATTCTGACTGAAAAAAAAGTCTCAGTTGTGAGATATTAACTTATTAACAAAAAAGTCAGAATTGTGACTATATCTCACAAATTTTAAAGTCAGAATTGTGAGACAGTCACAATTATCTTTTTTTCCCATTTTTTTTTCAATGAGATAAAGTTGTGAGTTATAAAGTAAAAAATGCAAGATAAAAAGTCACAATACTGACTTCTTTTCTAAGAATTACATGATATAAGCTCACAATTGCAGTAAATAAAGTCAGAATTGTGAATTAAAAAATATTTTAGGGGAAAAAAAGTGTTTATATCTCACAATTCTGACTTTATAACACGCAATGTGAGAAACAAAGTCTCAATTGTGAGATATTAACTTGCAATTCTGACAAAAAAATTCAGAATTGTGACTATTTCTCAGAATTATGAATTTGTGTCTCGTAATTCTAACTCTATAGCTTGCAATTGTGAGTTTATATCTCACAATTATGAAAAAAGGCAGAATTGCGAGTTTGTATGACAAAATTGTGAGAAAAAAGTCAAAATTGTGAGATAAATAGTCACATTTATCTTTTTTGTTCTTTTTTTTTAATGAGATACAATTGCAAGTCGGAAAGTAAAAAATGTGAGATAAAAAGTCACAATTCTGACTAGTTTTTCTCAGAATTTCATGATATAAGCTCACAATTGCAGGAAATAAAGTCAGAATTGTGAATTAAAAAATATTTTAGGGGAAAAAAGAGATGTTCTAAGAATTGTGAGTTTATATCTCACAATTCTGACTTTATAACATGCAATGTGTGAAACAAAGTCTCAATTGTGAGATATTAACTTGCAGTTCTGACAAAAAAGTTAGAACTTTTTACACTCTGAATTGTGAGTTTGTGTCTAGTAATTGTGAGCTTATATTATGCAAATCTGACTTTATAACTCGCAATTGCGAGTTTATATCTCACAATTATGACAATTGCGAGTTTGTATGACGAAATTGTGAGAATAAACGTCCGAATTGTGAGATAAATAGTATCTTTTTTTTTTTTTTCAGTGGCAGGAATGGGCTTCCACAGCTACCAGCAACTGTTTGGTTACCAACATTCTTCAAAATGTGCCACTAAAGAAAGGAACTCATTCAGATTCAGAAAAACTTGAGGGTAAGAAAAATGAAGTAGGTGTGTGTGATTTATATAATCTAGAATAATATAGTAATTGTTGTTTTAATTATATGCAATTTGACATCGATTTTATAAAACAGTCCAATAAACAAGTTAATATTATTTGACTCACATTTTAGACACTAGTTCCTGTTTTCACTCTATTTTGTCAATAAAAATAGTTCCAAACAAAGCCACAGCAGAACGGCAGAATCAATCAGCCATTTGAACGAATTGGTTGAATGAATGATTCAATGGCTCACTCATGCAGTGCTTTGCCACCAATTACTGGTGATTTTAGGTTTATATTAGTGCTGTCAATCGATTAAAAAAACAAAAGCAAATTAATTACACATTTTTTCTGAAATTATTTGTGATCCCACTTGACATTAAAGTGTTTAATTATACTTTTATATTGCAATAATTTCACATTCAATCTTCAAATTAATGTAGAAACAACAAAGAAAGTATATTTTCAATATTTGTTTAATGCCATCTTTTTTAATGACTGAAGGCAAGGATCACTGATTACTGATGTCTCCATGACTATTTTTCCTAATATTCAACCACTGACTACAGACATTTAACATTACAGTATAATTGAGAGCTATCAATTTAACATTTATTAGACTTTAAAAAACTTCTAATTTAAGTGAACTTAAAACAATCTTCACATAAACCCATTATTTACCTGTGCGCCCTTCAGCAAGAAAATATAGCCTAATTTAATAAAGTTATCAAACTCTAAATTCTAAATTAAATAAAGATAAAGCTTAAAATGACAAAACAGTTATTGATTTCCTCTTTTTAATTTTGTTCTTTGATTAACAGACATCACAGCAGCTGGTTATTAGGATTTTGGCTTTTACCTTAAAAGCAGTTTCAAATTTTGTTGAAATACTGATTTCATTTGACTGGTAACAGCCCTATAGTGTCTGACTGTTTGAATTTATTGATTACATTTATAAATTTGACACAAAATATGATGCATACATTTAATTAGGTTATAAAAAATGGCCTTATAAAGGTAAAAATGCCCATAAAATGTAAAAATCAATTTAAACTTATTGAAGTTCATTTCTGTTACTCTTGCAAACTAACCAACGAACAGAATATAAAGAACATCAAGCTTTGGGAGTCAGATATCTACAGCAGTGTAAAATGCAAAATAACAACACAATAACATGTTCTGCAAAATATTGTCTCATTATTGTTCAACAAAATTTTTATTTCTTTATTTGTTTTAAATCTGGAATATTCCTTTAACAAAGACAAACTGTCTCAAAATCCAAGATCTTTCCATTTGTAAAGGCACCAAGGATATCAAAATAGTCTACATATGAACTGCTTTTATCTTAACAACTAGAAATAATTTTTGAGATGCCAAAATAATACCATAGGAGTTTGGAATGCCATGAGGGTGAGTAAATAATGACAGCACTTTTATTTAAAAATAAACAAACGCACCAGTATGTGTTTAGTCCCATCACTCAGTTGTGATTTCAGTGCTTGGAGAGTCTGAGACTGAGCGTTATTTTTAGGTTGTAGAACAAAAAGGGACCCAAACAAAAGAAAACAATTGTAAACTGCTCTGGAGGGGAGAGAAGTACCCAATTTAGAGGCCTGGAGATGAATCTGGCCTGTCAGGCACTGACAAAAGGTGATGGATTAGGAGTTAAGTCCTCTCAAAGCACTCTGGCAAGCGGGATACTCCTGAGGCCTTCTACAAGTCCAGCAGTTCTGAGAATGAACATGTGCAATGACACCAGAACCTTGACATCACCAGATCCATCTCTGCCCTCGGAGTCAATCGTGATGGGAGCCAAAACAGGGTTCTCACCTCTCGCGACGACCCTCCGTAAGCCGGTACAGATGATTGGCACCTCCGTCTGCACATGCTCGGATCTTGGCTGAAATGACAGAAAAGAAACAGGAAGTGTTTGGGCGAATCCTTGATCGGCTTTATTACAACTCGGATCTCAACGTCAAAATGAGTGAAGAGATAAATATCATTGAAATCACATTATACGGCTATACGTTTGAAGCCATTTCACAGCCCATCTCGGTAACTGCTGACATGCTGAAATGAAAACAAATAGATTATTCTAGATCATGGCCAGGCTGACAGTAATGGCTCCCTTGTGCCTTTTGCGAAAGCACTAATCATTTCAGGATGAAGGTCAGTCTGTCCTGTCAGGATCATCATCGATTCTGATAAGCATGGCGAGCCTTGTCATTTTCAAGGTAAGGCCAATGGGAAGCTGGGAAGCTAAATCCAGTTAAACAGGCCACTGGTTTTGATATGGGATATGACAGTCAAATCTACATAATGAATCTTGATCGGCACTGCGTGGAATACTACATGTACTATATCACACAATGATGGGTTTTTGAAATGTTGCAGGGGAAAAAATAAATAAATAAATAAAATATAAAATACATATTAATTATATTGTTGACTATAATGCAAAACATATATATTAATAAACAAAATAACAAATAAATAATTTATTATTATCATAATATACAATAAACATGATATATATATAGTATATATACTCTCGTACTCGAGTGATATACGCATGAAAATGTGCATAAGATATAGGCAATATTATTAATTATAGGCAATTATTAATTATGTTACAATTACTATATATACATATTTATTTTTATATCATTATATATATATATATATATATATATATATATATATATATAAATATACTATAATAATACTAAATGTATTTTTTGTTTTTAGTTTTTAGTATTATTATTATTAAATATAATTAATATAGTAAACATAAAAAATGTTACATTTATGACATCAAATATCAAAAAAATAAATATATATAATATATATATAAACATATAATTCATAGTCTATCACATAATATATATATATATATATATATATATATATATATATATATATATATATATATATATACTATAATAATACTAAATGTATTTTTTGTTTTTAGTTTTTAGTATTATTATTATTAAATATAATTAATATAGTAAACATAAAAAATGTTACATTTATGACATCAAATATAATATATATATATATATATATATATATATATATATATATATATATATATATGCACATTTTCATGCATTATGTTTTTCATATTTCATATTTTCATATTTCATATCAGCCTGCATTGAATTAACAAACTGTAACTCAATCTCAGGTATAACACTTTACTTGAAGCCTTTATAACATGATTAGATTAGATTTATATCATATATATATATATATATATATATACACACTACCAGTCAAAAGTTTGGACACACCCTCTCAATCCAGAAAAAAAAATGAATATTGTGAAATATTATTATGATGTAAATCAATGTTTTTCTATATTAATATACATTACAATTTCATTTATATCTGTAATATAACTTAGATTAATGTAATATAAATGATCTGTAATATATATATATATATATATATATATATATATATATATATATATATATATAAAATTTACCAGTCAAAATTTGGACACACCCTCTCATTTAATGTTTTTTAAAGAAGTTTCTTATGCTTATCAAGGTTGTTTTCACTTGATCAAAAATACAGAAAAAAGGTAATATTGTGAAATATTACTACAATGTAAATCAATGTTTTTCTATATTAACATACATTAAAATTTAATTTATATCTGTAATTAAAGTTGAAGTGCTGGAAACAGTTGCGCTGCTCAATATTTTTTTATTTTATTTTATTTTTTTGGGAACCTGTGATACCTTTTTCAGGATTTTTCGATCAATAAATAGTTAAAAAAAGAACAGCATTTATTTAAAATAGAAAGGTTTAGGGTCTCTTTTTTTTGAAAGAAATTAATACTTTTATTCACCAAGGATGTGTTAAATTAATTAAAAGTGATAGCATAGATTTACATTGTTCGAAAAGATTTACATTTTGAATAAATGCTGTTCTTTTTAACTTGTTATTCATCCTGAAAAAAGAATCACAGGTTGCAAAAAAATATTTGGCAGCACAACTGTTTCCAACATTGATCATTCTAATAATAAATCAGCATATTAGAATGATTTCTGAAGGATCACGTGACATGTAAGACTGGAGTAACAGCTGATGAAAATTCAGCTTTGCATCACAGGAATAAATTATTTTATAAAGTATATTAAAATAAAAACTTTTTTTTATATCTTAATATTTTTTCTGTATTTTTGATCAAATAAATGCAGCCTTGATGAGCATAAGACACTTCTTTAAAAAACATTAAATAACATGGTGTGTCAAAACTTTTATATATATAATTATGTTAGAAAGACTTAAAGTAAAGTGTTGCCTGAGATTCACTTTCAGTTTGTTAATTCAATGCAGGCTGACAAATCTGGGAAAGATGTAGCAGCATATGCTTAGTTAGAAGTGTAAAAAACCCCACATCTAAACGCAACATTAAAATGATAATCCTGCCAACTTTGAAGTCTGACATGAGCAGAAGTTCAGAGGAAGTGCTCTTGACTTTTTGCAGCTGATGAACTAACCCACACAGATGTGGGATTCACTCTCAAGACAATACCAAGAAGTAACAAACAGGAATTTAAAACTCAGAGCATTTTCACTGAATAAATTAGTTATTTTAAACCAGGTGCTTTGAGAGTGACGGCTTTTTTTTTCCCTTTGAAGACTTTCCTTCCTCCATTTATCAAGTAGCTTGGTTATAAGCCTGCAATCCTATTATTTAAAACCACAAAACCCAACGCTACCGCATTTATAAACAAACAGAGGTGACTTTTATGTTCTTTCAAATACATTCCGTGAAAAAGGGAGGGAATATTTTTCACGGCCACATGAAACAAAGATGATTTTCCGGGACAATCACTCAGATGCTATGCTTATGAGAGTGAGGAATCGTCACAAAGATCGTGTCAAAACGAACGTAATCTTGTCAGCACAGTTGGTTTATGGCCAAGCGTCAAGGGAAGAGAATTGCATCATATTCCTCATGAATAATGGAATGCATTTGCAAGACACTGCTGCGATCCTAATGGACACGATGGCTTTGGGCTTACTGTTAAAAGCAACTTCTTTCAGGTGAAAGAGGGGGATCAAGGGAAACGTTTAAACTGTTTAACACCTGTACAGATTAACTGACATAGGTGGGGTGGGGGAAGCACTTGTGAATAACACAAGAGCATTCACTTTCAATTTACATGGCACCTTCAAGGACTGAATAAGATTCTGCACTATTTAAAACATGTGATAATACACTTTGGGACTTATTGCGAGGGTCATCTTCCTCTAGATGACACATACAAAAAAAATGACACTTTTGTTGCTTTTGCTGTCTTTTTTCCCCACTAGATTTCAATGACTTTAACTAGATTCTGCACTAACATAATATCAACTTAGTAGTTGGTGTTATTTATCTGCAGTCTACAGGCTATTCTGTAGTCAATGACTGATTGATATAAGCTACTGAGAGTCTCTAATTCAGCAGGGCATTAGAAAAAATATAGAGCTGTCAATCAATTAAAGATTAATTAATCACAGGAGAAAAGCCCCCAAATGAACATTATAATATTGTAACAAGTAACTAGAGATAGAGAAAAAAGTGTTTTTTATAATAATGATTCACAGCAAATTATTTAAATTGACAGATGAGGCCTAGAAAAATTTATTCCATCCATCCATCTGTCCCAACCATCTGTCTAACAATTCATTCATTCATTCATTCATTTGTCTATCTATCCATTCATGCATCCATCCACCTATCCTTCCGTCCATCTATCTGTGCACCCGTCTGTCTATCCATTCATTCATCCATTTCTTCCATCATCCATCTATCCATCCATCCATCTATCATCCTACCATCCATCCATCCATCCATTTAATTTATTCATCCATCCATCCATCCATCCATCCATCCGTCTATCTATCCATTTATTAATTTATCCATCCATCTATCATCCATCCATCTATCATCTGTCCATCCATCCATTTGTCTATCCATCCATTCATTAATTCATCAATCCATCCATCCATCATCAGTTCATCTATCCAGCCATTAATTCATCCATCCATCCATCCATCCATTAATTTATTCATTCATTCATTCATTCATTCATCCATCCATCCATCCATCCATCCATCCATCCATCCATCCATCCATCATCTGTCCATCCATCCATCCATCCATCCATCATCCATTCATTCATTCATTCATTCATTCATTCATCCATCCATCATCTGTCCATCCATCCATCTGTCTATCCATCCATTCATTAATTCATCCATCCATCCATCCAT
Source organism: Cirrhinus molitorella (assembly GCA_033026305.1). Lineage (NCBI taxonomy): Eukaryota > Metazoa > Chordata > Actinopteri > Cypriniformes > Cyprinidae > Cirrhinus > Cirrhinus molitorella. Next base: position 16,395,260 of record CM065140.1, on the reverse strand, counting down.
CTATCATCAGTTCATCTATCCATCCATTAATTCATCCATCCATCCATCCATCCATCCATCCATATGCATATCTATCCATCATCCATCCATCATCCGTCCATCCGTCTATCCATTCATTCATTCATCTATCCATTCATCCATCCATCCATCCATCTGTCTGTCTATCCATCCATTAATTTATTCATCCATCCTTCCATCTACACTGTAAAAAAAACAATTGTTGAGTCAACTTAAAATATTTTGTTACCTGGCTGCCATAAAATTTTAAGCTCAGTCAATTCGAAAAAAAGTTTAGTCAACTTGAAATGTTACGTTTTACTAAGTTAAAACTTTGTTACGTTTGTTACGTTTAACAAACTTTTTTTTTTTAGTTTAGTCAACTTGAATATCCATGTTGTCCCTTAGTACAACTTAACATTTCAACTTGAATAAACTTATTTGAGTTGACTGAACTGAACATTGTAAGGCAGCAGGGTAACAAATTATTTTAAGTTGACTCAACAAACTGTGTTTTTTTTACAGTGTATCCATTCATTCATTCACCCATCCATCCATCCATCTATCATCCGTCCATCCGTCTGTCTATCCATTCATCCATCCATCCATCCATCCACTCATTCATTCATTCATTCATTCATCCATTCATCCAGTAATTCATTCATCCATCCATCAATCCATCTATCCATCCATCCATCATCTATCCATTCATAAACCTACCCATGTCTATATCCATTCATCTGTCTATCCATCCTTCTATATATCCATCCATCAATCTATCATCCATCCATCCACCTACCAAAAGCCCCTAAATTAATTTAAAATAGGATGCAAATGTATAAAAAAATTACATTAAAAATCTAAAATTATTTATTATATTAAACACGTATTATACACACCTACAAACACATACACAATACATGTATTCGTATAGAACTGTCTATACAAATACTGTCGTACTTAACTTAAATGTTGTACTTGTTTAAATACAGTAGCTTGTAAATGCTTTTGCACATCTTACTTTCACTTTCGAATTAGCAGCATTCCAGCATCAATTGACTGAATTAAAAACACAAAACAGTATAGCTTATGACAAACTTACTTACATTAAACATAGAATGTTTCATTTATTAACAAAACAAATACACTATGCTATAGGCCTAATATAAAATAACAAATGACTTACACAAAGTTTAAAAACACTGAAAATCAGCAAAAACGTGGAACCAAAATCATCTTAGATAAACTGCAAAAGTCAAAAGGTCTTCCAAAGTATTTTTAAGATCACACTTTATGATGTTAGTTTTAATAAATAAAACAAATAGTAAAAATCAAATAAATTTCTCTGCCATTTCTTTGTTTTCGCTGTATTGAAAACGTACCGAACCGTGGCACCACTGTGTCCTATCGAACCTAACCGTGAATTTTGTGAACCGTTATACCCCTAATATGCATACATACCACATAATTAATCAAGATACTGTCTGTAACATTATTCAAACAAAGCCTTCAATAGACAAAACAGTTTTTTAATGCATTAAACATTACATTTTTTTTAAATAATTCATCATAGCACATTAATGCTTTAAACTGACAGTTGAGAGCCCTAGAAAAATTCTAATACATTCTATCTATCCATTCATCCATCACTCTATCCAGTCTGTTCATCAGTCTATCATTCCATACATCCACCCATCCATCCATCCATCCATCAATCAGCCTATCTATCCATACATCCTTCCACCCATCCATAAACAGTTTTTTTAGTAATGTGTGTTTTTAAGACTATATAAAGACAGTATTTTGTACTTATTAAAATACTCATTCCAAATTAATATGTTAAATCATTGCCTTGGGTCATAAGATTAGTGTTTTAAGACTAAGAGTGGTTTGTCAGTGTATAATTATCATCTTTTTTAAACATTTATTCAAAATGCAATAAAACATTTTATAAGATTTTTAACAATGTTGCAGTTCACGTCCTTCAGTAATGACCTAGATAAGATATACTTACAATGACACAAGTAAACTGTACAATCATTTGCTCTTCAGTTCTAAAATAACGTCTCATGATGATGCATCCGGGCCAGTCATTCATTAGTTCCCAGACAGCTCAATTGGTCTGGCAAAGACATCATCATTTGTTCATAGGGTGATTACACTGGCGTTTTCAATGCAGTCTCGGGAGGTGAATCAAAGAAGCTTTTCTGTAAAGATCCCATCAAAGTAAACAGCGTGCTACATCTCTAACCGGAAAACAGGGCGTAATTCAGTGCAGCCGAGAACTCCAGCTAGGCGCAAGGCTTAAAAGCACCGGGCAGAATGCAAATGACTCATTATTTCGACACCAGGCAAATATATTAATATGAAGACTTCAATAAAATGAAGTCTTAACCACATGCAGAGCAAAATAGGCAATAGTGTAACATCCATGGCCATGAATCTTGAGAATCGACAGCACTTAAACTGCTTTCAGTTCTAAATGTGCTATGAATATCCAAACTGTGGGTTCAATTACAGCTCCAAAATCGTGTGATTTGTTTTTTTAAGACTTTGAATTTAAGAAACATCATCTTTGGCATGCTTCATGCTGTTAATGAACAACAAATCAGTGAAACAAAGTTTGAAGTACTTGAAGCTTGAAGACGTTTGTTGTTTCTAGCTTGTTTTAGAATGTTTTCGATATTAATAGCATGTTTTAACATATTTTGGCAAATTAGATGTTCAATTACAGCTGCAAGAGTATGCGATCTGCTTTGTCTAAGACCTCCTCTGTGTGTAAAATCAAATACTTCCTTACTATATAGCATGCGAAAAAACAGTAGCCCAAAAGAGTATTATGTCCGAATTCACAGTATTCAACAAAAAACAGTAGCTAAAAAAGACCTGAATGAACTACTCAGTCCCTCTAGGATTTCAAGTGATTTTTGTGTTCCAAATGATTCACAATAGTCTTACATGACACAAAGAACAAACAAAATGTATGACGTTTGTTTATTTTGCTAAGAAACAAGACAATAGAACAAATAAGTACAATATAAAGGTAGATAAAAACCTATTATGGGCCTGAAATTAAAATTATTAAGACTATTAGACAGTTATAAATGAAGAGTTCCGCAAAACCCCTAAAAGCCATCTTGGTCAAAAATGAGATAATGATACTGAGTGAATGCTCTGGACACATATTATACGTCTATCAAATACTTTTACTTCAAACTCTCTAAAATCCCACCCTTAGCCCAATGAGAAATCCCACTACTTACATAGAAACCTATACATCGGAGCCTGATAAAAATGCATTTTTTGAAGAAAGTTGTCAGATGGATTTAGAAGCTTTTGCATCTGAACTCTTATATATATATATATATATATATATATATATATATATATTATTATTATTATGCTGTTATCAGCACATGTTGAATTAGATTAGTCTCTGAGAGAATATGCACCATGAATTCAGCAGTATAGTGAATTGACAGAAGTTAAGACGTTCACCGGCATAACTATTGCGCAGTTTGAAATCCATTGACTCGCTTCCTGGTTTAAAACAGTACTTTAAAACAGTTCCAATATTGCGATGTAACCGCAAAGCCCCCTGTGTATGTATCTTAAAAAGCATGGAGAGGCTAAAGAGGGGTCAACTCGGTATGCCGCACTGTCTAAAACGTGTCCATATCTTGTGCAGGCTTCGGGTGTGTGTGAGAACAGCACTTAATAAACAAATTGAGTTCTGTTTCGTTTCTTCTTCTTGTGGTTTTAAATAGTTTGAATGTGTAATTTGGCAAATTAATCTGCGAATCACATGCCGTTTGGTGGGGTCTTGACCTGCTCCGTATCACGGATCAACTATCCGTTTAAAATAGTACATCTTCAGAAAAATGTGGTACTATATTTCAGTTAATAATTATAACTGAATGTTTTTTTTTTGTGTGTGTGTGAGACCTTAATTTCTGCGATTATTTTGCACTGAAATGGCAAATAATGCAGGATCACAAATCGCGAAAAACTTCAGGGTATGACTACTATTTCTAAAGAGTTTCTGCAGTGCACATTTGATGGACACTTTGCTATCCCATGAGACTATAGGAGAGGATTTACAAATGACTGTAACTCATAACTATTGCTGGTAGGTCACATGACAATGACAACATGGCAGATTTAGTCTCAAACTCTCTAGTGCCACCAGTTGTCCAAAGTTTCACTCATATTTATGCTAATAGCTTTTGAACCTTAAGGCACGGAAGCAAAATTCTTTTTCTTCTCTGAATCCTTGAACACCAAAATTCAAAAATCGGAAATTTCGAGTCTGTGACACCTAGTGGTAAAGTGGAATATTCACATGCTTATAACTTTGGGTGTGGTTGACTTATTTTCATGGGAGTCACCTTTTTAGACTCGATACTAAACATGCTAGGTTTTGCCTTTAGGTTTGTGCAACGTTGCATTTTAGCACTTAAAAAAACATTTGCCAATATCTTAGAAACTCAGATCGACACTTATGTTTAGAAACATAGCATGCCGGCTATACGTCCCAATGCCCATTTGCCAAAATTTTGATAGTAAGTGGCATAAAATTGTAAACAAAGTCAGCCATTTTTCCCTTTTCATATATAACCAACAAAAAACAAATCCTGCACACTACAAAACATGCAAAAATATCAAAATTTATTAACAACTTTTCGGTCGCATGACCTTCATCAGGTATCCTTTTCATATATAAAAATGTCTATAACTCCAAAACAAAATAAGATATTTTCAGCAAATTTGACACACATATGTATGGGCACACTCTAAAGTCACATACAAAATTAGCTGGGATTGTGCCTCTTGATGGCACTATAATTGTACAAAACATGAAACTGCCTTTGATTATGAGTATACCTTTGGGTATTATGATATAAAATGCTTACCAATGAATTGGTGTACCATTAGTATGTACTATCAAGACAATGACCTGAAGGCACTCAAGTTTTGAGACAGTGCCACCTAGTTACTAATTACTAGTGGTTGTTTTTATGATTTTGACTAAAATCACCTTAAAATGGCTTCAATTACTCATTGCTGTACTTGGTCTGATGCTTCCCTTGCCTAGTGCTTGGCCCTGCAATCACTGCTTGTAGTTATATTTATATATGAACAGGAAAATGATTATATCCAGTGGCTTTTCCTACTTTTCTTAGTAATATTTAGTGGCAGTTTATCAGGAAGTGACAATTTTGTTCTCTTTGACCCATTGGATGGAAGCGATGCTTATTCGCGAATGTTTTTTTGTTATATTCTACTTTCTATTCTAAGCTAATTTCACACCTTTGGATGGAAACATAGCTACTGGCATGTTTTAGAATGTTGCTGCAAGATCATGTGATTCTTTGTTCCTAAGACTTTGAATTTATGAATCAACACGTTTGGCTTCGTTCATACTGTTCATGAACAATCATTACAATGAAATTGAATCTATAAAATGAACTGATTTTCAACTGCTAAAAAGCTTTACAAAAGAGTTTATGGTGGGTCCTCCAATAGTAAACAACAAGCCATTCTCAACTGCGGTGAGGCAGCATTACGACGGCCGGAGAGGCTAGAGGGGGTAAATCATTCGTGAATGCTCTTTCACTGAAGCCCTGGTGCAGGACAGATAACCTTGTAAATAAACACTTCATAATCCACCAGCAGTGCTTCCTCTTCCTGTCATGAACTTTTGCTACTCGGCCGGTGTTTTATGGGGGACAAATATTGATGAGGCAGACTTTGCTGTCGCTGATTTAATGTCTTTTGGCAGTGGAAGTGAAGTGAAGCCTGTGGCCTCTGTAAATCATAGAGGGACGAGTGGTCAATGAGCAAAATGGAGGTTAGTTCGCCTTTTAAGATGCTTTCTTTATCCTTAAAAGAGTTGAGAGGGAGAATGGGTGCAAAACTTTTAATTTAAGACTGCAATTTTGTATTTCCTTTGAAGCAGGATGTCTGGGTTGGATATATTACCAGTCAGCTAAATCTATATGTTATTTGCTACTTGATGGCACTTGCAGGAGGTATTATTTCTGTCTAGAAAGCAACAAAAATCAGTGTACAAGATGAGCAATCAATATTTTTGTCCCATTTTTGTTCTATTATGTTTTCAGACCGACGGCCTCAAAGCTAACAGATATGGACTGAAAGCCACAATACTGTAAATCACTATTAAGCGACCCAAACCCACAATCCGTCCATTGCCCAAAACTTCAAGGATTGTGAAATGCTCAAAAAGATTAAAAAAGAGCCCTGCCAAAACACTACTATTGCTGTAGTGCAAAACAAACTGTCAAACAAAAGAAGCCCTTTCACACTTTTCAATACAGAGGAAGGGATAATTACTTCACATACCACAATATTTGGAAGAAAGCTTTCTGGACAGAAGAAAGAAATGGTATACTATAGTGTATCTGATTTTTGTGGCAGTATCAATTCTTCAACACACCAAGCTTTTATCAAAGCAGGACGTTTGAAGCATTTCCTTCAATAAACACCATTGTTGGAGAAAGGTGCTTACAGGGGGTGACTATGGCTTCCACAAATCTGATTTGGTTTTCATATTCAATCTTTAAGACTGACTGTCCTCTGTCATTTTGCAAGTAAAGAAATCTGTTTTTGACAGTGTAGTTATTGTCAGATGTGAAGAATATCGCTGCTGATGTCAGCAGAATGCCAAGAGACTTTTTTATACAACAACTAAGAGTGTAAGCGTGGTCTTTTTGCCTCTGCTCATGTCTTTTTGCCATAGTGCTGAACTAATAAGGTGCACGAGACACATAAGTGACATTTTTCAAGTGAATGCCACATAGTTAACTATATGATGAAACAATTACTGAAAATGAGACACGTGAGATTAATGTGGTTTTCGACTGGTTTGTAAACTCTGCTGCAAGTTTCACAGCCTAGTGAAAAAAATATACTGAAATTTATTTGAAATACACTACTAGTGCATTATATTTGTAATGTTTTATAAAGAAGTCTCTTCTGCTCACCAAGCCTGCATTTATTTGATCCAAAGTACAGCAAAAACAGTAAAATATTGACTTATTTTTACTATTTTAAGTAACTGTTTTCTATTTTAATGTATTTTAAAATGTAATTTATTCCTGTGATTTCAAAGCTGAATTTTTAGCATCATTACTCAAGTCACATGATCCTTCAGAAATCATTCTAGTATTCTGATTTGCTGGACAAAAAACATTTATTGTTATTATGTTGAAAACAGCTGAGTAGAATTTGTTCAGGTTTCTTCAGAAGAACAGCATTTATTTGAAATAGAAATATTTTGTAACATTATAAATGCCTTTATTATTAATTTAAAGCATCCTTGCTTAAAAGTAGTAAGAATATTTCAAAATTGTACTGTTTTTGCTGTACTTTGGATCAAAAATTGCAAAACTGGTGAGCAGAAAACTTCTTTAAACATTTAAAATCTTATTGTTCAAAAACTTTTGACTGGTAGTGTACATTTATTTTGTGTTAAGTATACTACTAATACATTTACATATTTATGTTCTTAATAAAAATAGATTTGCTGGACAAAAAACATTTATTATTATTATGTTGAAAACAGCTGAGTAGAATTTGTTCATGTTTCTTGAAGAACAGCATTTATCTGAAATAGAAATCTTTTGTAGCATTATAAATGCCTTCATCATCAATTTAAAGCATCCTTGCTTAATAAAAGGTGTAAGAATATTTCAAAATTTTACTGTTTTTGCTGTACTTTGGATCAAATAAATGCAAGATTGGTGAGCAGGAAGCTTAAAAATCTTACTGTTCAAAAACTTTTGACTGGTAGTGTACATTTATTTTGTGGTAAGTATACTACAAATACATTTACATATTTATGTGCTTAATAAAAATAGACTGCAAATGTACTTTAAGTATACCAGCTACTTACTTCATGCGCACTTTAAATGTCTTGCATTGAAAGACTGCTACTATACAAAGAGCATAAAACCCATTTTAAGTATAATATTAAGAAATGTGCATTGTGCAATAAAGAAATACTCCAAATAAAGTTTAATTATAACTAGATGAATAAAGTTTGAGAACAAACTTTAAGTTGGCTTGAGAAAGCCAGGCCAGAAAGGTTGAAAACATTTTAATAGCTTGAAGTAGTTCTAAAGTTTACAGTTTGAATGTTTGGAAGACAATAAAGTCCGACAGACAGACAGACATATAGATAGATTGATATGACATTATAGATAGATAAGACAGTTACTAGGTACTATATACCAAGTTACTAACACATTGCTAGCATGTTTTTAGCATGATTAGCAAGTTACTAGCATGTTTCTAGTATGATTACCAAGTTACTACCACATTTCTAGTATGATTAGCAAGTTGCTAGCATATTTATAACATGATTAGCATGTCACTAGCATGATTTTAGCATGTTGCTAGCATGTTCCTATGGTGTTGCTATGTGGTTGCTAGGGTGTTGCTATGCGGTTGCTAGGGTACTCTGGGTGGTTGCTAGGGTGTTGCTATGCGGTTGCTAGGGTACCTGAGGTGGTTGCTAGGGTGTTGCTATGCGGTTGCTAGGGTACCCAGGCTGGTTGCTAGGGTACCTGGGGTGGTTGCTAGGGTGTTGGTAGGGTACCCGGGGTGGTTGCTAAGGTGTTGCTATGCGGTTGCTCGGGTACCTGGGGTGGTTGCTAGGGTGTTGCTAGGGTACCCGGGGTGGTTGCTAAGGTGTTGCTATGCGGTTGCTATGCGGTTGCTAGGGTACTCAGGGTGGTTGCTAAGGTGTTGCTATGCGGTTGCTAGGGTACCCGGGGTGGTTACTAGGGTGTTGCTATGCGGTTGCTAGGGTACCCAGGATGGTTGCTATGCGGTTGCTACGTACTCAGGGTGGTTGCTAGGGTGTTACTAGCATGTTATTACCATGATTAGCAAGTTACTAGCATGATTCTAATATAATTAGCAAGTTATTAGCATGATTTTAGCATGATTAGCAAGTTACTAGCATGATTCTAGTATGATTCTAGTATGATTAGCAAGTCACTAGCATGATTTTATCATGATTAGCAAGTTACTAGCATGATTTTAGCATGATTAGCAAGTTACTACCATGATTTTAGCATGATTAGCAAGTTACTAGCATGATTCTACCATGATTAGCAAATTACTAGCATGATTCTAACATTCTTAGCAAGTTACTAGCATGATTTTAGCATGATAGGGAAGTTACTAGCATTACTTTAGCATGATTAGCAAGTTACTAGCATGATTTTAGCATGATTAGCAAGTTACTAGCATGATTCTAGTATGATTCTAGTATGATTAGCAAGTTACTAGCATGATTTTAGCATGATTAGCAAGTTACTAGCATGATTCTAGTATGATTAGCAAGTTACTAGCATGATTCTAGTATGATTAGGAAGTTACTAGCATGATTTTAGTATAATTAGGAAGTTACTAGCATGATTTTAGCATGATTAGCAAGTTACTAGCATGATTCTAGTATGATTATAGCATGATTAGCAAGTTATTAGCAAGTTACTAGCATGATTTTAACATGATTAGCAGGTTACTAGCATGATTCTAGTATGATTAGCAAGTTACTAGCATGATTCTAGTATGATTAGGAAGTTACTAGCATGATTTTAGTATAATTAGGAAGTTACTAGCATGATTTTAGCATGATTAGCAAGTTACTAGCATGATTCTAGTATGATTATAGCATGATTAGCAAGTTATTAGCATGTTTCTAGCATGATTAGCATGTTAATAGCACGTTGTTAGCATGATTAGCATATTGCTAACATGATTTCAATGGATTAGAAATATTAGTTGTATTAGATGAGTGTGAATGAGTCTAAATGGATTAGAAATAATGCATAGAGTGGAAGCTTGATTTAGTCTCAATGTATTCTGTCAGTTTAGATTTGAATTTTGTCAGTTGGAGTTCCATGAGTCTTGGCTCATTTGAACATTCCGAACATTTGAACATTTCTCAAGCCAACTTAATTTTATATCAGTCCTAAGTCCTAAGTGATATGTCAATAAATATGTTTTTGAATTATACTTAGTATACTAAATAATGGCATAAGAATTATTTACTAGGGCACTTTCAAAAAAAAACATTTTAAAATTTGTGGCTTTAAAAATGCTTACTGTTCAAAAATTGTTCAGTCAGTAAGAAGTAAGATTAAAATTAAATATTAAAAAGATAAAAAATTGCTTAGCAAAGATGCATTCAACTGATTGAAATTGACACTAAAGACATTTAGAATGTTACAAAAGATTTCTATTTGAAATAAAAGTTTTTTCTCTATTCACAAGAAAAAAAATTCAGAAAAATATGAAATGTCACGGTTTACACAATAATATTATCCAATAAATGTAACTTTGCCTTCATAGGCACCTGTAGTTGACATTTCAGTAGGCAGCTGCACTGATATGTACTTATTGGTACGTATTTTGCGTCTTGAGATCAGGTAGTGTTTGTTAGTTTCAAATCAAGCATAGCACCTACTCTGATGTCTAAGGTCTATAGCAGTGGTTCTCAAACGGGGGTACGCGTACCCCTGGGGGTACGTGAGGTGGCGGAAGGGGGTACGCGAACAAAATGCTGAGCTTTGCCATTCATTTAATTCTACCACAATTTAAAGTAACATTAAAACCGAGCATGTATTTCTGACAAGCTTTTATTATAAAACAGGAAAATGGGAGTTCCGTGCACAGTCAAATTACATCAAATTACCTCATCTCTTGCGGTCAAAACTGACTGTAACCACACCAGCAGCATGCATATGGTAAGATGCCCACAGAGTATGCTGCTTTAGCAAAACGCGCTGCTGTTCATTGTGTGTTTAAAGTAACGTTAACGTTAGCTCTGTAGCACTTAATAGCAACAAATATTGACAGACTGTAGGCTCCATAAAGATCGATTTAAGAAACTCATTTCGATACAGAAACATGTCTTGTGCGAGTTAATTATTTTTCATGTTTAAAATACGAGCAAGAACGCAGTTTTCTCTGAATATAATCGATTGCAAATTTAGATTTTATATAACAGTTAAACAAAAATGTATTATTAAGTGAGGATTTTACATTTTAAATATAGCTTACATTACTGTTTATGTTTTCAACAAAACAGTTGCAACGAATCCGCAACAGAAGTGGACGATTGAATTTGAACGATTCGGACAGTCAGTGAACCGTTTGCTTCCTTACTGAATGAAATACGTGACGTCTCACTCATTAAGATGCTCATACTGCCACCTACTGGCAATTTATTAATATTAATATTAATATTGGACAATATTTGGCCAAGATACAACTGGTTTGAAAAGCTGGAATTTTCAAAATATTGAGAAAATCACCTTTAAAGTTGAAAATGAAGTTCTTAGCAATGCATATTACTAATCTACTTCTACTTTAGTATTACATATTACTACATATTACTAAACTAAATTAAGTTTAGGAATTTTACAAAATATCTTAAGAGAACATGATCTTTACTTAATATCCTAATGATTTTTAGCATGAAAGAAAAATTGGTCATTTTGACCCTACAATGTATTTTTGGCCTTTGCTACAGGTATACCCGTGCTACTTAAGACTGGTTTTGTAGTCCAGGGTTACATAATACACTTAATAGAATATTAAGATGCCTCTATAAAAGCTAAAATTCATGTGTACATCAATTTAAAGGGGGGAATTTTTATCCCTTAATGGAAAAGGTGTGACTTAAGTCTAAGTGGGGGTACTCAGAAGAATGTTAAATGCACCAGGGGGTACGCCACGGTAAAAAGGTTGAGAACCACTGGTCTATAGCATGTGTTTTCTAACCTACTAGTAAGTCACGTCCTCTGTGGTTGAGATGCACTAAATGTTTGTGGTTCTAAATTCACTACTTAACACAAAACTGGAATAAGAAAGAAGTGAACTTTTAGAGCCACTTTTGAAAAGCATCCAAAAATGTGTTGGTATCTGCAAAGAGCCGTCTTTGATCATCCAGTTCTATAGAGCACTGGTGGTGCCACAGGCCCATAGGACTGCACTTCTGAGGCTCACTGGAGGAGGGGTGGAGCGCCCTGCCCCGGTCCCTCAAGGAAAACCATCTGGATATGTTCACCCTGCTCCCAGCAACACACTCGTCGCCCACCTGCTTTGCCTCCAGAGCAAAGCCACATGAAAAATGCACAGTATAGCTGATGCAAGGGCAGAGGAATTACACAATCAAGAGTTTTGAAACGAGATCAACTTGAAACCAACAAAAGCTAGTGCAATAGTTGAAAACTCTCGCCTGTATAAATACAAACAAGCAACTATCGAAGTGAAGAGTCCGAAAAAAAAATTATAAAATGAATAATCTTACTGACTTATTGCACTAATGAAAGGGCTTTGATAGTATTTAAAATCCTATACAGAAAGAAACTAGGGCAATCATATTAATGGACAAATTTAGTCCAATTAATTATGAAAACATAATGCAATAAGAAAATTAATTAATCATGCCCCCAAACCTTTGGTAGAAGGGAAAAAATTTTTTTTTTTTAAATGTTTTACTCGTCTGCTTCACTAATGTACTGTCTAATGTAATTAATTATTTTTAGTTGGGATCATTTTCACAGCAAAAAAAATCGATTATATAAAATGAATTTGAATAATTAGAATACCATTGAATTAATTAGATTACATTTTTAATTATCAGGTACCTCTGAAAAAAAAAAACATTGTAGGTGCGTCCCAACTTACATACTTATGCATTGTCAGTTTAGTATTTTTTAAATAGACTTTTTATAATATTTTTTAAATATTTAGAATTTTATTTAATACACAAGCTTATTTAAAAAATTTAGTTTTCATTTTCATTTTAAGTTTTTTTAATAGTTTTCTAAGACTGAATATTTATATTTTATTTTATTTCAGCTTTATTACAATTAACAATAGTAATATTTAATAGTTTTCATTTGGGTAAATAAAACAACACTGGTGCATACTGACAGTCTTCAATGGTTCTGACTGCATAGTTTATAGTACATTGCACCATATGAGAAAACCTATAACTAGTCATGATCTACAATTCTACAAGTGCTGTAATTCAGGCTGCAATTGAAAATTGGTTGGGAACAACAAATAAAGGCACCTGAAAGCACACAGCACTAAAAAGACAAACAGAAAACAGAAGGAGTTATGTAATCATCTATTGGGGGATCGAAAAGATGACTAATGCATTATGGGTTATAGCGGCTTTATAGCATGCAGTGGCCTTATATATCACCAATTAGGCCTGTCCGACCTTTTCCAGAGAGTTCTACTGCACAAGCAAAGCCAGACAAGTACAGACATGTATCAAATCATAGCCCGATGTGTGATATTCATCACAAAATCAATACCTTTACTCCACAGCACACGGAAGTACCGCTCATCTATCGGCTGATTTAGGATAACCAAGCAAATCCTCTGTATTCCTGGTGAAAGAACAGAAGAAACAAAAAGTGAACATTAATGGGAAGCTATATTTCAACAGCATCCCTGTGGTTACGACACAGTCTCAGTCCTGCCATTTACAGTGTGAAACTGAGAAAAACACATTGTAATATTTGGTTTCATCTGGTGAGATGCAGCTCTAAATAGAAGCGGCTAATGAAAACAGCAAGAGTAATAACTGTGATAATAGAGGCTAACGCTTTAGGTAATTACCTAAACACAAATTCTGATGGTTTTTCCACCACTGCTAGATGTACTTTATGTGCAGCAATATAAAGCAAACCATGTAATATTACAAAAGCAATTTCAGCTTTACGGATATTATTTAACATATTAAATGTTGAAGATCACTTTATTCTTGGTAATACTAGAGAAAAATAATTAGTCAGTAAAGAACATTTTTAAAAATTCAAAACAAAACAGTCTCCCACAATGTATAAGCTCCCATAATACAGAAAGAAAGAAAGAAAGAAAGAAAGAAAGAAAGAAAGAAAGAAAGAAAGAAAGAAAGAATTACAGTATTGAGAAAATGGGTGCTTAAATGTTACAAAAAATTATTATTATTATTATTTTTTTTTTAAATGAATGAATGAATGAACAAACAAATAACATAATAAGATGTAATAAGATAAGTAATGAGATGGATGCTTAAATGTTATAAAAATATACTTTTGAAATACCTTTCAAAAATCTTTCTTATTAGATGAATGAATGAATGAATGAATGAATGCACAAACAAAGACAGTAATGAGAAATGGGGTGCTTAAGTGAAAAATGAAATATTCTTTAAAAATCTTTCTTACTTGGATGAATGAATGAATGAATGAATGTCAGTAATGAGGAAATAGGGTGCTTAAGTTTTATGAAACTTTATGATGTAAGAATTTTTCATAACACTTAATCACCCCATTTTTCAGTACTGTCTTTTATTCATTCATGCATTCATTCATTCGTTCACCCTATAAGAATGAATGACTGACTAAAATTAATCTTTCATTCATTCAAATAAGAACAATTTTTGCAAGATTTAGGAATTTCCTTATTTAGATGAATGAATGAATGAATGAATGAATCAAATAAACAAATAAAAGAGTAATGAGAAACGGGGTGCTTAAATGTTATTAAAAAAATCATATTTTTTTTTAACTTTCTCATTTGGATAAATGAATGAACAAGTGAACAAATGAAGTGTAAACTTAAATGTTATGACAAAAATAAATATTTTTTAAAATTGTCTTATTTGGATGAACGAGAGAATGAATGAATGAATGAAAGACAGTAATGAGGAAATAGGGTGCTTAAGTTTTATGAAACTTTATGATGTAAGAATTTTTCATAACACTTAATCACCCCATTTTTCAGTACTGTCTTTTATTCATTCATGCATTCATTCATTCGTTCACCCTATAAGAAAGATTAATTTTAGTCATTCATTCATTCATTCATTCATTCATTCATTCAATCATTCATCCAAATAAGAACAATTTTTGCAAGATTTAGGAATTTCCTTATTTAGATGACTGAATGAATGAATGAATGAATGAATGAATGAATCAAATAAACAAATAAAAGAGTAATGAGAAACGGGGTGCTTAAATGTTATTAAAAAAATCATATTTTTTTTAACTTTCTCATTTGGATAAATGAATGAACAAGTGAACAAATGAAGTGTAAACAAATGTTATGACAAAAATAAATATTTTTTAAAATTGTCTTATTTGGATGAACGAGAGAATGAATGAATGAATGAAAGACAGTAATAAATAATGAGGTGCTTAAATATTATAAAAAAGATTTTTGAACAAATTAATGAAAAGACAGAAATGAGAAATGGGGTGCCTAAATGTTATGACAAAATCCTAAATCCTTAAAAAAAATCATTCTTATCTGAATGAATGAATGAATCAATCAATCAATGAATCAATCAATAAATCAAAAATCAATCAAATAAACGAAACAAAACAACAAAAAATAGTAATGAGAAATGTGGTGAATGAATGAAAGACAGTAATGAGAAATAGAGTGCTTAAATGTTATGAAAAAGGTTTTTCAAAGGTGTCAGAATTATTCATAACACAAACACCCTATGAGAAAAATTTTTAGTCATTCATTCATTCATTCAAATAATATTTTTTTTACAAGATTTAGGAATTTCCTTATTTAGATGAATGAATGAATGAATGAACCAACCAATCAATTAATAAATAAATCAATAATTCAATCAAATAAACAACAACAACAAAAAAGATAGTATGAGAAATGGGGTGAATGAATGAAAGACAGTAATGAGAAATAGAGTGCTTAAATGTTATGAAAAAGGTTTTTCAAAGGTGTCAGAATTATTCATAGCACTTAAAAACCTATTTCTTATTACTGTCTATTAGTCATTCATTCATCCAAATAAAAAAGATTTTTGCAAGATTTAGAAATGTTCTTATCTGAATGAATGAATGAATGAATGAATGAATGAATGAATGAATGAATCAAATAAACAAATAAAAGAGTAATGAGAAACAGGGTGCTTAAATGTTATTAAAAAAATCTTAGTATTTTTTTTTAAACATTCTCATTTGGATAAATGAATGAACAAGTGGACAAATGTAGAAACTTCATCAAGTAATGAGAAATAGAGTGCTTAAATGTTATGAAAAAGGTTTTTCAAAGGTGACAGAATTATTCATAACACTTAAACATCCTATTTCGTATTACTGTCTTTTAGTCATTCATTCATCGAAATAAAAAAGATACAACAACAACAAAAAAAGAGTAATGAGAAACGGGGTGCTTAAATGTTATGTTATTCCTTAAAAAATCTTTCACTTGATTTTTTGGAGCAAACTCCTATTCTATTTTTGTTGGAGACAAACCCTATAAAGTTATTATATTTATAATAAACAAATGAGGCAGTACAATAAATAATGAGAAGAAATGCTGGTATCTCTCACTTGATCACCAAAGCTCAATATGCAGGTGTGCAGCTAGGCCACAGTTCCAACACAGAAGCTGGAACATATAAGTTACCTTTGGTCATCCATATCCTGACCATATGGGAAAAAACGTAATGCGCTTATTTTATAATTTTGTGAATATTAATATTTCAAGACAATGTTCTGTAAGGCATCTCAGTGCTCCAAACAGTCCCAAATGCATGGGTTCACACATTTAATTGTGATACATTTCAGAGCCAAGCTGTTCACACATTTTTAATTATAGTTATTTTAACATGAAGCTAATCAAACGTTTCTCCGTTCAGTGCAATGCCACAATTGAATAACATCCCAAAATCTCTGCATGGCTAATAAATGCTGGCAGCATCAAGGACATGCAGAATTAATGCACATTTTTAGTGCACATTGTTAAAAAAAAAATCACAGGATGAGCAAATGTAATGAGTGGAGTACACAGTGTACGTGTCAAAACTCTCTCCGAATAAATCACAGGTATCCTGATTCAGCTGTGAATAGAACACATCTTGCAGAACAGATTGGGGAAATATCAAGGTCCTGAAGTGCGAATACAGTGTATAAATGAATAGAGAGCTATGGCAACACCCTTGGCATTGGCGAAAAGTACACGACTCCAAGAAGAAACAACATCTGTATTTTGCAACAGCTGTCACATTTCTGCCACAGATCTCGTCTTCCTGTAAATTAAATTTTTGACAGCACACACTTTTAGCAGGGCATCAGGGATGTTTTCCACATTTGAATATTTTCTTTGGGAACTATCAATTGAAATACACAGAAATTATCATATACTAAATTAGCTGAGAGCTTGCCGTTCATTAGGATACAACAAATTTGCAATTCAACACATAAACAAGCTGGGTTTGATTAGTTCATAAATTGGAATGAATAGGACATGAAATGCAATTTCTTATTCTAAACAGCCTTCGATTAAATATAAATTTACTGAATATGTATGAATTAAAGGATCACATGCTGAGACATGAGAATTGAGAATGGCGTATTTTTGGACTGGGTCAAAAATCTGGGCCGTGTCTTCACTCTTCAGTTTACTGAAGGGCTATATGGAACATTTCAGAGAAGTGTTCCAGGGTATTTTTGTTCTCATGAGTCTTTTGTCTTGAAATCTCTTGAGTATGTGGACCTTATGGGAAAATGGTATTAAAATTAAGTACAGCAAGTATACTAACACTAGTTCTAAAGTAAAGCTCTATGACAGGAGCAAGAAAAAACAACTGTTAAAAAAAAAAAGTTATGATTTTGCGATCATGGTGAAATAAGACCAATATAATAATGCATGGCATCTTCAGACTTCCATACTTCACAAATGAAGTGGTGTTGTTTCATCTAATATGTGACCCAGGAGCACAAAACCAGTCATAAGAGTAAATCTGAATGCTAAATAAATAAGCTTTTCACTGATGTACGGTTTGTTAACTAAATAGGACAATATTTGGTTGAGATAAAACTATTCAAAAATCTGGAATGTGAGGGTGCAAAAATCTAAATACTGAGAAAATTGCAGTTAAAGTTGTCCAAATTAAGTCCTTAGCAATGCATATTACTAAATTGAGCTTTGATATATTTACAGTAGGATGTACGAAATATGAAACATGATCTTTGAAAAAAAAAATGATAATTTTGAGCCATTCAATGTATTTTGGCTATTTCTACAAATATACCTGTGCTACTTAAAGGTCACATATATAGAAAATATAAATATAAAAAAATAAATAAATAAATAATAATAAAATATTGATTTGGCAACTAACTGAAATAAAATAAGTTTAAGCTGAAGTACTAAAATAACTACATCAAAAATTGAAATATATATAAATGAAAAATAAATTATATATATATAAAAAATTAACATTGTTAAACATGATTTCATCATTATTATTAATAAAAAACACAAATGTCAATCACATGAAAATCCTAAGACTTAAATTACTGAAACTAACAAAAAAAAAACTGTAATATACTGTAAAATATAAAAATCAAAGCTAATTAAAAAAATTAATCAGAATCAAAATGAGATTTACTGCAAAATATGTTTATATGCACAAAGAATTCATCTTCATGACAGAAAAAGCTTCTATTATATTTTTATATACAGTATCTCACAGAATTGAGTATACTCCTCACACATTTTGTAAATATTTTATTATATATATTTTTTAATGACAACACTGAAGAAACGACACTTTGCTACAATGTAAAGTAGTGAGTGTACAGCTTGTATAACAGTGTAAATTTGCTGACCCCTCAAAATAACTCAACACACAGCCATTAATGTCTAAACCGCTGGCCATAAAAGTACACCCCTAAGTGAAAATGTCCAAATTGGGCCCAAAGTGTCAATATTTTGTGTTGCCACCATTATTTTCCAGTACTGCCTTAACCCTCTTGGGCATGGAGTTCACCAGAGCTTCACATGTTGCCACTGCAGTCCTCTTCCACTCCTCCATGACAACATCATGGAGCTGGTGGATGTTAGAGACCTTGCGCTCCTCCACCTGCCGTTTGAGGATACCCCACAGATGCTCAATAGGGTTTAGGTCTGGAGACATGATTGGCCAGTCCACCACCTTTACCCTCAGCTTCTTTAGCAAGGCAGTGGTCATCTTGGAGGTGTGTTTGCGGTTGTTATTATGTTGGAATACTGCCCTGCAGCCCAGTCTCCGAAGGATGCTCTGCTTCAGTATGTCACAGTACATGTTGGTACATTCATGGTTCCCTCATGGTTCTCTCATGGTTCCCTCAATGAACTGTAGCTCCCCAGTTCTGGCAGCACTCATGCAGCCCCAGACCATGACACTCCTACCACCATGCTTGACTGTAGGCAAGACACACTTGTCTTTGTACTTTTCACCTGGTTGCCACCACACACGTTTGACACCATCGGAACCAAATAAGTTTATCTTGGTCTCATCAGACCACAGGACATGGTTCCAGCAATCCATGTCCTTAGTCTGCTTGTCTTCAGCAAACTGTTTGTGGGCTTTCTTGTGCATCATCTTTAGAAGAGGCTTTCTTCTGGGATGACAGCCATCAGACCAGTTTGATGCAGTGTGCGGCGTATGGTCTGAGCAGTGACAGGCTGACTCCCAACCCCTGGCAGCACTCATACATCTATATGACACTGAGCATGTGCACTCAACTTCTTTGGTTGACCATGGTGAAGCCAGTTATGACTGGATCCTGTCCTGTTAAACCGCTGTATGGTCTTGGCCACCATGCTGCAGCTCAGTTTTAGGGTCTTGGCAATCTTCTTATAGCCTACGCCATCTTTATGTAGAGCAACAATTTTTTTTATTCAGATACTCAGAGAGTTATTTGCCATGAGGTGCCATGTTGAACTTCCAGTGACCAGTATAAAAGAGTGAGAGCGATAACACCAAATTTAACACACCTGCTCTCCATTCACACCTAAGACCGTGTAACACTAACGAGTCACATGACACCGGTGAGAGAAAATGGCTAACTGGACCCAATGTGGACAAAAAAAGTGTCCTCACTTTTGTGGCCAGCGGTTTAGACGCTAATGGCTGTGTGTTGAGTTATTTTGATGGGAACGGAAATTTACACTGTTATACAAGCTGTACACTCACTACTTTGCATTGTAGCAAAGTGTAATTTCTTCAGTGTTGTCGCATGAAAGATATAATAAAATATATACAAAAATGTGTACTCACTTCTGTGAGATACTGTATATTAGGGGTGTAACGATACACGTATTCGTATTGAACCATTCGGTACGAGGCTTTTGGTTCGGTATGCATTACAGACCGAACGATTCGATTCATTGTACTAATCCTATTACATTTACAGTTCGTTAGAATTTTCCTTCTTTTCCTCGCTTTTATTCATTTTTAAACAGCTTGTAAATGCCTGTTTTAGTTTCACTTTTGAATTAGCGCCAGTTCCACGTCAATTGATTGAATTGACAACAACAAAACAGTACGGCAAACTCACTTATATTAAACATAGAATGATTAATGTATTACCAAACCAATGCTTATTTGCTTAGCTTTTAGGCTATAGGCCTAATATAAAATAACAAATTACTTACACAAAGTTTAAATATAAAACACTAGAGATCAGCAAACGGTGGAAGCTTCCAAAATCATCTAAGATAAACAGCAAAAGTCTGAAATATTTTTAAAGCAGGCACTTTTGTATTTCTAAATATTTAGTTAACTTCTTGTTTTTCTCACCTCACTGGTCAGCTCGACTCACTCTCTTCATGTGATAAATGAAATCTAACTCCTGCCACTGATCTGAGATGCATACTTCATGATGTTAGTTTTAATAAATAAAAAATGTGTACAAATTTCTTTCTTTTTGCTGTATCGAAAATTAGATTAGTTTTCAATTGCACACTCAAATATGAGCATGATGTAGCCTGTATCATTACATATTAAAGCGCAAATGAAACTATGAGCATGCATGTCAGATCTGCATCACGTTCAGCAGCGTCAGCTCTTAAAGTAATAGCAGCCAAAAAAACCCTAATAAACCCTAATAAAAAAGACTAAAGAAAGAAGAAATTAATAACTTTTGTAGCTTTAAGGACTCCTCTATATTCCATTTAGAATTTGTTTGATAACTTGTCAATTTTTAAAGTCTAAAGTGCAAATAACGATAGATTCTATTCACACTATGTAAAAAATAGCAGTATTTTCTTTCCAATAAGTGTAGAAGATGCTGTTTATACTTAGTGCAAAAAATGGCAGATATTTGCACCTCATTATTGTAGTACATTATAGAACAGCATGCACTAGTCAAAGTCAAAGTCAAGTCAAGTCACTAATAACATACTGAGTGTAAATTATCAGATTTTTTAAAATTATTAAATATTTGCCCCCTTATACTGGGACAATAAAGCCTTCCATACACCAACTCATAACCCTACCCAATAAACACTTTATTTTATATAATTTTTAAGATAATAAATGTCTTTCTGATCTAAAATGTTCTGGGAAAAGAGGAAAGAATGAGTTCAACAAAAGGCGGATTTGAACTTGGGTCGCTCCCGTCTAAAGATACTGCCTTGTGCTTTACGCCCTACGTCACTGAGCTTTTCGTATAATACAAGTATTTTGTAATGTTGTCTACGCCAACCAGACACTGGTGGGCAGAGCTAATGTAAATAGCCTCTGCTAACAAAGTGCGCTATTTGCACTTAGTTTAAATAAGAACTCAGATAAACAAAAGACACAAATACTATAAGTAGAAATAATTGACGAATGGCCATTGAATTATTAGAAAATAATGCACACCTGAGGTGGCCATGCAGCCACGGTGTGAAATTAAATAGAGTATGTACTTTCCGTACATAATAAAATGTAATTTTATTAGTTTTTATCCAATTTAAAAAAAAAATGTTTTATTATGATGTTTGGTTAAACAGCATAGTTTGCGGTTTGTGAATAAGACAGGTTTTGTGGTGAAATACAACACAAAAGTGGTACAGTTATTTAGCGGTTTGCCTGAGAACCTAGGAAGACAACAACAGGACAAAAGCTGATATGTTGGTCGTTGTAAATGCATTCATTGCTGTAATGACCGAAGGCAGTCTCAAGACACATTGAAAGCATGGCTGCAATTCTTGGCCAATCATTAGAGCCTGATTACTTACATTCTGGTCTTTTATGAGGTATGTATTTATGAGGCACCTTCCCAGACAGGGATATAATTTTGAGCAAAAAAAAAATTCCTCCAGAACACATCTATTATTTTGCTGTAGGCTGCTCTCCGATTCTTAGAAATGGGGCTTTTTTTGTCCAGTTATTGCATGAGGGGGGCTATTATCCATCTTTGCAGAAAGCCAACTTGACTGGGCTCATTAGATGATTGCAAAATTGCTTCTACCATCCTGTTAAAAAACTAAATAGCCAGAGCCAGCATTGTCTGACCTTTGAAATAAAGTGGTTTGTTAATCTGGCTGGTTTTAATAGTTCCTATAGTTTAATAGGTCTTTTCGTTTAAGCAAACAAGTTTTAGGTTAATTTATTAATAGAACCAATGCTATATGTAGAGAGCTTTAATAAAATGCAACCAGAAACCCACGTTGTTCGATAAAATATGCAAAACAGACATTTGGCATCATCAATATGCCCGTGTTGGTGTAGTCTCATCTGTGCAAACCGAGTAAATGATTAAAAAATAATTACACCTGAATAAACACTGTGGAGATGCATAAGAAATTCAGAAATGATGGACATAGGAAACCATTTCTTCTTATTCCCAGCTATAGGGAATTAAAAAAACAGGTAGAATGCGTAAGACATGGCACATTATAATAACTGTGAACATGCAAAGTGGCCAATTTAAAGTGCAACTTCACTGAACTGTGCTATATTTATTAATATGCTTACATTCTTCAGGACAAAGTGCAAATGCATGGGGAAGAATAAATGCATTCAGACTTTTAAACGAGTTTAAATTTAATAAATACCTGAAGGCAAAAGGCAATCTAATGGAGCGAATTCATCCATGGTTGTGTTTATAATAAGCTGGATTCATCAACTGTAAAAGAAAACAAAGAAAAGCATATACAATGTTAAAAAACAACAAAAAATATATCTGTGAATATCTGACTAATTAGGCGTTTCTATCAAAACAACAGCTTTCTATTATGTCAAATAAAGAGATGCGCTGAAAACTAAAACACCACAGACCATTTAAAGTGTTTAAAATACATGAAAAAACAAAGAAATGGAACTCTTTGTCCTGTAAACACTAACTTGACTTATCTATGCTCTGCCCCTTTAATAGGTTACTAGTTTACCTTAGGGTCTCCAGTCATACACTTACACAGCTTATTTAGCCCAAGAACCTCCCAGGCTCCCACTTAAAAAAAAGACAACAGCACACATTTGCAAGTATGATGTTGCTTTTATTCAAAAGTTTAATAAATGAAAGTTAATACTAAGTAACATACTTTTTCGACACAATATTGACTGTTACTTTAGTATTTTTGCTTGGTCACTGGAACCCCACTCTCCTGTGAACGCGAGCATGACAGACAGTTAGTGGAAGTTAGAGATTACCATGTGAGTAAGTGAGATACTGAAAGTTTAATATGGCTCCAGGAGTAAATCGTTAAAGTGTACATATTTTCAGTGGTCAAAAATGAAATGTGGGTCAGTTTGCAAAAATTATACTACTTTTATTTTAAAAAGAAATGTCTGAAGAACAAATAATGTTGAAACTAAAAATGCATCTGGTTTCCTTCTGTTAAAACTATGCCATTGAACATACCTATCAGTTCCATTAATTTTTTTTTTTCAAAGTTTGCGTGCCTATAACTCCAGAAGTATTAAAATTATTGCAATATAATTTTAGATTCTAGTTGTTAATAAAGTTTTCTTTTGAAATCTTTTAAGGCATCATTCAATCCCAGAGATATAGGAATCTCAATGAGGCTCCATGTCCAGATTGTTGAATATTACCCATTTACAGTACTTGAAAACAGTACTACAGTACTTGGTCACTTTGATACAGTTGATACTTATTTTATTTAAAGAACAATATCTGAGAAAGAAATAATGTTGAAATTACACTGCAAAAAAAATGCTTTTCTTACTTAGATTTTCTGGCTTATTTTCAGCCAAAATATCTAAACATTCTTAAATCAAAAAGGATTTTCTAGACAAGAAAAAAAATTAGTCTTGTTTTCAGAAAAGAGAAGTTAAAATTAAAAAACTTTCACTTGAAACAAACAAAATAATCTGCCAATGGGGTAAGCAAAATAATCTAGTTTTCTGCTTGAAATAAAATTATTTTGCTTGCCCCATTGGCAGATTATTTTGCTTGTTTTAAGCAAATTATGACTTAATTACGACTTCTTTTTTCTGAAAACAAAACAATAGTTTTGCTTGTCTAGAAAATCCTTCTTGATTAAAGAATTTTTAGATATTTTGGCTGGAAACAAGACAAAAAATCTAAGTAAGAAAAATGTTTTTTGCAGTGTAGAATTGTATCTTGTTTCCCTCTATCAAAACAATTGCATAGAACATACCAATCTGAGTTCACTGAAATGGTCAAGTTGAGGCACATTACCTTGCTCTCTGTAGGCTATTCATTGATTCTATATCTGAATCAGTTTCAGGTATATTTAAAAGAAGGAATTTTGTTCATTTTAACAGCTACCAAAGCTACCAATAGTTTAAACATGCTTTAAACATGTTTGAAACAAATCGCGTGCCTTGTAGGGAAAAGTGGTTGCTTTTGCCGCACATTGCATTCACATCAATAAATCAAGATTTACCTCACCTGGATTAATTATTAGAATTTTCTTGCTTTTTTATAAAATATGAAGCATATTATGTAGTATTGACTGCTAAAAGGCATATTTGACAGAATCACTGATAGTACCTCAAACATTTAAGGTCCTTCGCAATTGAAATTTTGGGAAAAGAACATTTATGACACCCATACAGGTATGTTCTATGCAATTGTTTTGATAGAAGAAAACGAGATGCATTCCTAGTTTCAACATTACTTATATTTCAGACATTCTGCTTTAAATACAAGAAGTATCAGCTAAATACAAAGGGACCAACATTTGGTTTTTGACCACTGAAAATGGGTAATATTCAACAATCTGCACATGGAGCTTCATTAAGACTCCCATATCTCTGGAACTGAAAAATGTAGGGCCTTGAAAATTCCAAAAGAAAAATTTGTTAACAACTAGAATCTAAGTCATCATGCAATATCTTTAAAACTTGAGTTATAGACATGTAAACTTTGAAAAAAGAACATTTATGGCACTCCAACAGGTATGTTCAATGCAGTACTTCTGATGCAGTACATTATTTGTTCTTGAGACATTCCTCTTTAAAAGAAAAGATCTATCACAATTTTAACAAATGTGTACATTTTAACGATTTACTCCTGGAGCCATATTAATAAAGGGCCTTAAAAATGAAGATGCCAGAAGGAAAGTTTATTAAGACCCAATATTTAAAAGGCCATTAAGATATATTTAATACTTCTTGAATTATAGGCATGCAAACGTTAGAGAAAAAAAAACAAAACAAAAAAAGTACTGTTTCCCAATTTTTGACAAACAAGGATTTCTAAAGTCAACAGATTTTACTAACAGACCTACCAATCTCTGTGTAAAAATAACATAATAATGCTGCCATCTTTCTAAAGTCATTTTTAATGCCCTTATAATTTAATTCTGAATCTCAGGTGAAAATTGCCATTTTGACTCCCCAAACCTCTCTACAAAATAGTAATTACTCAGTAGATATTCATCCATGACATTTAATATTTTGGCTTTCATCATTATACATGTCTATCTTTCTTCAGAAAAAAATATTAGCTAAATAAAAAAAAAATGAGCCAGGGTATTTTTTTAAATTTGGTTGATTTGACAAGGAATGACCCAATTGCAATTAACATGAGTGTTCAAAAACTTCACATTAACTTCTTTCTGTCTTTTTAAAAATACACTAAAGTGTACTTATTTTTTCACAAGGGAACATTTTAAGTTTTGCCAAACTTGTCATTTAAAAGATAAAATAAGAGCTTTAAGCTTTAAAAGCAGATTCCATTGATTGTTGTGTTTTGTTCTGAAGTAGATATCTTATCCGAACTGTTTATGACAGCAGTGGTTGAGAGGACACCATTTTGAGCTTTATATGCAAGTTAAATATAGAATTATTTACTGAACACACAGTGCAAAATGTCATTACTTGGATCAATCTCGCTGAGAGTAACAGATCAATGCAGGTAGAGAAGTGTATCCCTAACACTCTGCCAAAATAGATCAACACAGCAACTAAAAGGGTCTAATCCAACCTGACACCCACAACACTATTGATGAAAGTAGAGTGCTGTCAAAAAGAGATTGTGCCAGAAACTCACAAACTCAAGCAGGTGGGTTTTAAAAAAAAGAGTTCACCCAAAGCAAACAGTTGCTGAAAACACACTCACCCTCAGGCCATCAAAGATGTAGAAGAATTTCTTTCTGTTTCTTTATCAGAAACAGATTTGGAGAAATATAGCATTTATTGGATCTTTCTGTGATGCAAATCTGCTTTTTAATAAAGAAACAAATTAATCTACATCCTGGATGCATAGAATATGACATATAAGTCATACTGACTACTTTAATGATGCTCTTTGTCATATTTAAAGTAAAAAAAAGTCCCCACTGATTGTAAAATGACCTGTTATTTTTTATTTCTCCATTATGTGCAATTATGTCCAAAGTGTTATGTATGAAACAAATGCAAACTACTATTATTAAAATGTAGATTTTAAGCACAACTAGCCATTAAGCACAACTGAACGTGACTCTGAGGGTAAACACCTCACAATTACCTTCATCACAACTCAGTTAATAAATGGGATTGAGGAAGTGAGTTTTGGACTTGAAAAGGCCTGAGAGACTGCCAATACGGTTAAAAAAATCAGCCTTGTCAATAAGTAAAGTAAGTTATTTCTTTTCTTCATTGTGTCTTTAATTAATTTGGCCCTTGTTGTGTAGCTCTTTCCCTCTGGGTGTTTTTGTAATTAGTTCTATTGACTGAAATTTCAAGGCTCTCTGACTTAGTCAGGGGAAATTCTCTGCTTGACATCAGTTCTTGTTGTACTTTAAAAAAGAGGCAGAGTTCATTCTCACATTGAGTGCCCAAATTATAGTTTACAAACTTTAATAACGCACAAGTAAATCACACAGCAAGTGCTTCTTCAGAGACGGAATGTATTTTTAATGAAAGTCAAATATCATTATCTAGAGCTTCAGCTCTGGCACGACTTCATTCAAATCTTTAGCAGACCTCAGTTTCTCAAAATAAACGAAGTAAGAAATTATTCCACCACAAAGACTACACAGATGAACAATGAGAAGCAATTCATTCTTAAAAGTCATGTTAAGCTAAAACACCTGCCATCAAAATAACATGACTGCTAATGTACAGCGCATCCACCGCGACATCTTTCTGAACGCTTGACATTTCTCATGTGTCACAAAACCTACATAGCAACTAACGTTACCTAGACAGCAATTTTAGGCAACGTACAGTAATGCGTGTTGAATGTTTGTGTAGAAAATGTTTTGGCACTGAATGAACATATAATCCCCAAACCCGCTGTCTAGTTGTCAGATCGCTAGGTTAACAAACAACCTGGAGCTCCAGTGTACTCACTCTGTAAATGAATATCCAGCAGCGTGTGTCCAATCCACATTCGTGTACAACCAACGAGTGCCGAAGACAAGCGCTTGAGCTCCGGAACACTGTTTGACGTTTGTCACAGCGACATCTAGAGGTAGACTGTACACCTGCACTAATTCCACTGAACTCCAAAATGCGATGATGAACAGAGATCAGCATTTCGATAGATCGATCGATCGATATATAGATAATATATGTAGATGTATTATAATTTATATATGTAGATAAGATTATAATATATATAATAATATATTATATTATATATAATATGTGTAACAATGAATAAACTTATTTTTAAACATATCATCCATCTATCTATCTATCTATCTATCTATCTATCTATCTATCTATCTATCTATCTATCTATCTATCTATCTATCTATCTATCTATCTATCTATCGGTAAAATAAAAAAAAATCTAGCTGTAAATAAATAAATAAGGAAGTAGATATAAGGGCTAAATAAACTAAACTAAATTAATTAATTAAAAATGCTAAATAAAAATGAAAAATAAAAAACTGCTCTAAAGATTATAATTTTATTTTTTACTATATTGTTATTTTGATTGATGTGCATAAAAATAAATACAAAAATAAATGTATATCTATCTATGTCTACTTATTTATTATATTTTTTATTTATTCATTTATTTAAAATGTATTTATTTAATGTCTTACTTGCACTAACAGTTTAAAGTCTCTTCTGGTCACCAAACCTGCTTTTATTTGATCCAAGTACAGAAAAACAGTAACATTAAAAATGTATTCCTGTGATCCTTCAGAAATCTAATAATAATAAAAAAAAAAAACCTTTTATTATTAGTATTACTACATTGAAAACAGCAGTAGAAAAAAGTACTTTTTTTTTCAGGTTTCTTTAATAATAGAAACTTTTGTAACATTATAAATGTCTTCATCATCACTTTTGATCAATTAAAAGCATCCTTGGTAAATAAAAGTAATTATAATATTCATAATATATTATAAATATTGATAACAATAATAACATTAATAAATGATTCTCAAATCAGCATTTTAGAATGATTTCTGAAGGATCATGTGACACTGAAGACTGGAATATGCCAAAAATGTAGCTTTGAAATCACAGGAATAAATTACATTTTAAAATATATCCAAAAAAAAAGTATTTTAATCTATCTATCATCTACGTTGCCATTTTTTATTTTTCCTTATTTTAATTGAATATATTATGTAAGCAAATACAAAATTACATTTATAGCCTAAATGTTTAGCACAGCATTCTTGAATACTCAATTCATCTTAGTCAATCATAATTCACGTTAAATATTTCAGAATATTAATTTCTAATATCAATCCAGCGTTCAAGGCAACTGCTCTGTACATCAAAATGATCTGTTGATCTGTCAGTGATCAAAAAAAAAAATATCACCAGCATCATAGTTCCATTTTAAATTTACGACATGACCTCCACACAGTGCTCACACCTTTGGTGTTACATTCTTTATTTATCAAACATATGCTCATGGTCTCTAGAGCCTGGTTTCATGTCAGCACTGTACAAATAACGGTGCATTTGCCACATATACATAAATCATAAATTATCCATCAGCGTCTCTGCTCTGCTTGGCCTCACCCAGAGAAAATATAGCTTTCTGTCAGCCGGTGGTAAACAAAAGGCAGTTCTAATTTGATAAGGGACACCAAGGTTAAATTTTGCCTGCACAGCACACGATCCAGGGTCGCCAAGGCTTTCTCAGCCAGCTGTAAAATTATTCTGCTGTATAGCAGCTTGGGCAAGACTGATAAGGCCGATTTCCTGAGACAAGCCAGTAAGAAAAGCACAAGCTTGTATCCTCGGAGTCGCCTGCCATTTCGTACACATTGATACATCCTGCCTGGCAAGAAACAGATAAACATAACCAGATTATTGGAGTTGCACAAGTCCAGTGAGGAGGAGTTTTTTTTGAATGCGCATCTCTGTTACTTGATTGAGGAACTGGAACATTCAAGTCCATTTCTCACTTTTAGAGCAATTGTAAAAGTGCTTTATCATTGACATGCCCTTCTAACTTTTCTAACAGTAGCCTCTGGCAACTATGTGACAATGCTCAATCAACTGCACTATAGTCATTGGGACTTATCTGAACTCTGTTTACTTATCTGAACTTAGCTGATTTTTTCATGTCATTCTCTGTTGCATGTACCATGTGTTCGAAATGTGTTTTTTTATGGGCGATAACATCAAATCCTTTATCTTCAACACTTGGCCTCAATTTGCCACTGGTTTCTGAGGGCAATGCCTTCCAGATAAAGCTAATTACAATGAAGATGAAAGCATGACTTTGTCCAACAAGCATCAGCATCTGATAAAAGTCTAATAGCAAAGCTATCTTGCGGCTTTCACAATTTTTGCATGAGGTTTGCTTAATAAATCAGCATTTTAAATTAGCTTAAAACATGCAATTCAATTAGACATTTAAAACACCGAAAATTATTTGTTTGATCTGATTTTTTTTCAAGTCTTGGTACTTTCACGAACCCACAACGGAGACATGGAGGAGAAGAAATTTTTTAATAAAGTTGTTATTTTTGTCTTCTTTATGCACAAAAAGTATTCTCGTAGCTTCATAACATTACGGTTGAGCCACTGTCACATGGACTATTTTATCAATGTCCTGTAAAATCTGCAAAATGTTAATTATCATATTTAGTACTGATATTTCACATAAAAGATGTTTACAAATAGTTCACAAGAGAAAATAATAGTTAAATTTATAAAAAATGACCCTGTTCAAAAGTTTACACACACTTGATTCTTAATACTGTTGTTACCTGAATATTTTTTTTCTGTGTGCTATCATTTCTCCTCAGTCGTTTACTCAGGTTGTCTTTGTCTTGAGTTAGATTTGGTTTTTATTTCTAAAACAATTTAGCATGAAATATACACAAATAGAGAAGACATCAGGATCAGGATATTTATTTAACACACGCACACACCTCTGAACACTCACTGTTGACAGTCTGAGACAATCCAAAGCCTTTTTTGTTTGTTATGGTACTCAAAAAAATAACTTATGTAAGTCTATGATAGAAAAAGAGAGTTCAAAGGAATGTTCTGAGCTTGTCACTAAAGTGACCTGAAGCACAATACATGTAAACAAAACACACAGCGAGGACAAGGCCAACAATTTCACCTCACATATAGTGAAAAGCCTCAGCCATGAAGTCATGTCAGCCAATTTGTAGACTGGCCATGGACTCTCAGAGAAATACAAACAATATTTCATCTCAGTGTTCCCCATTTAATGATTTATTAAAAGCTCTCAGTTGTCACTTGAAATTTCAGCTCTATTTTTTTATTGCTGATTCAGAAAATATCTTTTTATCTGTCTCTCAGATGAAAACATGCAATGTCTAAAGGATGCAATGGTGTATCATTATTATCCTGTAACAGTGAAATATTAATGATACCAGAAAGTTCTTATGGGTTTAGAATAAAGTGTTTGTCTGGCATCTAATTTATGAGTCATAATGAATGATTGTGCATATGAGCCATATGACCAGAAAATAAACTAAAACCATGTGCATAAAGCTTTTATGCATTTGATTAATGTATTCATAACAGTGCTTAAGGCTCTGTTAGTCAAGGTTAACCTCTGTCTTTTATTTTGAGATAAAAGTTTGCCAGACAAACAATATTAAAATTTTACAGCAATGCAAAATGAGAGGGAATATTCATGGAGTACATCAAATGTACAAGGAACATTTGTCTTAAAAGGAACAACTTCGTGGCAAAGTAAATTTAAAGTGCAGGGGGAGATGTGAAATTATTTGATTTCTGGTATGAATAACAAATGTGAGTTTTCACTTTAAACATTGCTTTTCTTTCACCTTCTGTCACTTTTGCACACGTTTAATACTCTCTCTCATGCTTTAAAGCAAGGCAGACCTCAGAAATTATATTTGTTGTCAGTTACAATTAAAAGGATAGCTCACCCAAAAACCTCACTCTCACCTTTGTTCATCTTTGGAACA
The DNA here is from genome assembly GCA_033026305.1 of Cirrhinus molitorella. NCBI lineage: Eukaryota > Metazoa > Chordata > Actinopteri > Cypriniformes > Cyprinidae > Cirrhinus > Cirrhinus molitorella. Next base: position 16,363,622 of record CM065140.1, on the reverse strand, counting down.
CAAATGAAGATATTTTTGATGAAATCAAAAAGCTTTCTGACCCTGCATAGATAGTAACGCAACTGAAACGTTCAAGGCTCAGAAATGTAGTAAAGACATTGTTAAAATAGACCATGTGACATCAGTGGTTCAACCGTAATGTTATGAAGCTATGAGAATACTTTTTGTGTGCAAAGAAAACAAAAATAACAACTTCATTCAACTTCCGGTAGATTTTTAAAAGTATACATCTGTGCACACATTATTGGCTGATATTACCCACAACCAATTGCGCTTTGGAGGACAAACTGTTTCAGAACTTCACCCAGGGGAGCCAAAATGCTGATCATCTTTGAGAAAAATCATTTTTGTTTATATTTAGCAAATCTTAAAAATAGAAACTCATAAAAATTAATACAAATGAAAGGAAGTCTGAGAACCTCGCAGTGCAATTTTCATAACCGCAAGCTCTCAGCAGGTCAATAACGCTTGTAGTGCCTCTTAAGCTGCCATAGTGATTCTGCATCAGACATGTTTTAATGGATCCTGTCTGTGAGCAACTGATATTACTCAATCGGAACACACACAGATTGAAGTATCTGAGGAGACCGAAAGTATGTGTAGATGAAACACTGAACACTCAGATTGCTCGCTGCTGCAATAAGTAGACCTGAAAATTGTTTTAAAATTGCATTTTATGGTAAATTTGTGATCATCTTCACAGTAATTTAAATTCTCTCTATTTTTGTATCAAAAAGTATTTTGTGTCGCTGCAGAGCTAGTCTCAGACTTTAATGGTAATGCTTCAAACATCTTCTGTGAAGACTATGAAGTACTTCTTTAACATGCTGTGCATTGTGCTAAGGTGTAGATATATTCAACAGAATGGGAACCATTGTTAACCAATCCCTTAAAAAAATCATCATCATATGGTAAATCATATGGTCCTTCTCAGCAGTAGAAATCTCCACATATGGCTTTTGACCCTTGAGATTCCCTACATTTTTTTATGTTTCAAATCCATCAGGCGTGTTCATTCATGCATTATATCTAAGGGTCACCGAGACCCTAAACACAAATAATTTAACATTTTATGGAAGACAGTTGAAGCGTGTTATTAAGTTGACATTTTGTTTATAATCAGCTCTATAGGATTGAGAAAAGTCATGAAATCTCAGCCTTTAATGTTATTTTAAAGCTATTAAAGTGACCTCTAAAATCCCAAACAGAACCCTAAAGTTTAAAACAACATTTAACAATGCATTCACAACACATTTTACGTCTTTAATGTTGTACATTTAAAGGTGACAGAATATTATAATATGCAGAATGCTGTAATAGGATAGTAACAAATAATAAAGGCAGGACTGGATTGATTTTTTGTGATATTACTGTTTCATTATTCTTTGCCCATATGCATTACATCAGAATTTATTTCAGAGGCAGAGAAAGTTATTACATTTGGATGATTATAAAAGCCATCCTTTTATACAGTTGAGGTCAAAAGTGTACATACACCTTGCAGAATCTGCAAAATGTTAATTATTTTAGCAAATTAAGGTTGATCATACAAAATGCATGTTGTTTTTTATTTAGTACTGACAATAAATTCCTTGGATTTTCAGCATTTTTGTATATTTGAACCCTTTCCAACAATGGCTGTATGATTTTAGATCAATCTTTTCACACTGAGGACAACTGAGGGACTCATATGCAACTATTACAGAAGGTTCAAATGCTCACTGAATGCATTTAATGCATTAAAACTCAGTGAAAACTTTTGGATATTGAAAATCAGGGTAAATGTAACTTATTTTGTTAACTTTATTTTATCTTCTGTAGCTTCTGATGGGTGGTAGGAAATGAAAATAAATATGATATTTAGGCAAAATAAGAAAAATGTACACATCTTCATTCTGTTCAAAAGTTTACACCATTGGCTGTTAATGCATCGTTTTTCTTTCTGGAGCATCAGTGAACGTTTGAACCTTCTGTAATAGTTGCATATGAGTAATTCAGGTCAGTACTAAATAAAATATAACATGCGTTTTGTATGATCCCTCTTATTTTGGTAAATAATCAACATTTTGCAGATTCTGCCAGGTGTATGTAAACTTTTGAAGATAAAAACGTTTTAATAATGTACTGATGTATTTGTTTCCTACAAACACGTCTTTTTACTTCACAAGACATTCATTTATGTATTAGAGTCATGTACAGTAAATTACTTGTGAATTATTGTGATGTTTTTATCATGTAAAATATGACCAAAATCTGTTCTAATGAAGAAACAAACTCGTCTACATCTTGGATGCCCTTAGGGTGAGTAAATTTTAAAGAAACACTATACTTTTTTTGAAAACAGGCTCATTTGCCAACTCCCCGATTCAAAAACGGTAAAACTCATCTGTTTAACTCTAGAGGAGTTGGAAAATGAGCCGATTTTCAAAAGAAGTGGAGTGTTCCTTTAAGCAAATTGTAATTTTTTTAATGAACATGTAAATACATTTTATGTTGTTTTAAAATGACATCTAACTAGCTTGAAGACTATTTCTGATTCATTTGTGGGTTAAAGACATGGAATTAGCATTCATGTGTTGAATGATTACCTGAGGAGTCATGCTTCATGGCTTGAGTCCATTCATGAGATTTGTCATTTGAAAGGAACAATATGTACACTATAGAAGAAATGAAATGGAAGGGTAGTTATAAGACATTTATACATAATACATGAAGCTTCATTACTTTCTAGGAAAATATTTTCATTCTGACAATGAGCAATGAAGGGTCACTGGACAATGTTAACTCAGATGATATGAAGGTCATTCAGTCTGCTGTCAAATAGGGCTCAGCTTATGCAGCATTTATGAGGCTAATACAACTGATAGCATTAACAAAGACGTGAATTTAAATATACTGAAAAATAAGGGGCTATACTTCACATTTAATTTCCTTTGCATTCTCTCTCAGATATTAAGTATTATGATGAGACAAAACAGACACCAATTTCAATACTTTTCATATTTAAAAATTCTCTGGCTTGTCTACTATATCAGAATGCTGAGAGGAGCCTAAAAATAATTTTGTCTAGTAGCAGGTCCTGTGCTCCCTCAACCATAGAATCTGTGTTGGCAGGTCAAGTTAAGCTACATATGCTCGGCTCAGTTTGAGAACAGAATACTAAACAGGACGACTGGCTGAGTTCAATATGCTGAAATCTCCATGTTTTTAAAGAGCAAAGATGACTGGTGTTGTTGAAGGATACTAGAGCAAAGAACAGTAACATTCTTTCACGTCATTGTGTCATGCTGTGATATTTTATATATTTATTAAGCCACTGAAGTTCTTTCTCCTTCATATTTTGTCACTTTTTGTTTCTATGAATCTTTTTCTTCTTTTGAAGCTACAGAAAATTCCAGGGTGCAAAACTTAAGGCTGCTCAATGCATTAGAGTAAAGTAAACAACATTACGATTGGATGTTCATGGAGTATTCAAGATTAAAAAAATGAAAAAAATAAACCCCTATGCATTTGCAAACAGAATATGCTTTATAAACCCCTTTTTTTTGCCATGTTTAGTAGCTGGCTGTATCCAACACACAGGGAATGTGTAAACTGAAATGACTTTCTCATCTTCAGAACCACAGTGGCTCACAAAATGCATTTTTCATATTGTATTTTGCACAACATGATAAATTACCACATAAAATGTCTTCAATAGCCCAATAGATTTTTTCTCATTTTAAGTCATGAATAAGTATGAATACAGCTTATACTTAACAAAAGCGAGGTAAAAGCTATACAGCCCATCAGCCGTATACATTTTTTACACTCCTTTCATGTCTGAAATGCTTAACCAGAACTTTAGAGGATCAAACTATAGAAATAATCTGAAAGTAATGAGGAAATATTAAAGAAATATTTAATATCCAGCACTATGTCACTAATCAAGCACACAAATGAAAGAAACAAGGTGACAAACCAAATACTAAGAAATTTTAAAAAGAAAAAACAACAACAACAACAACAAAAAAGCTAGAGTAGTTCATATGCTTACGTAAAAATAAAAAAAAAAATAAAAAAAAAATATATAAACAGTAATATCGTGAAATATTATTACAATTTAAAAGAATGGTTTTCTATTTTAATATATTTTAAAATATAATTTATTCCGTTGATACAATCTGAATTTAAAGTCTTCAGCGTCACTTGATTCTTCAGAAATCATTCTAATATGCTGATTTATTACTTTCATTATTATTTATTATTGAAAACAGGTGTGCTGCTTAATATTTTTGTGAACCTGTGATTATTTTTTCAGGATTCTTTGATGATTAAAAAGTTAAAAATTGGTGAATAAAAGTATTAATTTATTTCTGAACATTCACTGACCACAAACCTTTATATGGTAGTTTATGTAGTTTATTAATTTAGTTTAGTTACAAAAGATTTCTATTTTAAATAAATGCTGTCTTTTTAACTTTTTATTTATTAAAGAATCCTGAAAAAAGTATCACAGTTTCCAAACAAATATTAGGCAGTACACCTGTTTCCAACGTTGATAATAAATCAGTATATTTATTTATATTTATGACACTAAAGACTGGAGTAATGATGCTGAAAATTCACCTTTGCATCAAAAAAATTAAATTACATTTTAAAACATGTTCACAAAGAAAACAGTTATTTTACATTGCAATAATATTTCACAAAACTACCTTTTTCTGGATTTTTGATCAAATAAACACTGCAAAAATTATATATATATATATAATTTTACTTAGAAAGCGTTTACTAAATTACTTAAGTGCTGTTTTTTAAACTTTCTATTAATCAAACGTCACAATTTCCATATAAATATTAAGCAGAGCAACTGTTTTCAACACTGATAATAATAAACCTCTCCTGAGCACCAAATAAGCAGTAATGGCCACTGAAAACTCAGCTTTGCCATCACATAAACTGTATTTTTAAATAGATTAAAATATATTTTAAATTGTAATAATATTTCATGATATTACTTTACTGTATCTTTGATCAAACATGCCTTTATTTCCAACCCAAAACATTTGAATGGTAGTGCAACTTATTAAATTTAACTTTGTTAAATTGTAATGTTGATAAAAAAAAGCAAAAAGCAGCATTTTCACTAATGATTTCAGACCTTAGCCCCATGTATGTGTTAAATCTAGATAAAGATAACATCCTGGCTCTGAGTTCATTCCGAGACAACCGCAATTGGCTATTTGGCAGGTCTTTTCCTAACTGGTCTCTGATGGAGAACGAACAAGCAATCAGTCTGCCTGCAGTTCCACTAAGAGTTGTCTGACTCAATCATTATGGGTCTGTCACAACGCAGACTGAGCTACCTTATAATTACCCACACATGTCGACAGAGCCGTACAGCGGTGGCCTGCCCATAGTTTTCCCGTGGTGAGCTGCAGACATACAGGCAATTATCCAAAACAATGTGTATTCCGTGTTTAACTTGCGTTTAAATCGCTCTTAATGTTTAACGCTCTCTCATTCATGAGTAACTTTCAGCGCATTATTAGAACCCGTTCAAATTAAACAGTCGCATTCGCCTGCCATCTATTTACTGCTCGTGATGGGCAATAAACTTGCCATTAGAAGCCAAAGTACAGCTAGCTCCTAGAAATGAAATGACTTTCTCTTTTGAATTAATAAGTAGGCATCTTAGCAAACTGTTTTACAGCTAAATGACATTTGGCTCAAAAACTATGAGCGCCGCAGTCTGTTGAAGCTCTTTGAAAGCTCATCAGAAATAGATGGTACACAGGGTGTTACTGAGAACAGCAACATTTGATTAAACTGCAGTAACACTGAGAAATAGTCATAAAATTTGCCCTTATCAGAAAGACTGTCAACTTGAGTTATATTAGCAGGCCTAGTACTAAACTGAGTTTTAAGATGTTGTTTTCAGTTAACGCCTGAGGAGAAACATCTTTATAAGTTAAAATTGAAATTGTAATTTGTTTTTAAATGGGCTTTTTAAAATTAGTCATGAAAAAGTGTCAGAATTAGTTTTAGTTTATTGGACCTTTTAGTTTGTAGGCCTATTAGCTGGTTTTGGCTACGTAAGGGCTTGTCCAAATGCCCACACTGGTGTTTTTTGCACTAGCCTACTCACTACTTTTCTAACTCAGCAGGTTTGCTAGGCAGCTCACACGATACGGCGTTGCACTTGAGTGATGAAGATGAAAAGTTAAGGTACGAACCCTGTGAAACTACTTTTGAGTAGGTTTAGGGTTGGGTTTGGTGTAGGGGATATTTCCAACATGATAATAGTAAACATTAAAATTTAGCGACACTTCCCTGATATTTGAAATCTGAACAGCCACAATACGTACCTCAAGCAGCTTAATAAAATGCAGCCATATGTGCCTGTACCACTGTAATAAAAATGTGCCCCTGTCATGTATTGACCTCATGTTTTAGAGCCACTCTCTGGACATTTCACTTTGAAACTGCCTCGAAATATGAGAACCTTGAGATTGCGTGGAGAGGAAGGAGAGTTCTACCTCCTTTTCAAGGAGCTTTTCAAGGTTTACTTCAGAATGTCAATAGCCCAGTTTGATGCTTTGCTAGCAATACTGGAGCCACATATTAAAAAGAAGACCTCCAATTTACAGGAACCAATTTATTCTGCACTTTCTTTGTCTTACAGTGCTTTGTGCTAAGCGACAAAGTGGATCAACTCGTCAGAGACCATTTTGGATTTTGCCGTTCACTTGTGCGGTGGCTTTGAATTGTCAAAACACCTCTCAAAATGCTTGCAACGATTGCGAAAAACACAGAAAATTGCAACCCAGGCTTATGAAATACGTGCCTCTACATTTCTGCAACACCGTAATTACGGTAATTATGTACCTTACTGCACATTTTGTGGCAGTTTCAAAGGCCACGTACACACTGCAGCAAAATTTGGTTGTCAGTTCACCTTTTACTCCTTAATCGCATTCTGTACACACATAATTCACTAAAATACGGGAGTGACAACCGCACTCCACAACCGCATTAACTCCTGGAAAATACAGTTAGTGACAACCGTATTTACAGAAATTCTATGCAGAGTGTATGGAAATTAACTGAACAACTAGTTGTTAATCGTCATATCTAAACGCGCATCTGTACATGAGATGCAAGAAAATAACAGTGAAAGAAGTCTTATCCTTAGCTTGGACACAGGGCTAGGCTAATTGCGTTCACAAGCCCTGCAGTGAAGTGTCAGTGTTGCCAGATCTTCATAGAAAAAAAAAAACAACAAACAAGGACAAGCACAAAAAAACAAACAAAAAAAAAACCAGTAAAACTCCCAAATGCTTTGTTTTATAACACCAACAAAATCATATATCTCATATCCGCCACAGACAACTTTATCAGCTCCATAAAGTGCCTAGCTTTATTAGCTAAGACCAAATAACATGCCAAAAAGCGCTTGTAAATACGAGAACATGGCAACACTTCAAGACCGCGCTCTCTCTAAAGCAGCCTCCCGAGCATTAACAAAACACAGCGTTTATCAGTGGTAGTTTAGTTAAAATCGCGGGACAAAAAGAGTCTTTTGACAAAAAATGGCAGATACTAAACAGCTAAATTCTTATTCACTCCTGCAAGACAGCAAACTGTTGCTATGGTTTCAAATGCAGGAGTGGCTGTTCCGTACACACATGGAACGATAATTTACGGGACTCACTCCTGCATTTAAATGCAGTTGTCACTCCTGAAACTTGCAGTGTGTACATGGCCAATGTGAAATGTCCAGAGAGTGGGGCTAAAACACACGTTCACAAGCCCCAGACCGCGGCACGTTTTTATTAACCTGGTACAGGCATGTGTAACCCCTCCATCCAGGTCCTATTCGCACCTGCTCCAAGCGGGTCTCGAACCCACTGGCAGTCGCTAGTGCACCTCTTGAGATCAGGGGAGTGAGGTTTACCTGCACAGCACCTACTGCTGGCCTCTGTTGCACATGTACTGCATTCAAATATCCGAGGAGTGTCGCTAAAGGTTAAGGCTCTATCATGCTGGAAATATCCCCTACACCAAACCCAACTCTAAATACCCAATAGTGTTAAGAAATTTTGAGATGATTTGTCAAAATGTAGATTCATGGGATTCATACCAGAGCTCTTTATCACTCAAGTGCAACGCCGTATCGAGTGAGCTACTTAGCAAACCTACTAAACTGGAAAACTCATTTATATGAAGCTGTATATGTGACGAAAACGTTCAAAAGTATCAGTTTTTAAATCGCACAGGATGTTAAAATAAGTCATAACATAATATTCTGCAAGTAATTGTGTAAAATTAGGCTGTAAATCATACTTTGTGTGAAAATGAATAAAGATGCCGGAGTTTTATTGCCTATAGTGTTAATTTTAACTGGACACTGCAATGATTCATACATATAGGTACAATTTTTCATGTTTCGCAGAAATGTATATAGAGGCATGTGTTTCCAATGAGCAACCTGATCCGAATTTTTTTTATGACAGATGAAAGTTTCGGAGGCAGTGTGTAAACATGATTGACACAATGTAAGGTTGTGTTTGTTTTTTAATGTGTGAAAATTTTGCACGAGAATTTCGCCATTAGTTTGCAAGGATCTTAATTGTCTGTTCAGTAGTCCCTATGTAACAGACAACCAGTGGTGGGCATGTTACTTTTTTAAAAGTAATTATTAATAGTTACAAGTTACTTCTCACATATAGTAACTGAGTTACATCATTATAAAAGTAACTAATTACCAGAGAAAGTAAAAAAAAAAATAAAATGTTAAAATATGTCACAAAATGGGATGCCCCCAATATGAAATATGGTAAATGAGAATGATGGTAAAACACTGTACACTAATCTACACTATTTTAATATTGTCATGTAGGTAAACGCCCAAATCACCTCAGTAAACAAACGTGAATATTCATCTAGTTCATTTATGTCTAATTTTCCTTTCTGGAAGAAGATGTGCTGAGTGGAATAACCCATAATTTACCTCAGAAGAAGGATGCAAAACAAAAATTATAATAACGCCACATTTTATTGTCAATAACGGTAACGGCATTGTAACGGGAAACTTACTTGTTACTGAAAAATTAATGCTGTTAGGTTTAGTAATTGTGGTGCTTCTGATTAAGTGATAAAACAGTTGCAAATGTACAAAATACACATACTCATTTTTGTACAATAAAATGTGCAATAATTTATGTTTTACTACCAAATTATGTGTAATATCTAATTAATTCAACTTAGAGTGGAACGTTTTCTTCAACATCTCGTAATTTCAGGGCACGTGAGCTCCTGTACATGATGCATGATTGGCTTAGCATTATTGGTTTATTTGACTTAGTGTCAAATGCAACCTGATCTCATGACCAAAACGTATCTGTGGCAACTTTTTTTGCAATATGCAAAATATGTATCCCCATGTACATTTTGTGACATATTTGAGGTGAAATGTCCACTGAGTGACGCTTTTTTCCCCCGGGATCAAATGAACGTACATATGGTACGTTTTATGTGACGTTTGTTTTGTACATGTCACCGCAGTTCTGACTTGAAATGTCCATTGAGTGGCACTATAACTTTAATGCTCAGTGACATTTTAAAATAACAGACCATCTGCACTACACCTAAACCTACCCGATAGTATGAACAAAAGTGAATGTGATGTAAAAACACAATTGCAAGCATGCAGTTTTAGCTTGTTTTTTGATCTCTCATCTTTCAGCTCTTTTATCATGAGTCATGTTTTTCACAGGATACCCAAGGATTCCACATCCTATAAGTCCAATTGCATGCCGGCTGAGCTTACTGGAAAATCAAAACATATGGAGCTGTAATCATAACTGTGTACAAAAACAATTGCAAGTGCTCGCTGTTTTACCACTTCTAGTGTTCATTTCTGTTGGAAACTGCAGTGATATGTACTTATTGGTCCGTATTTTGCATCTTACGAAAAAGTTCCCACAGGTACGTTTTTGTCATGAGATCAGGTAGGTCAAATGCATTGTGGATTTAGTATTCCTTAATGGCACTGAGCTTTGCCATTTTTCAGTCCTGAGACAGACTTGCATACTTCTGTACAGTGCATGGGCTCTCAGGTGGCCAAGACTGCAAGTGTGGGTATTTGGACAAGTCCCCTGTTTCCTGTTTTCTTTGCTCCTTTCATTTCTTACCATAAAAAACTCCTCATAATCTCTAGTGTATTTAAGCACTGAGTTTGCTACTGTTCTTGGTCTGATATTGGCTGCCCAAGGTAGAAATGCATCAAGGCATGTCTGAATCCAATGTTAGCTTCACTTTCTGTCTGCTGAGATGCCTTTATTTATTTGATTTTTGGTTGTATACTTCGCTGGCTTTGATATCTCACAATTCTGCACATTCCACTCTGTGGCGTATATATGATGTCTGAAAGCTGCAGTTGGCAGTCAATTAGTGTGTAAATGTATGTTTTTTGACAACTTGTTCAGCTTTCAATGTTATTTCTAGTGAGAAATTACTGTAATAATATTTAAAAGCTCACTCTGTCTTGTAGATCCTTAAACCGCTGGCATTTTCTATACTTATATGTAGAGGTTTGTTCTTTTTCCGACATAATCTTTGCTGTGATGGTTTACCTTCATTTTGTTTGTTAATAAAAGTAGAACGACTGTGACTATCCGTCTCTTCTTTTCCTTGCCTTGACGAAACAATTAGCTTGTCTAATTCATTCATTTCTCACATTTGGGATAAATTTGATCACATCTTGATTCCTAATCATAAGCATGAATCACTAAATTAGACTTCATTAATTTCAATATTTTCCATTAAAATGTAGTCACCTAAAAATGGATATTCTTAGAAAATTAATCTTGCATTCCACCAAAGAAATTCAGTCATACAAGTTTGGAACAAAATGATGGTTAACAAAAAAAATCTCAAATGTTTTTTACTTTTTACATTTAAAAAACAGACTAATGTACAACTAAAAATGAAGACGATTCAGAAAAACGTTCCATGACTGATGTATAAATAACGTTTTGTGCTTATTAAAGACCACACAACTTTAAACAAACATTCTATTAATGTTACTAAAAAATAACATAAAAGTTTGTTCATAACTTTGAGATAACCTTGCTGAACATTCTGAAAATCTCTGTCTAAAGGCAGAATATTATATTTGAGTGAACTTTCCCTTTAAAGCAGATGTACTTTGTCAGGTTGCCCTGGAGAGGTATCCACAATCATTTCTGTTCCTAAAGGAAATATTTCTATAATATCAGAGAGTGATTTCATCTGGAATACATTAAGTTAAACTTTTCTTGCATTATTAGAGATACCCTCCCCACCAGGGCTCTGTAAATAACACAGCCATATATATAAATAACATACTGAGGCCATTTATCTCCATTTCTCTTCCTACTCTTTATACAATAGAAGGTCATCAAAAAGGCACGATTTTACAACCCAGGCTGCTTCTCTGCTACTTCACAGAGATTTATAGTGCTTGTATGATCAAATTCGCTGCAAATCAAAGGAAATTACAGTAATGCCTCAGCTTTTACTGATTGCCACTGATCAGCCAATAGCTCATGGCCTGAGGCTAAAAAAAAATCTCATTATGAAGCTCTTTTTAAACACTTTTCTTTTTCAAATGGATGCTGGGCATCTTCAGTGGAATAACAAGGAAGGTTGTCCAGTGAAGGTACAAACGCATCGTTCCTTTTCTTCAACTGTAAGTAGACCAAAACAACAACAACAACAATGTGTTTATGTGTTCTCTTTCATATTATTTTATTTCATTTCAGTTAAATCCAAAAATGAAAACTACCCCATGATTGACTCAACCTCAAGGTGTATATGACTTTCTTCTTTCAGACGAATACACTGCCTCTTCCATGTCCTGCCTCTTCCAAGCTTTATAATGGCAGTGAATGGGTGTTGAGATTTTTTAAGTCCTATAAAGTGCATCCATCCATCATAAAAAGTACACCTATGATGGCTTGAGGGTGAGTAAATAATGGGGTAATTTTCATTTTTGGGTGAACTACCCCTTAGAGATAAACGAGATAATGTCACAAATATGAATATGTCACAAAATGTACATGGGGATACATATTTTGCATCTTGCAAAAAAGTTGCCACAGATACGTTTTTGTCATGAGATCAGGGGTACGATGTACGAGATAAAATAGGAAATTAGTTTATATTATTATGAAGTCTTTTAGCTTATTTACTTATAAGACAATTATTGTACAATACAAACAGCTCCTCTAAAACAACCTGGGGTTAAGTGCTTTACTCTATAATATAATATAGAGATCATCTTTACCAGAAAAGATATTTAACCACAAGGGTATATATATACCCATATACCACCTTTTGGCAAGCTTTTTTTTCACCCTTTTCAAATCTCATATCATATCGGAAAAGCATTTATTTTTAATAAAAATGAAGGAAATAATAGAAAAAATTCAAATAAAGTGTTGGTTAGGGTTAGGGTAGGTGTAGGGAGGGCTTGTTGTCCCAATAAGCCAGCATCAATTTAATAAATTGAATTAAAATGATCATTTACACTAAAAAAAAGCATAATTAATGCATATGTAGCTACTACAATACTGAGGTGCAGATTATTGCATCTACTTGCAATAAGTATTATAAATAGCAGAAAATCCTTCAGTTTTAACATTGTGTAAATAGAATCTATAACTATTTGGACTTAGTGTAAATAGAACCCATTGCTATTTGCACTTAGTGTAAATAGTATCTACTGTTGAGAAAATATGCTATTTTCACTTAGTGTAAATAGCAACTAATTTGTGCAAATAGCTGCTGCCATATATAATACCTTGACAGTGCTAACTGTTAGCATTCCCATCCATCTCTATGGCAGTTGCTCAGGTGTAGCAGGTAAAGGTGCAGCTCATGGGCGTTTAGTTCTTCCACCAGGTGTTTTTGAGCTAGTTACCTCAGCCATGTGACTCAGGAAAATTATCTCACAAATGATCTCTTTGACATTTTGAATCACGTGACGCAGCATGTGTTAGAGAACAGACACATCGTTCTCTCAACTGCATCTGCTGATAAAGCTTGCAATATAACAAGTTTTCAAGATCATAACAAGCTAAAGCTAAATAAATAGATTTGTGTCAGTCAGGTGTAATTCACACTCGCAGTCAGTGGTTGCTGTTACTGAAAATGGAGACTTTTTATAACAGTGTGCAAAAGATGTCAACAACACCTCATTATGAATTAAAATAGGTGTTGTTTGAGGTGCGAGAGTCAGGATATGATAACAAGCTGCTAATCGAAATGTCCTGAAAGCGGATATGGGTTCGTCTCATCAGAGCATGTGATTCAAACACCTGGACTGGAGCTCAATATGGAGTCAAGTTTGTTTTGCTTTGTTTATCATTTGTTAAACGAAATGTGAGGTTTTGGGCAGGTAGTTGGGGAGGACATTCATCTTCATGCCACCTCCCTCTATTTCTCGTCAGCATTTGCTGGGGGAGACGTTTTGGGCAGAATGACAAATTGGTTGGACAATTGCTTTTAACAAGCTAGAGGGAAAATAGGGCAAACTACTAATGCTACACATCTCCCATTCCATCCACCCAACATATATTTTTCTTTCTCAATAATTCATAAGATGTACTGAGCAGGCTACAGAGGAAAGCTACCTACTCTCTTTTTGCCCTAAAAGCTCTAGTCCTTTTCCTAGCATGGCCTCTCTTACCTCCTCAGGGGGAGTCAGGCTGCTGGATGCTTGTCAGATTCCTGTATAAACAGACACTCGCCTTTTATGAATGGGGCTGCCGTACATGTCTTGATCCTGTCTGGATCCCTCCATTGCCCATCTGGGAGTGTTGGAAGCATTAAATATTGAATTTATTCTTTTATTCTGTAATAACCTCCCATCATAATTTAAAATAATGTTCAAAGATGGTAAAAATGCTACAGTAAAAAAATGTGAAATGGCTGACATTAAGATCCCTTTCTATTTATCATTAAAAAAGGACAAAAATTCTGTTATTACTTACTCACCCTCATGTTGATCCAAACCTGTAAGACTTTCGTTCATCTTCTGGACACAAATTAAGATATTTTTGATAAAAATCTGAGACCTTTCTGACCCTGCATAGACAGCAACACAAGGAACACATTCAGGGAAGTTTCTTCTGCTCTTCAAGCATGCATTTATTTGTTCCAAAGTACAGTAAACTCAGTCAAACTTTGAATTATTTTTACCATTTAAAATTGTTGTTTTCTGTTTGAATATATTTTAAAATGTAATTTATTCCTGTGATTTCAAAGCTGGTTTTTTGGCATCATTACTCCAGTCACATGATCCTTCAGAAATCATTCTATTATTCTAATTTGCTGCTCAAATAACATTTATTATTACTATAATGTTAAAGTTTTTTCAGGTTTCTTTGCTTAATAGAAGGCTCAGAAGAATAGCATTTATCTGGAATTCTGAAATATATATTTTGTAACATTATACGTGTCTTTATCATCACTTTTGATCAGTTTAAAGCATCCTTGCTAAAAATATTAGAATGATTTCTGAAGGATCATGTGACACTGAAGACTGGAGTAATGATACTGAAAATGTAGCTTTGATCACAGGAACATTTTAAAATATATTCAACTAGGATAGTTATTTTAAATAGTAAAAATAATCCAAAATTGTACCGTTTTTGCTGTACTTTGGATCAAATAAAGGCTTGATAAGCAGAATAGACTTTTTTAAAAACATTAAAAATCTTACTGTTAAACTTTTGACTTGTAGTGTACATACATGATGCTAGTAATTTTAGAATGACAAAAGGAATATTTCACAATGTGCATACTGCTTTTTTGACCACAGCTTCCCTAAAACTATTAAATGGCTTTAAAATGGTGCTTTTTTGTCCTTTTTGGAGCTTGAAAGCCCTTTGTTAACATCCTCTTTCCTTTAAAACATCAGCTTAGACATTCTGCTTAAACTTTCGTGTTCAATGAAAGAAGAATTAGCATTTTCCTGGGTAAACGGTCCCTTTAAGTTTCCCCCCGTACAATATCTCATACATTTATGTAAGTAAAACTATATGTGAAGGTCAGTGATATTAATCACACTTATTTCAGAAACAGATGTTCTTTCATATTCGCCTTCGGCTCCTTGGGTTGCCCTTGTGATATGCTTACATTTTAGATTTCGGTGTACAGTTCACCATGCCTAATGTAATAATAGCATAAGAGAGAAGCCCCCACACATACTGAGGAGCATCACAATTAATGAACTGCTGTCAATTTTAATCCAGAATACATTGTGCCTCACTGTCAGGGCAATACACTGTTAAGGCTCTCAAATAAATCACACATTTGCATAGGACAAATGGTGCCAGCAAGCCTCAATAAAAATTGTATGCAGGAAGCTGAGTAGATCTCTTCTGTTCTACCTGTGTTACGGAAGCAGACGGACAACCAAGGTAAGTGATGAGTAATAAGTATTTATTTCAACAGCAGAGCAAATAGAAGAACAATGACGTGCAGAGATAGGCGAGTATGGATAATTCAGAGAGAATGTTTGCTTGAGGATTGTCCGGGGTGATGACGTATCCGTATTCCTTTGCAGGATCGACAGGAGGAGAAGAGCTGACCAAATGCACACACCAGATGCAGACTTGAGCGGACGAACTGACGGCACACACACCGCTGACTGGAGACGTGGGAAACTGAGCAGACTGGAATCAAACGGAGATCAGGTAAGTAACAACAGGTAAGTATACAAAGGGAATAATGGTGAGTCCGCTTCGTAGAAACGAGCCCGGACAATGACTGGTGAGAGGTGTGTGTTTTTATGGTGTGCAGAGTAATTAGGTGCAGCTGTGCATGATTAGTATTCAGGTGATTGGGATCGCTGTGTGAGAGTGGTGGAAGAGCCTGGCCAATCCGTGACATTACCCCCCTCCCCAGGGCCCACTCCTGAGGGCCTAAACCTCCGACGCCGTGGTGGTCTACCTCGTCCACGAGGTGCCGGGAATTCTGGGTGATTGGAGTGGAATTCTTCCATGAGTGTCGGATCTAATATGTCGGATCTGGAGACCCACGATCTCTCCTCTGGTCCATATCCCTCCCAGTCCACGAGGTACTCCAGCTGACCACCACGGCGTCGGGACCGCAAGATTTCCTTGACGGCGTAGATGGAGCCTTCCTCCAGCATCAGTGGTGGAGGGGGTTCCTCTTCGTGGCCAGGCTCTGTGGAGGGAATCAGAGGGTCGTGAAAGGGTTTCAGGAGTGATACGTGAAATGTGGGATGGATTCTGTACTGAGATGGTAGCTGAAGTTTATAGGTGACAGGGTTGACTTGTTCAAGGATGGTGAAGGGGCCAACAAATCTGGGACTAAGTTTTCTGGAGGGCAGTCGCAAGCGGATGTCTCTGGTGGAGAGCCAAACCTTTTGTCCAGGAGCGTAGACGGGACCTGCGATCCTCCTCCGGTCTGACATATCTTTAGCTTTGCGAACTGCCCTCTGGAGATGGTGATGAGCCTCGTCCCAGACCCTCTCGCTCTCCCGAAACCAATGATCCACTGCAGGCACATCCGAGGGTTCCCCATCCCAAGGGAAGAGTGGAGGTTGGAATCCTAAGACGCACTGGAATGGCGTAAGTCTGGTGGTGGGTTGCCGCAGTGAATTCTGGGCGTATTCCGCCCAGCCCAGAAACTGGTTCCAGGAGTTTTGGTGGCCGTGACAGAAGGTCCTGAGGAACCGTCCCACTTCCTGGATCTTCCTCTCCGTCTGGCCGTTGGTCTGCGGATGATAGCCAGAGGAGAGGCTAACGGTCACACCTAGGAGTTTGAAGAAGGCTTTCCATAGTCTGGAGATAAATTGGGGCCCTCTATCCGAGACTATATCTTCAGGTAGGCCAAAACATCGGAAGACATGGTTGAAGAGATTCTCAGCTGTTTCCAGGGCCGTAGGCAGACCTTTCAAGTGAATCAGACGACAGAATTTAGAGAATCTATCTATGATTACAAGAATGCAGGTATTACCATCCGAAGAGGGAAGATCCGTCATGAAGTCTACTCCTAGGTGTGACCAGGGACGGTTCGGGATAGGCAAGGGATGGAGTTTACCCGCAGGTAGATGACGTGGACTCTTTGATATAGCACACTCTCTACAGCCTTGTACATACCTTCTCACATCCCTTGCCATGTCCGGCCACCAAAAGCGTTGGGATAGCAGCGAGAGAGTATTGTTGGCCCCGGGATGCCCAGTGCCCAGGGAGGTGTGCGTGGAGTGGATGAGATCTACCCGTTGATTTGTTGGAATAAACTGCCGATTAGGTGGACAGCCCGGCGGAGGTCTGGGTTCAGGAGTGGCGACGGCTGGAGGGGCAGACCATTCAATGGGACAGACAGTAATGTGATCTGGTAGAATCTTGGCTGGTGTTTCAATGGTTTCTTGATGATCGTGAAGTCTGGATAGTGCGTCTGCTCGGATATTCTTGGATCCTGGCCGGTAAGATATGGAGAAGTGAAATCTGGAAAAGAATAGGGACCAGCGGGCCTGTCGAGGGCAGAGTCGTTTAGCATCTCTGAGATATTGTAAATTTTTATGGTCTGTGATTACCTGGAAAGGATGTGTTGCACCCTCCAACCAATGTCGCCACTCCTCCAGGGCGAGCTTGATGGCCAAAAGTTCTCGATTCCCGATGTCATAATTCCTCTCCGCCGGGCTAAGCTTCCGGGAGAAATAGGCGCATGGATGGAGTAACTTGGGAGTGCCGTGGTATTGGGAGAGTACCGCGCCCACTCCCGTGGTCGAGGCATCCACTTTGACCACGAAAGGGATGTCTGGATCAGGGTGAGTCAGGAGTGGGGCTTGAGTGAATGCCTCTTTCAGGGCCTGGAAGGCTGCGACGGCTTCGGGAGACCAGGAAAGATCTTTGGGCTTGTTCTTGAGAAGGTTGGTGAGTGGAGCTGTGATGCTGCTGTAATCCTGAATGAAACGTCTGTAGAAATTTGCAAATCCGAGAAATCTTTGAAGCTCTTTGATAGTTGTGGGTTCTGGCCAGGAGACAACGGAAGTGACCTTCCCCTCGTCCATACGAACCCCATGATGATCAATGATGTAACCCAGGAACTGAACGGATGGAAGATGGAATGAGCATTTCTCAGCTTTGAGAAAGAGCTTATGTTTCCGGAGGGTTTGCAGGACCTCCGCAACGTGGTGGCGATGTTCGGCTTCACTCCGGGAGTAAATCAATATGTCATCAATGTAAACAATGACGAAGTGGTGGAGGAACTCCCGGAGTACTTCATGGATGAAGTTCTGAAATACGGAGGGGGCGTTGACCAGACCATAGGGCATCACCCGATATTCATAATGACCAGTAGGGGTCACAAAAGCAGTTTTCCATTCATCCCCCTCACGTATTCTCACCAGATTGTATGCGCTGCGGAGGTCCAGCTTCGTGAAGATGGTGGCGGATCGAAGTTGTTCCAGGGCCGCAGGGACGAGAGGAAGGGGATAACGGAATTTCACTGTTCCTTGGTTGAGAGTCCGATAATCAATGCACGGCCGCAGCCCTCCATCCTTCTTTGCCACGAAGAAGAAGCTGGATGCTGCGGGTGAAGTGGAAGGACGGATATACCCCTGACTCAGAGCCTCCTGAATGTACTCCTCCATGGCCTTAGTCTCCGGAAGCGACAACGGGTAGATTTTCCCTCTGGGCAATGGAGCATCCGGTAACAGGTCTATGGCACAGTCCCATGGCCGATGTGGAGGTAGCTGGGAAGCTCTCTTGGGGCAAAAGACGTCCTTGAAAGAAGTGTAGATGTCAGGTATCTGGACAGATCGTTTCTCGACGGGGCTTTCAACTGACGTGACGCAGACAGGTAGGGGCTTTCGAATCTGCAACGGAAGATCGGGAAAACAGTCTGGTGTGCATCCATCACCCCATTTCTTGATCTCTCCTGTGCCCCAAGAGAGGATGGGATCATGCTTCACCAGCCACGGGCGTCCTAAAATAATGTCCATATTGGCCCCCTCCAGAACCAGAAATTGAATCTCCTCTTTATGGAATAACCCGATCTGTAGCATAATGGATTCACATTTACGATGAATACGTGCCTGTGACTTGATGTTAAAGGTTATGGGTTGAATGTGGTAGATGTTCGACGAGGCTTCGGTGCGGAGATGGAGCTGGCGACAGAGGGCATGCGAGATGAAATTCCCTGCTGACCCGGAGTCGATAAGGGCGGTAGCTGAAACAGAGAGTGAGTGGGTAGTTAACTGAACATTGGTAGTGAGAGGAGGCATCTTCTCAATGTCCGAATTGAATACACTCACCGAGGAGGTCACTGGACGGAGCGGACAGTTCAGCCTGACATGTCCGCTTGCACCACAGTACATACAAAGACCCCGGGTCAGCCTCCTCTGTCGCTCATCAGCCGTGAGCCTGCCAGACTCGATGATCATGGGTTCTGGAGGGGTGACTGGCTCAGACGGGCGGAGGAGTGCTTGAGTGAATAGATCAGGATCCGACTGATAAGCCTTCATCCTATCCGAACAGCGAAGAGATTGCTGTATAAACTTTTCCAAACCAATGTTGTCGTCCAGGGTTGCCAACTGCAGACGGAGTTTGGGTTCCAAACCGAGCCGGTAGGTGGTAAGGAGGGATCGCTCATTCCATCCACTGGCAGCAGCTAACATGCGGAAACGAAGAGCATAGTCCTGTGTGGACATCGTTCCTTGCTTGAGATGATATAGTTGCTCTCCAGCGGATACCCCTCCATCCGAACAACCAAACACCTCCTTAAAGTGATTTACAAATGTCTGCAGAGAGTGAGTTACCGGCCCGGCTTGCTGCCAGATGGTCTCAGCCCACCGGAGGGCCGATCCAGTAAGGAGCGATATGATGAAGGCAATCTTCGACTGATCTGTAGGATACAAAGCAGGTTGCATGGTGAATATGAGAGAACATTGTAACAGGAATCCGTTGCACTCCTCCGCCCCGCCAGAGTAGGGCGCCGGTCGAGCCATGGGACTGGAAGGAATGTTGGCCGAAGAAGTGCTCGGTGCTGGTGGTGCATCGGGAAGTGGTGCAGATGGTAGATTTGGTGAGGTAGATTGTAGCAAAACTTTCCGCAATGAATCCACCAGCTCCTGGAACGGATCGGGATTGCTCATGCTGGTACTGTAAAGGTCCGGGCTTCTGTTACGGAAGCAGACGGACAACCAAGGTAAGTGATGAGTAATAAGTATTTATTTCAACAGCAGAGCAAATAGAAGAACAATGACGTGCAGAGATAGGTGAGTATGGATAATTCAGAGAGAATGTTTGCTTGAGGATTGTCCGGGGTGATGACGTATCCGTATTCCTTTGCAGGATCGACAGGAGGAGAAGAGCTGACCAAATGCACACACCAGATGCAGACTTGAGCGGACGAACTGACGGCACACACACCGCTGACTGGAGACGTGGGAAACTGAGCAGACTGGAATCAAACGGAGATCAGGTAAGTAACAACAGGTAAGTATACAAAGGGAATAATGGTGAGTCCGCTTCGTAGAAACGAGCCCGGACAATGACTGGTGAGAGGTGTGTGTTTTTATGGTGTGCAGAGTAATTAGGTGCAGCTGTGCATGATTAGTATTCAGGTGATTGGGATCGCTGTGTGAGAGTGGTGGAAGAGCCTGGCCAATCCGTGACAACCTGGTGGAACAAGAAAATTAGATATTGACTGAAGAATAATGCTTTTCATTTTAGCGCAAATTGTGTCATGGAACAAAAGACCATCTGTGGGATTATCCAAGGTTATCAGAGCCCCTGACCGTGCTAAGCGATAGTTTATAAATAAACCATTTCATGACACTTCCAATAATGCAGTGGAATTGACAGACTGCTGGAGAAGAAACTCTAAGAAGCTCTATGCAAGTGTTACGTTTCATCTCAGATATTGAGCAGTGCTTTTCATTTGAGATGTTTTGAAGGATAGGAAATGAATAATCAATAACACCTGTCACTGAAGCAGCAAACTTCACAATAATCTGAAAAGATGTTATGTGCAGACTTTGGGCTAAAATTAACAGCTTCCATTATTCTACTAACACCTCCCCACGTCCTGTTTATTTCATTTTTTATTTTTCTGAGCAAAAAATAATGACTAGCATCCATTTTTAATATTATTTACAGAAGACACCCACCAAAATGTCACTCAGTGTGACAACAGTTTATAAACCAAAACGTCTTGTCAGGTATATTTAGAACAAGACACTTTGGATGACATTAAAAGACTCTATTTAAGCCCTCAAAAGCTAATTAACTGTCATTTTGTAATCTTTATACCACTCTTTGCTACTATCCTTCAAACCATTTGTCAGCAAGAAGTTTTTATAATAAAACGAAATGTAGTATGATCACTTTTTCTCTTATATATTTTAATAAGCACAGGTCAGAATAAGTGCACTCTGAAAATGCTGGGTTAAAAATAGTTTTTATTTATTTCTTTTACAATCATAAAATCTTCAAAAACATTCAGTAAAGATTTGACATAAAGCAACAAGAGCTGCCAGTGGGAACCTGTGGGAAGAAAACTACTACCAGTAAACTGTTGCAGTTCATTAAATGACTTATATTCATGACTTATATTTATGCTCAAGTTAAGGCCATTGCACACTGAGTCCAAAATTTTCATACGAAAAAAAAAAAAAAAAAACGCATACGAAAATTTAGGACCTTAAACAGCTTTGCCTCATGCCATCTTGTCTGTCCAACATTTAAGTTTTAACCCGCCAAACGCATAGCGCGACCACAGCTGCAAGAATGGCACACTAGATCAATATCGCAACTTTGTTGAATATAACAAAGCTGCATCGTGTTTTTTAGCCCTGACACATATTTGTTTGGCTGGAGGTGAAACTTCCACGGTTGCGTTGGCGCGTCATTAGCTTTAAGTGAGATCCGGTCAATGCTTGTAGAAGGCTAGCGTTCTAAGCAGACATTAGCTACGACATATATTTAAACAATAAAAGGAAAAACGTGAGACTATAGGCGATTTTCTATTTATACAGTGATAATTTGAAAGGAATACAATGTAATATAAACCTTAATGGACTAGGTGCACAAGATGAGGTCGATGGGCTAGATATGTTAATATATTTTTTAAAATATTAAAAATAGGCCTATTAAAATGTTAATATTAATAATTTTTCAAAATAATTAGCAGATAGTGGTAGCTATATCAAAGACGAGAAAACATCCTCCTTATATTTATGCATAGGCCTATGCGTGGAAATTCATCAATAGCCTACAACGTGGAGATTGTGTGGTTCAGCGTCAGTGGTTAGTCAAAATTCACAGGGATCTCTTCATTCAAACACAAACGTTTTAAATATGCAATACTGCACATTTTCGAAGACTTGATTCTGATTGCTGTGGACATGACCATATCCTTGTGCTTAGAACAACTATAAGATAAATGTCATGTTTGTGACTGACAAAGAGATCCACTCAGATTTCTGCTTTATGGACTCAATGTAGGCTATGTTTTATTACATTCATTTGGTAACCTTATTTATAACTGTATCTGTGCATTTTAGTGTAATTTAATTACAGTATTTGCATTTATTAAAATATTGGTGTGTGCATTTTCCCCTTGTGCTTTTATATCTTTTTTGTGAAAATGAGCATCTGTGCATTTTTACGAATTGTTTGCATTTATTAAACAAATCTTTAAATTAGTCATAATTATATTGTATATTTTTGAAACCCATGTTTTCGTCTCATTTGATGCATAGATAATGTGTAAATGTAAAATAGAATATTAAAATATTGTGAAAATTGAACAAATGTGCAGAACTGAGAAACGGATATCTATTAAAATCAATTTAGGCTATGTCTCACAAGACAAATGTATTTCAGTTAAAAAAAGTAAATGTAATACAAACATTATTGAGAAATATGCCATTTATACATTTACATAATTGTTAAGGGGAAAAGACATTGTGTAGCCTATATGTGTAGCTACACACCATGAGTTCGAGTCAACTTTCATTTTGTAAACAGCATGGATTACTGTATTTAATTCGTTCACCGGACCCAAACACACGTGTTTCAAATGTTTCAAATGCCACTGGCTCAATTAACATAAAGTAATAGTAATGTAAACTTTAGTTGTATTTCACATGATCATTATGCTGCCTTCACATGCTATCAGAAATTTCCTATTTCCCACTTATGTAGTTGTGAGAGCTTGTCATATTCAAGTGCTTTAATGTTGGAAAAAAAATAAAATGTAGCATCCCATTGGTTGACAGTCACATAAACATTCACCGCACTACAGGTGATATAGTGGGGTAAGTTGAGCCAGTGGGTAAATTGACCCACCCCCTGTTTCTTGGCTTCTGTACACTTTTACTGTCATGTGACCATGTATTTTGGAATCACACAATTTCTGCCAGACTATGAAAAGGAGAAACACATGAGAGGAGTGGAAGGCACCTGTTAACTTAAAAAAAAAAAAAATAATAATAATAAAAAAAAATAAAAAATAAAAATAATAATAATAATAATAATAATAATAATAATAATTATATATATATATATATATATATATATATATATATATACACACATAGGGATAGTGTACAAGGGCACCATATCCTTCTCTGAGAACCAGAAGATGCCTTTCATCACATTATAATCAAAAAAGCTACCATGACAAGAATCTTTTGACAAAAATGTTTGTTAGTTTCAGCAACATTTATTCTTTTATTTTTAATCAAGGTTTTATTTAATTTTACTCAACAAACTCAGTTTTTAAAAGAGATAAATTATCTTTATCTATAAATTATCTATCTATTTAAATTTCACACAGGTTTTGAATCAGATTCGGTCAGATGGTCAGTTTTCACTCAGATGGGTCATCTTACCCACTGATTTGGGTCAACTTACCCCTAACCTGGGGCAAATTGAGTCACAAGAACACTTTTTTATAAGCCATAATTTTAGAACCCTTTGTCATAGATCCATTCTGATAATTGAAAATGATAGGAAGCATCCTGAAATTACTGTAGATACGTTTGTTGTACTTCTGCCTCATTTTCCTTTATCTTGAGGATCACATAAGTAAAAAAGGGCTCATCTTACCCCACTCTCCCCTACATGCAGTTTATTGACAAAAATAATTATTTTACAAAAAAAGTATTTTACAAAAGGTACCTTCATATCTGATGTGCTGCAACTGAGTGAAATAAAACAAGCAAAAAAGCATAAATAAATAAAGTGTAAGGGAATATAAAATAAATAAAAGCAACAGAACCTCAAGAGCGCAATGTTTACAGTCATTCGACATGAATTTCTAAGTTCGTTCCTCAAACAGCCGTCTTTTATTCCTTTTAGGTTTATTCAGAATCTGAGACTCAGCATTGGTTTGGTACAACAAGCTTTTTTTTGGGGTTATTATTGATCGTCACGTCATTGATATAAACACAGACAGCTCAGTCCTCACTATCTGCTGAGAAGATCGACATTGGATAGTTCTGAGCATAAATCAAAACATGAGACACCACTGAGGTAAAACTAAAGGGGAAACCAGGACACCGACACAGGGCCAGACAAATAAATCCTTCCTGTCCCTCTCCATTTAAGAATTTAAACATAACTGGAAATATTCATGGCAAAAAGACAAGAATATAACTGTAAGTATGAATGAATAAGAGCTCCCATCTTTTCTTTTTGTGTTCATAATTTGATTTTAATTATAAAAAAATGCTGTAACATTCACAAGCACTCGTAAGTATGAGCTCCTCATCTTTTAGATCGTAGCTGCTGCTTTTATTGCTCATTATTTGCTTTTTGTACTCTTGAAGTGTGTTTTAAACGCAGCTGACTAATACTGTATTTTGCACATTCCCAATGACACTGGCTGTAAAATTGGACTATTCTAGGCAGATATCTGAAACATTACTCATAAAAAACAGCGCACAGTCTAGAGTTTATCATGTACCTCTGTCACTTGGCTCATCCTCAAGGGCACTGACTGCTTCGTGGTGTAGAACAGAACAGGACAGTGCTGTAAATACAAACGCCCTTATTCACCTGCTTCTCAGTGTGAGCCACTTAAGCAAAATGTACTTACTATACATTGTCAAGGAGGTTGGGTTGCTGAAAGTCTAGGTTTTCGTTTGTTTAACACACTTAACCTGTAAAGTAGGAAAAAAATATCCTTGTCGAAAAATTTAACATCTGAAGTAAGGGTGTAGGAGAGATCTGAGGTGTGAAGAGATGACATGATTGTAAAACTTATCAGCCTGGCTTATGAATATTTAATACACACAGCATTGTGTGATTAATATTCAATAGGCTATGTCCAGTAGCAAATAGGTCATATCAAAAAGGATAAATAGTAAGTCCTTTCACAATGGCCCATTTGAGTTGTTTGTTGCACTTTATTTGTGCTATAACGCACATGTGAAATGGCAATATACTGTAAGCGAAGATACATCTATTCAAATTACAAAATATGAATCCAAAATTTTAGTTTTTGCTGACTAAAAGCATGTATTCGAGCAATGTCTTTAAATGCGAAGGCAATGCACTTTCTGGAGAAATCTTACAAGCACTCATGATGAGCAGATCATTGAACTGATTTTCTACTTTGATCTTCTATTGGCACAAATCATATCTCATTTAAAATTAAAGAGATCCTGCTTCCCCTATCCACAATTTGGCCCATAGCAGCAGACAGTAAAACATGATATTATCTACAAGATTGTGTGGCATTCAGATTGAATTGAGAAGCCTTTTAAACTGCAATTCAGATCCTGAGGTAGCTAACAGGATGTAGAATTTATTATGAATTTGAACTTCATTATGTAACTTATTTAAATGTAGTAAAACACCTAGATGTGTACCTGAAAACATCTGCATGGGTCATGTTTGCATTTTCTTCAGTCACTAGCTGTAATTCTAACCTTGAAACTAGGATTAAGAATAAAATGATGTCTTCAGAATCATTCATGTAAAAATCTGCTGAGAATTGAACAAAAGTTGCTCAGAAATCATGTCTTTCTAGTAATTGTGAATACAAGACTTCATCTTATAAACGGTTGTCAAAATGCTATGAAATGCACATAATATTTTGAAAGAAAGTGACTTACTAGAACAAAATAGACACTATTATATGCTCCTTTTTACAAGATGCAATATAAGTCTCAGGTCTCCCGAATGTGTGCGTCTCTTTAAATGTCTCCTTAAATGCAAATGAGCCGGTGCTCCCTGCCCTTTTTTCCTGAATAAGGCTGTGCCTTTACAGCTTCTACCTCAGATACTCTGCCAAAAAAAAAAAAAAAAATCTGTTTGGTTTTAATTATCACGTCTATCGTGTTGAATTCATACGTTTTAAACCATATTAGTTTAAACTTCTAATATACACTGAACTGCTTTTTTCTCTCAAATATTGTTCACAAATCTGTCTAAATCTGTCTTAGTGAGCACTTCTCCTTCGCCGAGATAATCCATCCACCTCACAGGTGTGGTATATCAAGATGCTGATTAGAAAACATGATTATTGCACAGGTGTGCCTTAGGCTGGCCACCATAAAAGGCCACTCTAAAATGTGCAGTTTTATCACACAGCACAATGCCACATATGTGACAAGTTTTGAGGGAGCATGCAATTGGCATGCAGGAATGTCCACCAGAGCTGTTGCCCATGAATTGAATGTTTATTATGCTGCTGCAACAATCGGTTTTTGCATTTCTGCACAAACTGTCAGAAACGGTCTCAGGGAAGCTCATCTGTATGCTCGTTGTCCTAACCGTCGTAACCGACTTGAGTAGGCAAATGCTCACATTCGATGGCATCTGGCACTTTGAAGAGGTATGTTCTCTTCATGGATAAATCCCAGTTTTCACTGTACAGGGCAGATGGCGCCGTGTGGGTGAGCGGTTTGCTAATGTCAGTGTTGTGGATTGAGTGGCCCATGGTGGCGGTGGGGTTATGGTATGGGCAGGCGTATGTTATGCCATTTTATTGATGGCATTTTGAATGCACAGAGATACCATGACGAGACCCTGAGGCGCATTGTTGTGCCATTCATCCTCGACCATCACCTCATGTTGCAGCATGATAATGCACGATCCCATGTTGCAAAGATTTGTACACAATTCCTGGAAGCTGAAACCATCCAAGTTCTTGTATGGCCAGCATACTCACCAGACATGTCACCCATTGAGTATATTTGGGATGCTCTGGATTGACGTATACGACAGCGTGTTCCAGTTCCTGCCAATATCCAGCAACTTTGTACAGCCATTGAAGAGGAGTGGACCAACATTCCACAGGCCACAATCAAAAACCTGATCAGCTCTATGTGAAGGAGATGTGTTGCACTGCGCGAGGCAAATGGTGGTCACACCAGATACTGACTGGTTTTCAAACCCCCCCGGATCCCCCCCAATACAGTAAAACTGCAAATTTTAGAGTGACCTTTTATTCTGGCCAGTCTAAGGCACACCTGCAATAATCATGCTGTCTAATCAGCATCTTGATAAATCATTAAATCCACTGCTCTTGTGTCCTCTGAGGCTGAGACTCTAAATAGTGTTCTGTGCTCATTTGTGCAGCCAAAGACAGAACAGTTAGCATGCTTTGCTTGAACTTTTAACATGACGTTAGAACTGGTACACCATTGTCGCCTGCGAAAACAGAATGACTGCGCCATGGGTGGAAGATAAGATAATAAGATTCCCTTTCTACATCATGGGGGGAGTGAAATATAAGTGGCTCATTTTTTTTTCATAAACTTGCAGAAAAAGGCTTACCTAAACAAAGTTGGGTTGTTCTTTTTCACATTTTCTGAGTTGGTAGATACACCGGGGACCAGATTATATCACCCAAATATAGTCTGATGTTCATGATATGTTCCCTTTAATAAGAAACAAATGTAATCCGTTTGAAATGCTACCTATAGTTTTTGCATTTCTTTTATTAATTAAATTCATTATGTTTTTATAAATTACAACTGATAAACTATGGTGGAATAACACATTTCCAATAATGTTGATTATGAATAATATTTATATTGATATGATATGGTATTTCTGATACTAAAACATTTTTATGTCATTTTTATATGCTCAGCTTGGGGGTGCTTCACCCAGAGATGTACAAATATGTCTGGATGTGGACAAATGTTTGATAGAACTCTTGCGTTATGCTCTTTCAAATGTTCAGTCTTTGAACATGAGACATGCTTGGATCATTCAGTATAGCCTAGAGCTTGACATGGTCATGAATTCACTATTCCTCTATGTAGCTGCATGCATCCTTCTTCATATGGATGGGAAAGAAATTTAAAATCTGGTATCCATGGTTACAGTGCTGTCTTGGGGAGACTATCATCAGTAAAGCACAATGTCTAATTGATAATGATTTTTTTTTTCTTGGGAAAAAAGAAAGGCTTTGCATTGCTGCTTTTTTTTGTTTTTGTTTTGTGGAGTTTTTAAAGTGTGGAGGTTTTAAAGGATTAGTTCACTTTCAGAATAAAAAAATCCTGATAATTGATTTACTCCTATGTCATCCAAGATCTTCATGTCTTCATGTCTTTATAACACTTTTATAAGTGTTATAAAGTTATTTTCATCATGGACTATTAGTTTGGTTTTCATGGACTTCTATTGGTTATTTTCAGTCACATGATTTCCTTTGTTTAGTTTTCCTGCCACTCTTTAGTTAATCAGCTCAGGTGGTACTCATTATTTCATTTGTTTGGTCTGTATTTAAGTTTTTCTTAAAGTTCTCTTGAATTGTCTGGTCTTGATTGTGTTTTAGCACACTGATGCACTACTCTGAGTATAATTGTATATAATTCATCATCGTCTTCATCTTGACCATCCGTGACAGAAGACCAGGGCAAGAAAATGGACTTTGCTTCTGTTAATGTTACCCTAATGAGGGGCAAAACAATTTTGAGTGGAGCTACAATATTTGTGTTCCAGCACGGCAGAGACTTGGAGCATTATGTGGAGGAATTCCTCGACCTCTGCCATCAAGTCAGCTGCAACGACGTTTGTCTCATGGAGGGATTTCTTTGTGGACTGGATGATGATCTCTGCTTCGTCATGCCCCACGGAGATCACAGCTGGACCCTGCAAAGCTACATGAACTTCACACAGTGGATGAACAGATCTGCTTTCACAGTGGTCGAAGCGGAGGATGACAACAGCCTCAGCCACACCCCACAGATGTTGTGCAGCCAGACCCAGAGCACAGCCCACCCACTTCTGTCACCATGGGGATGACAATGCCAGAGCCCTCCGCAGAAGGAGAGCTTCCGCCTGCCGCAACGACAGTGCCCTGGAGCTCAAGCCCAAATGTGAGTCTGATCACGGGTGTGAGCCGGCAACAGCCGTTTCTGAGGGAATTTTGGTGGAGATTGATGTGGAGGACTAGCTTATATCCACCGGGTTCTCTCATCCCTCCGGCTCCCCCTTGCACCACGGACTTGGGAGTCTGCGGCTGCACTTCAGATCTCCACCCCTTCGGCTGCAGCGGGATCCTCCTTCCCCCTGGGTTCGCCTTGATTCTCAGTCGCACCGG
The DNA here is from genome assembly GCA_033026305.1 of Cirrhinus molitorella. Taxonomy (NCBI): domain Eukaryota; kingdom Metazoa; phylum Chordata; class Actinopteri; order Cypriniformes; family Cyprinidae; genus Cirrhinus; species Cirrhinus molitorella. The sequence continues at coordinate 16,334,048 of CM065140.1, read as the reverse complement.
CTCTGCCTCAGGCCTCGGGAGCTCTGGTTCCATCTTGGACATGGTTCTGCCCAGGCCACCTGTTCCAGCGGTATCTCTCGATTCCATCAGCTCTCTGTCATCATCTTGGGATCCCCTGAGATCGGGCTATATCCCCATGGGCTGTCCCACGGATGATGCTGGCGCCTCTCTCCTAATCACACATATGTGGCATAGGCGGAAGTACTGACCCAATGTTTACAAAACGAACATGCAAAGAAAGCAACCCAGGCTCATTGGAAATACATGCCTCTACATACATTTCTGCAACACCGTAAATAAGTACCTTACTGCATGTTTGGCGGGAGTTTCAAAGTGAAATATCCAGAGAGTGGGCTAAAACACACATTCAAACCGTGACCTTGGCACGTTTTTTATTACACTGGTCCAGGCACGTATTGCAGCATTTTTATTACACCGCTTAAGATATGTATTGAAGCTGTTCAAAATTCAAATATCCAGGGCATGTCACTAAAGGTTAATGCTCTATCATTTTGGAAACATCCCCTACACCAAACCTAAACGATAATGTTAACAAATAAGTTATTAAAGTGATTTCAAATATTTTTGGTGATGTAGCCATGGTATTTTTTTCACGAACCTTTGTTTGTCTAAATGGCATCATAAAGAACTTTTAACATCTGAAGAACCGTTCTGTTTCACAAGAGGTTCTTTGTGGCGTAAGAAAGTTCTTCAGATTATAAAAATCTAAGAAAGAGATGGTTCTTTAAAGAACCTTTGACTGAATGGTTCTTTGTGGAACCACAAATAGTTCTTCTATGGCATCACTGTGAAGAACCTTTTAAAGGACCTTTATTTTAAGAAGGTATGTTGAAAGAAAGTCAAACACCCTTTACAAATAGAGGTAATACGGGAATGTCAGATGAAAAAATCTGGAAATTCTGAAAGGTTTTCCTCAGAAACCTTAATTTCTTGACTGAAGAAAGAAAGACATGAACATCTTGGATGACATGTGGTTGAGTAAATTACCAGGAAAATTGGTCATCATACATTTTGGGACCAGAAGAAACAGAATATAGATAAACAAACAATAAAGAAATCTTCAGGTGCTGTTCTCAGCTCAGTTCAGGAGTGGTATACTGTCACCCAGCACCTTGGGACAGAAACATCCCTCATCCCTTCTGCATAAAAAGAGTCGTTTCTTTGATCCGGCTCAACTTATCGCTCCAGCGGCATGCAGCATCCTGCAGCAGGCGGGCACTCATGCTTAAATTAAATAGGCTCAAAGGCCAGCTATCTTCTGATGAAGATGCTCTGCCCACATATTTATCAAAGTTGGATTATTAGAGTTTGGTTTAGCTTCTACTTTTAGGTGTTTTATGGAATCTCGTAATCCAATTATTACACTATTTGAGGTTAGAGGAGAAAGATAAATATTCTTTTTTTCGTTTGCTTTCTCCCCTAGCTATTTGGTTAATAAAGCTCTGGACTGTTTTCGGCATCACAAGAGCTGTGTTCTGAGAGCAGACGAGAAAGTCTAAGAAATCGATGAAATAGCAAAAGAATGAATAAATAAATAAAGCTGGCTTATGAAAGTTATGTAAATTCGGAAGCAAATCAGGCAGTGTGCTGAAACGCCACACGTTCTTTGGATTCAGACAAATGCGTCCAATTTTCAGGTTATTGTGCTTAAGCGAAAAGCTTACAAAGTGCTTTTCTTTTCTTATAAAGCTTTTAAAGTTTATGCACAGTGTGCAGCTCTTAACATTCAAACTGAACTTTTTATTTTGACACCGTTTTATGTTTAATGCAATGCATTCCGCTGAATATTTTAGCTGCTGAAGTCTTAATGCAGTGTTTTTATTGATTTTACCAAGATCACACCTGGTTTTTACAGCACAGCAGAACCGGCTCACCGTTGTTTCTGTCACTTGCTGTGTTCTGCTTTACATTTTTTATGACCAACTTTATACTGCGGGTTTATCAACTCTGCCCTCTTTTCTGAACAAACTGGAAAAGTGCCAGTGTAATGTGACTCCACACCGTTCCAACGCCAGCTGCTCTTCTCTGAGATCCAGGACAGAGCGAGAGTGCTGCAGGCCCTGTCGTGTGGAGATTACTGGATGTGGCCTTTGAACCACGTTAGTTCAGCAGATTTAACTGTCTACCCATCCCCACAGAGCTATGCCTCTCCAGCCGCAAGGGAAAAAGAGCCTCCCCGTATGGCTGCTGTTATCAGATTTGTGGTGTTGTGCCCTTTTAGGCCCTATAGTATAAGTTCACACCAATGTAATTCCTCAGTGTCAGAGTTTCTGCACCGTTGATCGCCCTCCCTCCATTCTCTCAGAACTCTTTAGAAGGGTGATCGCAAGTATGGTTATGGACTAGAATGGCCACCGTAACCTAACTTCGATATTCAGCAACTGCATTCTAATTTACATGGTCCAAACGCACTTTGATATTTACGGTATATATATAGAAATTTATTTTGACGCACCCTCATGTCGTTAAACCTGTAAAACCTTTGTTCATCTTCGGAACATAAATTAAGATATTTCTGATGAAATTCAAGAGCTTTCTGACCCTGCATAGACAGCAACACAACTGAAACATTCAAGGCCTAGAAAGGTAAGGAGATCGATAAAATAGTCCATGTGACATTAGTGGTTCAACCTTAATTTTATGAAGCTACGAGAATACTTTTTGCATGCAAAGAAAACAAAAAGAATGACTTTCTTTAACAATTTCTTTTCTTCTGTTTCAGACTTTTTGGAATTTCATCTATGATAGCCGAAAGTCTCTGGAATGTTCACAGGTCAAATGTTAATTGGCCTAAAAAAACATCCCAAACCAAGCCCTCATCGGCTGTCTAGATCTTCATTACAAGGAGGATTCCAAATATTCAAGCTTTTAGCAATTAGAGTTCTCTAATTAGGACATTCTAGCGATTGCTTTAGCAGTGACAGAAATAAAGAAACAACAACAACAACAACAAAAAGAAGAGTTGCTCTGACAGGTATGCTAAGCAGTCTTATAGGCTGCCAACTTCCATTTACCTCCAATTCCTTGTGATTGTGAAGCTCTGTCAAAGTAGACAGTTATTAAATACCTAGCTCACTGATGCTTTTAATGAGGACCTCTGGGTGATGGCCAGCTCGCCTTGTTACCATGGAGTGATTAAAAATGGATTCCTCATCCCTCTTGTTTTACCAGCCTCCACTACTCTGCCTCTCTCCCTCTCTATTTCTCCATCTTTAATCTAGTAATATAAATACTGACATTGTCATTAAAGACATAATTGACCCAAAAATGAAAATTTTGACATCAGGTTATTCAACCTCATGCCGTTAGAAAACCCATATGACCTTCTTTTGTCCATGGAACACAAAGGAGATATTTTGAAGAATAGTCAAGGAGTTAATTTCCATACCACACTATTAAAAGATAAAGGTTCTTTATTGGAATCTATGCTCCATGAAGAACATTTAAAGAAATAGTTTACTTGTTCACCAATGGATCCTCTGGATCCTCTAGGTACCATCGTAATTTTCAATGAAATTTTCAGTTTTGGCGAACAAACCTTTAATAGTCATGGAACATTTTCAATGCACAAAAGGTTTAGATTATAAAATGTTCTTCACATTAAGAAAGAGCTCTTTTAAGAACTGTTTGCTAAAGATTCTCTGTTATCACTGGAACCTTTCATTTTAAAGGGATAATTAAAATTCTAATTACCTCATGATTTACTCACCCTCAAGCCATCCTAGGTGTATATGACTTTCAAGCTTTATAATGGCTCCAATTGTATTCGTCTGAAAGAAGAAAGTCATATACACCTAGGATAGCTCAGGGCTTGCAAAATTTCAAAATCTCTGATAGCCCTTCGAGCTGGTATTTTGGTAGCCCGAAAATTAATTTAACTAGCCCCAATAAAAATAAAAATAAAAAATAATAATAATAATAATATATATATATATTTTTTTTTTTTTTTTGTAAATGTATGACCCTTTTTAACAGCTGCACACGTAAAATGAACAGTATGAGTGGGGTTGGACAATGTATGGTAATGTATTAAGCCATAAAATTACATGATTTATAGTTCACATACAGGTTTTCACAAAAACAAAAAATCGTATACAACAGCATTTTAGCCCTTAGGCCATTAAAAGGGATAAATCAAGTATATAATGTATTATAATGTATTAAAACGTAACTATTACTGTCTTAATTGTTTGGACTTTTAGAAGGCACATTAACTTCTTTCACATTTACAACTCTATGTAATTGCTGCAAAAAAACATGGGTTGATATTTGCAATAATCTGACCATAAACCACAGAAAAAATTATTGGAAAAAATCATTCTCTGCCACGTGGTGGTGCTTTAGGAGCGCATAAATATTGCGGTTTTCTTACAGCTGTACACAAAGCAGCACCGCGCTCATTAACGCTGTTTTATCCAAGGACACATTTCTGAGGACAGTCGTTTCGCTTCAGATAGCCTACATTCATATAAAGACATCCGTGCCGCGTTTTGACTTTGCAACGTGCAGCGCACATATTTATTTAGTGACATCATTGCCTTTTAAAGTTTAATCCAGCCCTATCGCGATTCTTGTGTTTCCAGGTGCAACTGTAAAAAGTTGCGTTCACACCAGATGCGAATGAAGCATTAAGCGCAAGTGATTTACATGTTAAGTCAATGCAAAGGCGCGAATAGACATTCTGCGTCTTTGCATTGACTTAACATATAAATCACTCACGCTTAATGCTTCATTCCTGTCTGGTGTGAACGCACCTTAAGACCTCTTAAAATTATAATTAAGACGTTTCTTATAGTATTTAACGTATTTAAACATATTTATGGCCTTAAATTTGATACAACTAAATTGAGGAGTGTTTAAGGACCTGCAGGAGCCCTCTAGTTTAAGATAGCCCGGCGGGCAGGGTGGTGAATCTTTTGGTAGCCCGAATGGAAAATATAATAGCCCCGGGACGTCGGGCTAGCGATTTTGCGAGCCCTGTAGCTTGAGTAAATCATGGGGTAATTTTCATTTTTGTGTAAACTATCTCTTTAGGTGTGCCATAGTGTCAACAGGACAAAAAGCACCATAAAAGGCTATGAAGTTATGTACTATATTCCAAATCTCAACACACTTTCCTATTCACCACCCATCGCATCTCAAAGCATTGCAACTAATACCAATGAGTAAACTTATTGATATTGGTCATCAAAGTGAAAACACCAATTCTGTATTTTTGAAACTGCATCAAAATGCACAAGGAATGAAACTTCACAACAGGAGGTAAGCTGGGGAACTGCTGTGTGCATGTGGGCAGTCTATGTACCAGCACACGTCACATGGGGCAGCAGTGCCGTCTCCACTGCCTAAATAAATCTCTCTTGTGGTAAAGGATGATTGGAGCATGCTGGGCTCAATACTCATTGAAGTATATTTAATAGGACTTAATTGCTCCCACAAGCTCAGTTAATGTTTAAGTGCTGGATGATGCTGTCTCTTGCTCTCCTTATTAGGGTTTGGATCAGGTCCTTAATGGCGATACAATTGTTTGGTCAAGATTTAAAATGTTCCTCATTATCACAGCAGGCGTTCACTAAATCCAGCCACTATTGAATTGTAATTGAAATAAATTCTGATTTATTTTTATATGGTAGACCTGGAATATAGTTATTGAGCAGCGAAGTCTAGGTGTAACTCATTTTCTTTTTACAGTGTCATGATATGCTATGCATACAAAAATGCAAAATCCATTTTTATTGGAGTATGTGTTGTAAAGCAAAAAATACAAAGCTAGATTCTATAATGCTAATGACACTACATGATCCCCCTGTTTTAGCATTTATTTTGCACCACCTGCTGCCTCTATTTCATGAATCACGCAGGTTTGTTGTTACAATTGAACTGCAACATGATTAATGTAATTTAAGCAATATCAAATAATAAGCAGGTAATCATAGCCGCAATGATATACAGACCAGCAACATTTTGTATGATCTATGTTTTGATCTGATGTTTGATTTATTCTTCAGTTTCAAACTAATTTTAGAAGTCAACATTGAATTACTTACTTTTTAGACACAATATCCAAAGTTACTTTGGGTCTATTTATGCTCCACCAATGAAAATAATTGCAAACAAAGCCAAAATAATAATAATAATAATAATAATAATAATAATAATAATAATAATACTCAAATTAATCATTGGGCCTCTGGAAGCTGCACATGGCATTTCTGATTGAAAATGTTTTTGAATTAATTGATTTAGTGAGTGGTACCTCACTCATGAAAATAGTTCCAGAACCACATACTTTTTTTTATACATTTACAATATATTTCTGTCAACATTTACATACATTTAGTCATTTAGCAGACGCTTTTATCCAAAGCGACTTACAATAGAAGCAATCAGAGCAACAAGAGAGCGACAGTGTATAAGTGCTGTGGCAAATTTCAGTTAGATAAACACGATAAGTCTTGCAAGGGTTTTTTTTTTTTGTTTTTTTTTTGTTTTTTATATAAATATAGAAAACTGAAAAGAGTAGGAAAGAGCTAGTGTCAATTGGTCAAGTTCTGCCGAAAAAGATGGGTTTTCAGACGTTTTTTGAAGATGGCCAATGACTCAGCTGATCGAATTGAGATGGGTAGGTCATTCCACCAGCTGGGAACAGTCCACAAAAAGGTCCGTGAAAGTGATTTTGAGCCTCTTTGGGATGGCACCACAAGGCGTCGTTCATTTGCGGAACGCAAGCTTCTGGAAGGGACATAAGGTTGGATTAGACAGTTTAGGTATTCTGGTGCAGTGCCAGCGGTTGTCTTGTAGGCAAGCACCAGTACCTTGAATTTGATGCGAGCAGCTACTGGCAGCCAATGCAGTCTGATGAAGAGAGGTGTGACATGGGCTTTCTTCGGCTCATTAAAGACCACTCTTGCTGCTGCATTCTGAATCATCTGCAAAGGCTTGGAAGTGCATGCAGGAAGGCCTGCCAAGAGTGCATTACAATAGTCCAGTCTGGAGAGGACAAGAGCTTGGACAAGAAGTTGTGTAGCCTGCTCTGATAGGAAGGATCTGATCTTCCTAATGTTGTACAAGGCAAATCTGCAGGATCGAGCTGTAGCAGCAATATGGTCTGTAAAGGTTAACTGGTTGTCCATCACAACTCCAAGATTCCTGGCTGTCCTAGAGGAAGAGATACTAAGAATTGTATGCGATTCTGAATTCAGCAAGTAACAGCGCTCCGCTGTGCGAAGCATCAGCCAGAGCCCACCGCAGATGGAAAGCCATTGCCCGCAGCTGCTGATGAGTGATCGCTAAGAGGAGCTGAGGATCGCCCTGGAGCCAGAGCCTCATTCGAAGTCTGACCAAATGCAAGAGCCAGTAACAATGTACACAACAGTGGATGAGGCAGTGGAGAGTGAGGGTGTGGAGGAAAGCCCTGTCCACTGTCCCACTGCTGAGGGTAAGTGAGCTGAGGCAGCTTGTGATTCTTAATAGACTTTTATTCTAAAAAAACCTTATTCTTCCGTCATTGTCTCTTTGCCTGTCCTGTTACGGCCGAGGAGGCTGTTTATGAACTCCCTATCTGTTCTGAACTGTCAGCCTGTCTTGGATTACCTGTCTGTCCCGTCATGACCATGGAGGTAGGTTTTGAACTGTTTGTCTGTCCTGAACTTTCCGTCACTCCTGTCATGACCATGGAGGTCACCCCCGTGTCCGCCGTGCTGCCTGTGTGGCGAGTTGTGATTTGGTGTGTGTGAGCAGCATACACAATCCCTGAAACCCCCAACTCTTCATGAACTGCCAGGCCCTCAGCTCATCCTCAGCTTTACATCTGTGGAGCAGATTTGCTCTGGGTCTGTCAGTCTCCAGCCACACTATGGTCGGAAGATCCTCAGTCTCCGCCTCCAACCTCTGAGACCCAGATTAGGCCTCAGCCTGTCGACTCATTGGCTACACCATGGCTCACAGCTCCCTCGTCTCCGATGTGGCCCGTCAGTCCACCAGCTCCACCTGGCTCCCTCATCCCTCCGGCCGCACCTTGGTGAGTCATCAACCTGCTTGTGCCTCTGGATTACACTCCTCTGGTTTCATCTCTCCATCCCTCTGGCTCTGTCAGACTCCTCCCTCCCTCCGGCTCCACCTTGGTCCTCTGTCCGGCTCCACCGCAGCCTTCCAGATTTCTGCCTACACCTCAGTCGCCTGAGCCATCTGCTCCACCTTAGCCCTCCAGATTCTCTGGGTCACCCTTGCTCTACTGCTCTTTGTGTCCGCCCTGGGCTCCATTATCACCTCTCTACCTGCATCATCGTCAGCCCTTCCTCCATCGGCTCCACAGTGGGTCGTCTCCCTGGCTGGGCCCTGGAGTGTCTCTGGTCTGCTCTTGTTTCGGGCTTTTCCCTCCGCCGGTTCCACTCTGGCTCCTTCTTCCATCCATTCCTCCCTGGCCCCTCTTTCTGTCATCACTACCCTGGACTCTGTTGGTCATCCTTCTACCAGCCACCTCCTCCTGCCTGTCTCTGCCTGCCCTATGCCATCCCTTTTTGCAGTCCCTCTGCCATCTCCTGACCCTTTCTTTTCTGCAGTGCGAGGTAACGCCTTCTGAGAGGGGGGCGATCTGTCACAGTTTGTCTGTCTAGTTTTGTTCTTTGACCTAGTTTCTTGTCCCCTTGATTATGTTAGTTCACCTGAGTCTTGTTAATTATACTTGTTTAGTGTGTGTAATTACCCTACAGACAAGACTGCACTGGCCCTTTACGGGTCCACTTAGTGCTAGCCTAAGGTCCCCCAGTGGGCTGCCAGTGCAAGGCCTTTGAGACCACACAGGTCACGCACTATTAATTCACAACAATACATCTGTTTCACTTTAAATGCTTTTCAGCTACTATAACTTAAGTCTTTGGGTAAAACAGTTATTATACATCTGAAATAGATGTAGTCACCACATAACTAATGTCTACATTGTAAAAAATGTTGAGTACTTTCAGGTCAATGGATTTATTAAGTACAAAATAGAAAACATTTAATTCAGTTAAATACAGCTACATAACACCAAAAAATGTAAATACACAAAGAAAAAACAAAGAAAGAAAGCAAACATTGTAAGATTTTAGGATTTCATCATGTGAAAGTTGATGTGTGCAAAAGTCTTATCTGTAGTACATCAGTGTCCAAACACTGTCCATTGCTGAAGTTGGCTGATAGCAAATGAATAATCAGAACTCTTGCAATGAAAACACGCCATAGCTCTCAAACACCAGACTTATCCTAACCAGAAACAGTCAAAAATAGTCCAGACTATGGTCTCACGTTGAAAAGAACTTTAAATCCATATCCAAACTGGACCATGAAACTTATACTCTTAAACTCTTAGCATCAATCCAAACCCACTGTAAAAACAATTTGTTGAGTTAACTTAAAATAATTTGTTACCTGGCTGCCTTAAAAAATGTGAGTTCAGTCAACTCAAAGAAGTTTAGTCAACTTGAAATGTTGAGTTGTAGTAAGTGACAACTTAGATATTTGAGTTGATTCAATTTAAAGTTGTAAGGCAGCCAGGTAACAAAATGACACATTTCCCAACCAGGACACAGCACAATGTTTTAAGCAAGTGAGCCATGCTGGCTACTGCTGTTTGCTATTGCTAACTCTCTCTACCCACATGGCTTTACTCATAGACTGTAAAAACAGATGAACAACGCGTCTCCCTTTCATTCCACTATAGAAAAGTGAAGCCAATGCATCTCATTATGGCAGCAGCCATATTGTGGGAAATTACATTTTGGAGCCAGAGTCTGCACAGTAGAGTTTTGTTTGGAGCCCGAGTCTGCGCAGTAGTGTCGTGAGGTGGAGCCGGGGTATCAAAGTCCAGCCCAAATCCCCGCAGACCCAATCGCAAGATTTACACCACACCCCGTTTTTATAGCATCAAATAACTACCTAAAAGCAAACTTATTAGAAAAACAAACACTTGAACATAAATCAGCATTATAAGAACTACCTCAAATTATTTGAAGTGTCATTTAATTATGTAGTTTGCCTCACGTCCCATTAGATTACATGGAGAGGGCGGGGTTTATGACATATACTGCAGCCAGCCACCAGGGGGCGATCAAAGAGCCTGCAGCTTCACTTTTCAGGCACATTCGGCTGTACTTATGGAAACCTAAAACACCCTATCACCCCTAGTGGTAAGGAAGAAAACTGCCCACAAAATTCTTATTAACAGGCTTAAATATTACACCTTATTACTTATTACACCTAAAATATGGCTTGTGAGATAAACTTTCCTGCAGAATTTAGCTCCAAGTTTGATCAAACTCGCCCACCTGTAATTTTCTAATGACCCTGAAAACATTGATTAGCATGCTCAGGTGTGTTTGATTAAGGTTAGAACTAAACTCGGCAGAAAAGTGGATCTCATGAGTGACAATCACTGTTTATAGAGCTTTGATGACTGATAATCTGAAATTAAGTTTATCATGAAAAAGAACAGCTGAACATCATTTCACAAATAATAGATGTATTAGTCTAAATAAAGTATATTGTTTAAATTGTTACTACCTCGAGTTATTATTTTGGAATAAATGTAAATGCTTAAAACACTAAACAGTGTTTTAATAAACAGAATAGCATTGTTAATGAAAAATACAATATGTATTTATATTCTGGTAGTGTACGTAATGTTAATTTAACCAAGAAAAGAGCCCATGAAAAATCCCCACCACAGTCTGTCTGAAAAGTGAATTTTCTGAAATATGTTAAAACTTCTAAACAGACATTTTAGAGCATCATGGGAACTATTCAAATTCTCAGTACAGGGTATTATGTCTTATCTGCTGTTCTTTTAAAGAACTTGATGTTGTCTGATATCTGATTCTGTTGCATACATACTGTATACAGTCCTCTTTATGTCCCATTTGGGATAATGTGAATTATGTACTGGTATCATTTTGATTTGATGTATGTGTAAGTCTCTACACCCCTTATCAGAAAAAGACCAAAAATATACATAAAGAGCCACAAAACTGGAAGGGAGCTTCTACATCACAGAGCCGTGTGTAGCCTGCTATGTCGGAGCTCCTCAGGGTGTTGGAATTCCTAGTGAAATATTCAGTCTCAAAACAAATCGAGGGAGTACTCACGCACTGCGCTGTCACACACAATTATTAGGAATACTATCATCCATGCCCGTAACAATGCATATGAATGTGTTTGAACAGGATTAAATAGGGTCAAATTATGTACATCATGCATAATCAGAGAGATCAGCTTCAGACAGTAAATCCCATAAGAATTCAAATGCACAGAGAGCAGATGGTGAAGATACAGGTTTTATTCTCATCCCCTACAACTGGATGAACGTATTTGACACTTAAACCAACAGCATGATTAGAATGATAAACTAAACTGGTAATCTCATACATGGCCTGTCTTGAAAGGCATATCCATATCACTGCACTATCCCTCAAAGCCTTGTTTTCATTTGCAAACCACCCTGAGGTCTATTGATCAGTGTTGCCATTTCCATATTTCAGTTTTTCTATTGAGGAGTTTAAACTCTGGCTATGACTCTACTGTCTAATTTTATATTTCTTTTGTCTCGGCTGTCAAGTTTATTCGCTGACATAATAAAATTGGAAACATCTGTCGCTGGTCCATCTGTCCACTGTTCAGACAAGCGAAAAATGTGTGTGTGAAGCATCAGGCTCTTCATTATTACTATATTTATGATTAGAGATTTGGAGAAACTATGAGCGGCGGTTCATGTTTACAAATCAGATAAAAAGGAATTTTTACTAAGTGCTGGCGGATAAGAATTTTCCTCCCCATCATTCTCCTCTCAAAGTTCTTTTTTCCAATAAACGTCTTCCATTACATTCCTCTATGTTTGTTTGTGGGGTGCCGCAGAACTCCATATCAATCTGAGATTTTTTCACCGGAAACAAATAACACTTGTGTTGAGAGACAGTGCATTATGGTTCTCAGTCGACTGAAACTGCTAAAATTATGTTTCAAGTTGGTGCCATTTCCAAGACCAGCTGAGATGGAATTTATTTGTGAACAATGCGATGTTTGATATACGATCGATATTAAAGCAATGTAAGCTATGAGATATCACCAATTTAACTCCCTTTTCAAGAGCAATATACCAACAAATCAATATATGGCTACAAATGAGCACAACAACAGTCACACGTAGGCTCTTATTGCTTTTGAATGTACAGTAAATCAACTTTGTTCCTTTAATTGCAAGAGTGATGAATATATTTCAGGGTGTCTAGCTGTTTAGCTGAAAGTGAAGGGCAGTGAAGATGCACCACTGAATCTCTGGATCTTTTGTAATTGTGTCAGAGTGGAAAATGATGGATGGGGCACATTCGCTCACCATTTTCAATACGATTATCAGTGACACACTAATGTCTTCCTGCACCAGTTGCGAACAGCATATTTAGCCGGATAGCCTTTTTTTTTGTTTGTTTGTTTGGTCAGTGAACCGGTTGTAATAGTTGTTTTCTAAAAATGGATGTGGGCATTTTCCTAAAGGTGTGAGATCAAGTATAAGTATAGCTTTTAGTATTAAATGGCCCAAACCAGATGCTCGAGAAGGGATTTAAATTATTGAACACAGACCAAGAATCAGCCCTTTTGGCTCGAAATGAATTGCAAGCTTGAAGTGAGAGGTAAATTCTAGTAAATACTATGGCTTACACACAGATAAGCTCTCGCACACACTTACACACAGAATTATTGAATGCGAGCACATTTCCCCCTATAAATCCAGATTAATGACAAAAGCTCTCAGTAAACAGCAAAAGTGCTCTGACAGCAAAAAGAACCATAAAGCTTGGAGGACAATAGGTAACGGTTAAGCTTGTGCTCCATAGAGAACATGTTTTTGGCCCACATTCATGCGTTCTGAATTGCAATTCACTTTTACATCACTTTAACTGTGTTGCTTTGGGCAGCAGAATATGGTGAAAATCAATAGCTTTAAAAATATGACATACTAAAGCATTTCTTTCCCTTTTTTTTAAACCGTTAAACATCCATTGATTATTAAGAAAATGAAGAAGCAGCTAAATGCGTCTTAATACACTGATTACGTAACTAAAAATATATATATTTTTTTTTGTTATGTGATGACAGAGCATACAGTGCCTTGCAAAAGTATTCATACCTCTACATTTTTTTCACATTTTGTTATGTTGCTGCCTGGCTTGAATCCAGCCAAACGTTTCTGGAGAAACCTGAAAATGTCTGCCAGACACCATCCAAGCTGACAGAGCTTGAAAGGTAAAAAGGTGAGGGAAAGAATGGCAGATAACTACCAAATGTTGATGTGCAATTCGTAAAGTTGCTTCACCTAAGTACTAAGTTAAGGGTATGAATACTTATGCAATGTACTTATTTCAGTTTTTTTTTTGTTTTTTGTTTTTTATAAATACATTCATGAAGTTGTGACAGTTTTGCTTTGTCATTATGGTGCATGGAGTGCAGATTGATGTGGAAAAAAGGTCATTTAAAACGGTTTAACATACTGCAGATACATAAAATGTGAAAAAAAATGAATACTTTTGCTAGGCACTGTATATTTTACAAGAGGTTATGTTGCTGCCTGGCTTGAACCCAACCAAACATTTCTGGAGAAACCTGAAAATGTCTGCCAGACACCATCCAAGCTGACAGAGCTTGAGAGGTAAAAAGGCGAGGGAAAGAATGGCAGGTAATTGCCAAATGTTGATGTGCAAATCGTAAAGTTGCTTCAGCTAAGTACTAAGTTAAGGGTATGAATACTTATGCAATGTACTTATTTCATTTTTTTTTTTTTTTTATACAACTATGAAGTTGTGACAGTTATGTTTTTGCTTTGTCATTATGGTGCATAGAGTGTAGATTGATGTGGGAAAAAGGTCATTTAAAATGGTTTAACATAATGCAGATACATAAAATGTGAAAAAAATGAAGGGGTATGAATATTTTCGCTAGGCACTGTATATATACATAGAGGTTATGTTGGCATGCCAGTAGATGGCAACAAATGCCTGTCTTTGTGAGTCATTTACATACTCAACTAATTCATTTAACAATATCAGAGAGGGGAGTATTGAACAATTATTTTTCCTGCTTTGTAGGTCGGTTAAATACACAACCTTGAATGCCCATCTTTGCAAGTATCCTCGTAAACACAGTAATTTAGGCCTTGAGTGAAAGCAAACAGCTGAGAAAGAAAACATATCTGTAACAGTATATGGGATTTGGGCAGCTCTTAAAGTGACAGCAGTCATGCATGTGGCATGTCATTAATTTAAGTTCAAACATATGATAAAAACATCACAATAATCCACAAACAATCCGAATGACTCCAGTGCATATTTAACATCTTGTGAAGTGAAAAGCTGGTTTGGTTTCTGAGGAGTAGCTCTACTCTGGCAAATATATTTCATAATGGATATAAAAACATTTCCAGTACTTTAAGCAGGCAAATAATTAGTATGACACCAAACAATAGCACAAAATGAATGGCCAGTAAATAAACGAGAGTAAATTGAGACCGTATTTCTCTTTGTGACCCTGAAAAGGCTTCCAAAGAAAGAATGGCCAAATTGAGAGGGTGGTCTAATGAGCTGCATCTCTGTGTTTTGTCATGTGTATCAAGGCACCAGGAGAACAACCATGAAAAGCTTGGTAGCATCAGAAGCGTGGAAATAACAAGCGTGGCACTCGCCAGCGTGGTATTTAAAGGCCAGGAATGAAGCTCGCTCGCACAATGCTCCAATCAGACCGCTGCTTTTTTGGGAAATGCCGTTCCACTCAAATGCCTTTTGAAACCTCTCATTTCAAAGACAAATATGCTTGCCCTCTCATCTGAACCCAGTGTAATAAGATGTAAACAACTGAAACAAGAGCACAGCTCAGCAGATAAAACATGGCTATTCTGGGAGACACTGCCGGAGATGAGAGATGACACCTTATCTTGGCAAGCACAAAATACCTTAAGAGAATTATGAGGGAATTATGAGTATTCCATAACAATAGTAAAGCACAACCGGGTAATTTCATTTGACTTCTGGTGTTGCATTTCTGTAATGATTCATATTCTGTTCATAATTAAGAGGTAAATATGTTGCACTCTTTGTTTTAGATATGATATGGTGCAATGTAAAGCAGTGTTCTAAAAACACTGCTAAGTAGACTATATTCACTAAACAAGTTTGTTCAAAAACACTGTTTGATTCAGGAACTATACAAGTGACTGCCTTTATGGGTGAATAATTGAATCATTCACTCAACCAGTGCCAACCTGATCTCAACCTGACCTGATGTGAAATGTCCACTGAGTGTCGCTAAAAGAGTGTTCAGGTTTTTTTTTCCCCAGGAACAGATGGACGTACATATGGTACTTTTTATGTGACGTTGGTTTTGTACATGTCACCGCAGTTGAAATGTCCGTTGAGTGGTGCTATAACTCTAATGCTCCGTGACATTTTAAAATAACATACCATCTGCACTACACCTAAACTATAGTATGAACAAAAGCAAATCTGACGAAAAAAGCAATGGCAAGCATGCCATTTTAGCTTGTTTTTTGATCTCTCATCTTTTAGCTCTTTTATTGTGAGTCATGTTTTTCACAGGATTCGTACCCACGGATTCTGCATCCTAAATCAATTACGTGTCCCTGGGCTAACAAGCAAGCTTGTTATGTCCGGAATGTAAAATATATGGAGCTGTAATCATAACTGTGTACGAAAATGATTACAAGTGCTTGCTGTTTTACTGCCTGGTATTCATTTCTCTTGGAAACTGCAGTGATGTGTACTTATTGGCAGTGGTGGAATTGTAAAATCAGGGGGATGGTAGGGGGTGGGGGGTCCTGTGTAATTTTTAAACATTTTTATTTAACAAAAAATAAGCTTTATGAAATGTACTATGGTTTATGAGCTGTTTTCCTTGGGACCTGATTTTTTTTCTTCTTCTTTTTTTTTTTGTGGGCACATTTAGTCTTCCCATTTTAGGTTAAACCTCTTATTTAGGGGTGTGCAGTATTGATGAAAATGATATAATATTTTGGGGGGGATTTTTGTCCATAATGATAATTAATATTTTGCTGAGTGTGTTTTTGTGCTGGTTAAGGCTTGTCATGGATAAATATATATGATAAATACATATGATACAATGAAATTAATTTAACACTGGTGATCCCACACTCTCATTCTTGTATGATATTACTTAACTATATCATATAAAGATAACAAAAGCACACACGGATAGGCTATTTTTCTTTCATTGTTTGAATTATAGAGCCATTCTAATATAGGCTTCATCATGCAATGGATGCTTATAGACTCTCAACACGTGTTTTTGTTTGTTTTTTGCCAAGTCACTGATACTTGAATGTCAGCTAATGTGAATTAGAACAGGGTGATCATTTTCTGAATGGAACGCATCCCTCGTCTCTCTTTCTCATCGTCCCTTGTCCTCCTCATAGGCTTACAGCACAATAAAGTTATATCAGGATGTCTTTAAACTCTAAACAATGAAATACCATACCTTATTAATTGTCTTCTTTTTAAAGAATGTCAGAAGTTGGGCTTGAAACATTTTGCACGAAAAATGATGAAAACCTGCGTTAACGTGCAGCTCGTTATAAACAGCTGCACTGCTTCCATTATGAGCGTGCTTACTTCAGGAAGCTTTTAGGGTTTGTAATACAAATAGAAATAAATGTATAACCAAGAATTTTAAAAAGTCTTTAAAATTATTAGCCCTCTGATGTTAATAGTCCATACTGTATTCCTTTTGCTTGATAACAGCCTTTAGTCATTTGCTGTAGTTCTCAACAAGTTTCAAGCATGTCTCCTGAGGAATGACAGCCCATTCACTGAAACTGAAACATCCCCACAGCATTATACTCCCACCACCATGTTTCACTGTGGGAACGGTGTTCTTGGAGTTGAATGCCTCTCCCTTCTTTCTCCAAACATAGGCAACATCTCTATGGCCAAAAAGCTCTAGTTTTGTCTCATTTGACCAAAGGACACATTTCCAGTATGCATCACATCCCCCCAGGTTGTCCTTAGCAAACTTCATTCTAGCTTGGAGGTGTCTCTTCTTCAGAAGTGGAGTCTTTTTTGGTCGGCAAACTCGCAGTTCATTCCTGTGCAGGGCTCTGGTGACTGTCTTCGTTGAGACATGAATTCCAGGCTTGGCTAGGTCATTCACTAGTGTCTTGGCAGTTGTTTTTGGGCCTGTAGAAACCTCTCTCACTAGTTTTCTTTCCAAAGTTTTTGAAATCTTTTGCTTCCTGCCTCTGCCCGTCTTGTTCTCCACTGTGTTGGTCTCTTTAAACTTCTTGATAATGCATCTCACTGCAGTTCTTGACACTTAAAAAATGCTTTGATAAACGTGTGTATCCTTCTCCATTAACAATTCCTTCTCTCAAGTCCGAACTAATTTCTTTTGTCTTTGCTCTGATGACATTACATATTATTTTACTAGTTGTTTTGCAAGATACTAATCCTCAGCTTAAAGAGCAATTTAACTAGGTTAATTAGGTTAATCAGGCAAATTAGGTTAATTTGGCAAGTCATTGGACAACAGTGGTTTGTTCTATTGCTAATCAAACTAATAATTTCTTACGGGGGCTAATAATATTAGCAGTTTTTTTATTTATTTATTTATTAATTATTTTATTCAAGCAACTATAAGAAATCAGACTTTCTCTAGAAGAAAAAAAAAAAAAGGAAATAATGTGTCTCTTGCTCTGTTAAACATCACTTGGGAAATATTCTAAAAAAATGTAAAATTTCACAGGGGGGCTAATAATTTTGTCTTTAAATGTAGAACATTTTAATATTTAATTTGCATGATAGGTTATACATAATACACAGCATTATTAATCTAAAGGGGGTTGTAAGGGGGATGCTTTTTGTCTTTTTTTTCAACCCCCACATCCCACCTCAATTTGAGCCCTGCTTATTGTGTTGTATTTTATTTCGTATTTTGCGTCTTGCGGAAAAGTATACACAGGTACGTTTTCGTCATGAGATCAGGACTCTTGAAAAACAGCAGGAATTATTTATATTTATAATATAGATTATGGCCAAAATAACTTATCAACTGACGTTTTTCAAGTGTGGAAAATACATGCAGTTCACAGGGAACTCTCAAAAGTTTTAGTCTGACTTGACAACGAAAGTCTCTGAAGGAGAAAAAAAATGTTTAAACAGTCAAAACTTGAAAAAGAAGATCTTTCATGTCAGCCCTGTTGGCCTTCCCATGTTTCTGAGACTAGATGAACAGCAGAGGGGAAAATCTTGACCTGATATCAAAGGGAGGGATGTCCATAACCTCACAAGAACCCAATGTCATTCAAAGCTTTTGAAGTCTGAAAGAAGAACGTACAGTATATTCATTGTTGTCTGATGTTCACTGGACGTCGAAGGATGTCAGGGGCATGATAGGTACTGGCTGTTGTTGAGCTATAGCCCTGAATGTTTTTCCACATTAACCTGGATCTTATTTTGTGCCATTTTCTGTCATTCTGTAATTAATTACTCACTCTCATATTGTTCCAAATCCGTAAGACGTTCGTTCATCTTCAGAACACAAATTAAAGGGTACATAACATACACAGTTTTACCTACTCTCATGTTAATCTTGAGCACCTATGAAGTACTACTGCATCCTTAATTTTTCACAAAAGTCTTTAGGTTTATCATATTTATAAAAGAAAAATACAGCTTTCCGATTCTGTCTGGAAAAAGCGAACTCCTGGAGGCGGGTCGTAGGCGGAGCTATAGAGTCAAACGGGAGCGCACGCAGATTTGATATGATCGCTTATGTGATCGTGGTGTGATATTACAATCAAATGCTAAACAAAGATCTCGATAATCGATAATACGGGTGTTGTTTACATCAACGTATATACACTTATGTGCTGATTTCCAACAAAAGACAGAAATCTAATGCAGTTGTACTTACATAACTGGGATCTTGTATCACTGGGACCGCTCCATGTTTTAACAGTAAACAATGTGCAAATCCAGCGTCGACCTGGGCCTTGTTAATAAAACATTCATCACTGAAATGACTGGAACACATAACCGCATTTCCTATGTTACTCCGTTGTTGTCCCGGAAAAACAAACCGCACCCACTGTTCGCATAAAGCTGGGTCCTTTGGGAAGCTGAACAAGACAAACTTTCCCTCACATCCAAAAACGCACTTCTTTGGAGGCATTATCGTATAAATCCTTTTCAGGCTGCGGACGATTTATCAGTGAAGCACGCTGATATGCGCGGTCTCGGTCTCCTATGTTTGACGTGATCGCGCGGGCGCGCTTATCCGGGAGGAGTTCCACATACGTTGACGTCATTATTTTAACGATCGAAAAAAACAGCCGAAACTTGTACCAACCCGGAAGTAAGATTTTCAAAACAGAAATTCTCCGTTTTTCATCCAAATTATTTTTTCAAACTTTGGCCATGTTTAGCATGAGAACCCAACTCTTTAATAGTGTTAACAACTCTGAATACATGAAACACCATTTTACCCCCCCTTTAAGATATTTTTGATTAAATCCAAGTTTTCTGACCCTGCAACTGACACGTTCAAGACAGAGAAAGTTACTAAGGACAACGATAAACAGTCCATGTGACATCAGCGGTACAGCCACTTCATTTTATGAAGCTACAAGAATACTTTTTGTGCGCAAATAAAACAAAAAAACGTTTATTCAACATTTTCTTCTTCTCTGTGTCAGTCTTTGATGTGTGTTCACGAGAGTGCCTCGACGAAAGCCCCTGATGCTGGATACCTTTGTCATGCAAGTCTATTTTACCATCAGCCAGTTACTGTATTTTCAATTATAGAGAAAAAGCTGTAAACAATAGCTATGTATCATGGGATCACAAGAGCTGTACACCATTAACTTGGATCAATGTTGATTCTATAATGTAAAGTCTGTTCTGCTGTCTGAAACATGCAATTCGTTCATTGAGAGGCTATTGAGCTCTGAGATGAGGTATTAGGATGCCTATCATCTAACATTTTTTGTTAGGTCTCCTTTCCCCCTGGTATCCCTGGTTAATTATTTCTATGCAATATTTCAGGAACCAATTATTCTCTCAAACAGCTAAATGAATATGCTCACCACAGCAATTCAGGTAATTCCATTTTTCAGAGACATCTGCGCAGCTCATAGGTCACAAAGAGTCAGTCTGTTCAGGATTTATAATTTCATGACATTAGCGTTTCTACCCTCGAAATCTGATTTCATTCTCAGTGCCACTGATTTATATGAGAGGCCTCTCATTTGAATATTATGAACTGTTGACCTCTAAAGATGGAGTAATCTATTATAAATACAAGAGAAATAATGCTAGAATTTGATTTTGTTAGAATGAAATGATGACAGATGTTGGTACATTGTCTAGTTGAATACAAGCAAGCTATAAATGAGGATCAAAAGGAATCTAGACTATTAAACATACCTTATATTTGTGTGCTAAAGGTGCTAATTAGTTCATTTTATATGAGAATGAATTGATTAGTTCTTAATGATATTAATATCAATATAGCATGAGTTTGATGTTTCAAAGAGTTCATATTGTATTCCTTGTATTCCTTGATCTAACATGTATTAACTGAGATGTTTTGTTATGCTCTTTGATGTGAGTTTCCTAGTCTTATCCAACAGATGTATTATTGATTTTCATAAACATAACTTTCATATACAGTAATATAGTTTCAAGATGGGTGTGATTACTTACAGTATGACATGTAACTAAAATGACTTGTTTTGCAACACGGGATGGTCTAAAATGTACTGCATGGATGTTTACTCATAAAATTAAATGAATAATTTATCTAAAAAGTAAAATTTGCTGAGAATTTACTCACCCTTAGGTCATCCAAGATCCAATATGCACAGATCAAGCACTGTTTATATGCAAAAACAATCCAATAGCGTCTTAATCCAGTATGTCAGGATGGCTGGAAGTGGCTGAAGTGACTACTGAAAGTTAAAACACCTTAATGATGGATTTGTTTTCTACAAACATGTAGCTTTTCACTTCACAAGATGTTAATTAATGGACTGGAGTGGTGTGATTTACTTGTGGATTCTTGTGATGTTTTATTGACTAAACAACATTTAATTCAAATGTCCACTTAATCTTTAATATTTGGCCATTTCCTAATGACATAAAAGCTACAGCCACTGTAATTTCTTAAATATGCGGACATCAAAATGCAGAGCTGCCAACTTTTGAGTTTAGTCTGGAGAGAGAATTCCCACCGCACTCCCCTAGGGGGCTGGGAAGAAAATTTTGTACATTTTACAGTTAAATTCAATCTATCTAATGCACTTTGAGAGTACAAAATTAAGAGCTCCAATACAGGTTCAGTGTTCAAACTAAACAAAGAAAAAAAAAGTCTTGTTAAACTGACTTGTTCTTAAGGTTTAAAGGGGACTCAGACCTCTTTTTAGTTGTGATATAGTGTCTCAGTCTAAATGACACTCACACTGGTGAATCTGGAAACCAAATAAATTAGAATATAATGATAATAAGTGATTTGTAATGTGGGGTTTTTAGTTTTGTTTTGGGTTTGTTCATGTTCATGTTTTCATGTCTTTTATTTTGTAGTTTAGTCATGGTTCCTGTTTGTGTCTTGCTTCCCTGCTTCATGTTATCATGCCTGTGTATGTGTCATGTTCCTATTGGTTCTTGTCTTGCCATGTGGTTCTCTGTTCTGTTTATTCATTGGTTGCTATGTCATGTTCCCTGTTTCGCATTGGTTGGTTTGTGTCATGTTACCCTCCTTGTTCACTATAAGTAGCCCTTGTGTAGCCATTGTCTCTTGTTGTGTATTGATGTTGTAACCTGCTGTTGGTGAGTCTCTATTTCTAGTTAAGTTTGCGCCATGCCGTACCATGCCAAGTCTGTTTAAGTCAAGTCTGTAGCTGTTTCAAGCCAAGTCAAGTCATTGACTTGTCATTTGTTCATTATTGTTCATTATTGTTTGGATATACACTTTGGATAAATAAACTGTACTTGGGTTCATAATTCAACTCGCCTCCAGTGGACGCCATGTCTGCTGCTCCAGGGCCTGCTCACGTCAAGCCTGCTGCTCCAGGGTCTGCTCACATCAAGCCTGCTGCTCCAGGGCCTGCTCACGTCAAGCCTGCTGCTCCAGGGCCTGCTCACGTCAAGCCTGCTGCTCCAGGGTCTGCTCACATCAAGCCTGCTGCTCCAGGGACTGTTCAAACCAAGCCTGGTGCTCCAGGGCCTGCTCACGTCAAGACTGCTGCTCCAGGGACTGTTCAAGCCAAGCCTGCTGCTCCAGGGACTGTTCACGTCAAGCCTGCTGCTCCAGGGACTGTTCACGTCAAGCCTGGTGCTCCAGGGCCTGCTCACGTCAAGCCTGCTGCTCCAGGGACTGTTCACGTCAAGCCTGGTGCTCCAGGGCCTTCTCACGTCAAGCCTGCCTCTCCAGGGACTGTTCAAGTCAAGACTGCTGTTCCAGGGACTGTTCAAGTCAAGACTGCTGTTCCAGGGCCTTCTCACGTCAAGCCTGCTGCTCCAGGGACTGTTCAAGTCAAGAATCGCTCTATGTTCTCTAAGAAGAATCGCTCTATGTTCTCCCAACTGTATGTCGCTTTGGACAAAAGCGTCTGCCAAATGCCTAAATGTAAATGTAATGTAAATGTCAAGACTGCTGTTCCAGGGCCTGCTCAAGTCAAGACTGCTGCTCCAGGGACTGTTCAAGTCAAGACTGCTGTTCCAGGGCCTTCTCACGTCAAGCCTGCTGCTCCAGGGACTGTTCAAGTCAAGACTGCTGTTCCAGGGCCTTCTCACGTCAAGCCCGCTGCTCCAGGGACTGTTCAAGCCAAGCCCGCTGCTCCAGGGACTGTTCACGTCAAGACTGCTGCTCCAGGGCCTGCTCAAGTCAAGACTGCTGTTCCAGGGCCTTCTCACGTCAAGCCTGCTGCTCCAGGGACTGTTCAAGCCAAGCCTGCTGTTCCAGGGCCTTCTCAAGTCAAGACTGCTGTTCCAGGGCCTGCTCACATCAAGCCTGCTGCTCCAGGGACTGTTCAAGCCGAGCCAGCACCTGCTAACGTCACGCCTAGCGAGTCAGCGCCTGCTAACGTCACACCTGCCGAGCCAGAGTCTGCATTGCCATGGCTCCCTGCTCGGCCGGCACCACCATGCCGTTCTGCTCTGCTGGCTCCACCATGCTGTCCTGCTCTGCCGGCACCATCCAGCCGTCTTGCTCTGCCAGCCCCGCCATGGGTCCCTGCTCTGTCTCCCCTGCCATGGCTCCCTGCCTTGCCAGCACCGCTGTGCCGTTCTGCTCTGCCTGCACCACTATGGCTTCCTGCTCAGCCTGCTCCGCTATGGCTTCCTGCTCTGCCAAGGCTTCTTGCTCGGCTGGCTCCACCCTGGCTTCCACTGCTCCAGGTCCTCCAGGACTTCACTGCCTGCCATTGCTTCACGGTCCAGAAAGATGGAGTAATCTATTATAAATACAAGAGAAATAATGCTAGAATTTGATTTTGTTAGAATGAAATGATGACAGATGTTGGTACATTGTCTAGTTGAATACAAGAAAGCTATAAATGAGGATCAAAAGGAATCTAGACTATTAAACATACCTTATATTTGTGTGCTAAAGGTGCTAATTAATTCATTTTATATGAGAATGAATTGATTAGTTCTTAATGATATTAGTATCAATATAGCATAAGTTTGATGTTTCAAAGAGTTCATATTGTAGTCACGGTCCAGACCCATCTCTGCTCCATGATCTAGGCCTGCCGTTACTCCACGGTCCAGGCCCACCTCTGCTCCACAGCCTAGACCTGCCTCTGCTTCATGGCCCAGGCCCACCATCACCCCACTGCCATTACTGCCACTACTCTCAAGTCTGCAATTGCCCCCTGGCCATGATTCTGAACTTCCATCTCTCCCCCTTGTACTGTCTCTGCTCCACCACCCTCTCGGACTTGTTGGGTTTGGGTTTTGTTTTTGGGTGTCTGCTCTTAGAGAGGGGTAATGTGGGGTTTTGCCCGTAAGACAGGATTTCAAACCATGACTCACGACTTTGTAGCGTTCCAGGCAAGTCACGCCAAACTGCCTAAGCGCAAGGAATTATAGTAGCTAGCTGTAAACAAACCAGTGGCGGACTGTACGGGGCTTATGCTCATTTACAATCAGTTCTATCTCCAAAAGGTGCTTACTCCTTGCTTATTTGAGGGAAACAGCGCATAAGGCAAGAGAAGCTGTTATACCTTTTATTTTACATTATTTGTATATCTGGAAATGCATCCGTAGGGGCTTCAATTGTTGTTTCACGGGCTGTGTGACGTCAGAGCACAGAACTGGGAGTACATCATTCTAATACGATTTTACGGGTAGGAAGCCACGGGTTTGACTGCCGTTCCAGTGCACTGTCATTAGTAGAAAGTTGGAAAAACACTGGTAACAGGTTGCCTAGTACGCGGCATAATTGCACGGTTAATGTACCACTGAATACATTGTTCTGCTAATTTATGCCGTCTAAACCATGAAAAAAACGTGTTGAAGCTACTAAATCATACAGAGAATGACCTAGTATGCAGGAAAGGGTGCAATAGTTTGACAAACTTACATTTTTGGGTGAACTATTCCTTTAAGGTTCATGTCGTCATTCCTTATCATGTAATGAAAGCAAGTGCTGACAAAGATGTTTAGTATAACTGCTTGAATTGCCTTACGCAAAGAAAAGCAATGCCATATGGACTACTTTGATGCTTTTTAGGTCCCCATCCACTTTCATTGTATGGAAGAGAGCAGCTCAGACGTTCTGCTAAACAACGGAGAAGAAAAAAGTTCTGGGTTTGGAATGACACAAGGTTGAGTAAATTATGACAGTATTCTCATTTTTAGGTGAATTGTTCTTTTAAGTTTTTTTTTTTTTTTTACCTACTGTGCTTGTTGATGCGGTGCAAAGCAAATGTTTATCTCCATCCTGAAGTGATTACGCCAAACACCTGCTCAGCCGTAGAGGAAAAAAAAAAATCACAGGATGAGATGTGTTGCATTTTCAGCAGCACTGCTTTTGATAGACGAGAACCTGGAGAAAAGTGAAAGTATCTGCTGTCCTTCTCTACCTTTGCACAGATGGTGTTTCTTTCACACTCTGCTAAGAGTTTGCTTTTCAAACAGGTGGGTAAATATCACACAAAAATTCATACGCAGGTGAGGATGGCTGGGCACTTCCAGACAGGAAGAAAAAGCCAGTGAAGGAGCAATATTCTCAGGAGGCTGTGAATCCAATTTATATGTTGTTCAAAAAACTAACATCTAAATCAACTTTTTATTCATGTTAAAATATCATTTTATATTAACTTGTCTTTGTCAGTCTTTAAGTCTACAAAGAAGAATGCTTTCTGTAAATATCACAGAATTGTTTAGATTAAAAGTAATCTCTAATGCACTTTCTTAAAAAAAATAAATAAATAAAATAAAAACAATACAAATTTCTTATTGAGTGGCATTTACAAAAAAGAAAAAATGCATGAATGTTTTTTTCTATTAAATGTAACAGGATTTATGAAGTGCAACATCTATTATAGAAAACAGGAGAGAAAAAAGTGAGTGTTTACTTGGAAAAAGTAATTTTTAAGGCTCAGATAAGACAGAATTAGCTAATCTAATACTGACACATAATTAAAATTTTTTTGTATTGCACTTTTCACAATAAATACTGATTCAGAGCCACAAAGGAGAAAGGAAAAAACTACTTAGAATTACAAATATTTTTCTCATAAAAATATGCAGGTTTGTTTTTTGTCAATAGAATAAAATAATCATGGATTTCCAACCCTTTTAAAAACAAATTGGTACAAGATTTTTTTAACAAGATTTGTATGTGTTAAAATCCATAGGCTATAGTTAACTAACGATGAAAATACTTGAAAATTATTTATCTTTTTTTCTTCAATTTTAACATTTTCTATTACGCTATAAAAAAAAAAAAATGTTGACAATCTGTTAATATATATATAATATATATGGGTCTGGCTTCAGGTCTCAAAACTACAACGATGTTTTATTGGCATGTTAATTTTTTTTAAATATCGAAGATTATGAGAATAAAGTTGTAATATTTCAAGAATAATGTCAAAATTATGAGAATTATGTCAAAATATTTTGAGAATAAAGTCAAAATTACGAGAATAAAGTCTAAATATTAAGAGAATAAAGTCAAAATTACGAGAATAACGTCTAAATATTTTGCTATAAAACTGACAGGTTTTGAAAGGTAAGACTTGTTTTATATTAAAAGTACCAAAAGCACAAAGCCTATTGCTATTATTGGTAGGCTGGCACACTACAAATAGGCCCAATGAATGCAATCAAAGATGTGAAACATTATTTCCAAGCATACTGTCCCTACGAGTATAACACATGGTATGAGTAGTGTGAATAATCCCACACATATTCAAAAAAATTCAGGTGGCCTGGCAACTTCTCCAGGAGAAGGCTATACTCTCAAAATATATAAACTTTAATTTTCGTAACTTCGACTTTATTCTCGAAACATTTCAACTTTATTCATGCAACATTTCAACATTTTGACTTTATTCTCATGATTTCGACTATAATCTCATCATTTTTGAACATGACACTAAAACGCTGTCGTGCAAAACAGCTTGTTATGCTGCTTGATATTGCAAACGAGTGTGTCTTACCATATTATTTTAATGTATTATCTTAATTGTGAGCACACTGGTTTGTAGTGCAAACAGTTCTACCATTTACTGCACGTTATTCTTCTCCTTATTTCCCTATAGCAGCTAATGAACCTTCCTTGTGGATAAGGTATTGCTTGCTATTAGCTATTAATAGAACTTAATTCTAAAGTCTTACCATCATAATCAGTATCTCAAGGTAAAGTCTTAACTTTTACAGCTCTAAAAAATATTCCTTTTCTTTCTCTTTGTGGATTTTTCACAGAACCCTCTAGCGGACCTGTTTGTACAACAAGCATAAATTTCTGCAGTTATAATTACTTAAAAAAACCCTCGTGCGACCGCCCTTGTAATTTGAGTGAACTCCACGGCCAAGATCTTGCCCATTATCATCAGTCCTCCAGAAACCGCTTTAGTTACAAACATAAAAGCGACTCTCATTCAAATGTTATCTATTCTCTGCTGCCCATGAGAAGGCGCTCAAAGCAATGGCCCCTGTCCCGCGAGGGCTGCTCCACTGTTTCGCGGAACGTACCAACTCGGAGGAGAGAGGGGTTCTGTGTTTATATGGACGAGCGCTCGCTGCGTGGAGTAACTTCAGCACCTGGACAGCGACCTCCGCGAGACAGGCGTGATATACTGAAGCGCGCGGCGCCACGCGCTTCGACATGGCTTGAAATACCGCATTAAAGTGCTCCACTCTAGTCTTTTGCTCTTGGAAAGCCGGACTGTTGCGCTGAATTTGATCGACACTGAGTACCAAAGCCGAGAAGCGTCGGTTAGTGCGGGTCTCGCTCATCTAGAGGCTTCGCTCTGTGGAGCTGCTCTTCCGGACAGCGCGCAGCGCGAAGGAAAAGTAACTGCGTCTCCGCTTATCTCACTGTAGTCGAAGATGGAGCCACCCGCCGGGACCGGACTGAAGCTCTTGCTGTGGATTTTAAGCCACATCAGCATCTCTCAGGGAGCTTCTCCATCATCCCGTAAGTTGCAGTTGATTCCATGGCTCTTTTTGCAGTGGTGGGCACCGGCGGGAAGCATGTGGCATGCTGGGGTGCTTTAGACAAGAAGTCCGGTGGCATTTGCTCTACAGATGTAACCGGTGTAGTTATGGATTCTTCTGGAGAACTTGAATTATTTGCTGTTGCATGTTGGTCTTGTGGTCATTGCGTTACATTCCAGTTTATCGCGGCAAGGACCAGTTATAAATCTAGCCTTTGACGGAAAGATGATTCATATATTTAGGTGGTGCAGATAATTCGTAACCTAAAACATTAACCTAAAGCATCTCGGTGGCACTAGCATGGTAAAAAACGAGTGTTCAGTTTTGTCGAACCAGACCGGTGAAATTGCTGGGAAATTGGGAAGTGTTGCAACACGTTTTGTTTAAACGTCTGGGGCTTAAACTTTATTCTCATATTAAAGTTGTTTATGAATATATTGCTCAATTATGTATTTTACAAGCGCAAGAGCTGCGGTTACAACCTACCACTATCACTACTGTAACACTAATAGAAAACATTACGTTAATGAACATTACGTTTATTGTATAAACTGACCACTTTTTGAATATTAAAATATTTTTATTGAAATTAAAAACAATATATTTATTGCTATCCCCTATCACCTAATGTATTTTCTTACATCAAAATGGTAAACATATTGGACTCATTTATAAAACATTAATTAAAGAAAAATAGATACATAAAACAAACCAAATTAATGTTATATGTACCATTTTGTGCATTTTGAGCCAAAACATTGGAAAGTGTTACAACCTTCCATGTCTGGTCAGTCATAATATTGCAAATACTTATTCATTTACAGCAGATGAAGTCAGCTAACATGATCACAAATCATAAACCAGATGTGTAATTTTTACTTTCTTAGCACAGTCTCTCATTAAAACTGACAGTGTTGCAACTCACTCAGTGTCACAGTACAGCATGTCCTGCTCTGCCCATTACAAATGAGTTAAGGAATTCTGATGTTCAGATTCTTCACATGCCACATTTGAACACACTGGCAAATTATTTTTAAAAGGTAGTTTTATGAATCATGTGTTAAGAGCTGAAAATGAGCTGCTGGATTCCCTGCTGAGCTGCCCTTAACACTGATGCTTTACCTTCTCTGTCAACTCAGCGTCTGTTCAACTCTTAAGCAGTTGGCTATTTGATGAACAAATGTAGCGTGGTATTTCCACAGTGTTATAGCTGCGGTTGTTTTTGTAGCAGTAAAGTATTAGTGAATAACTATATTTCACTTTTTTTTTCTCAATGAGGCTGTTAGAAAACAATGATATATTAGGAACGCATAGGAAAAAATAGTTTTTGCAATCTCACAGTGTTGTGGAATTAGGCATGGGTTTTAATATAGCCTGAAGCACCCACCACTTTAATATTACTACATAATTTAATTACTTGGCTAATTGCCTTGCAGAGAGTTAGCACTGCAAAATCAATAGAGTCAAGGAGAAATTGGTTCTTAGAAATAATTGGATGGTAGGTCTTATAATATAAAATCCATGTTTGTTCTGCGTCGACACCTAAAGCAGCTCATAGTCAACCATTTTTCGACCGTGAGAATTATGAACGACTGATTTTGCCAATATTGATTTCATGCACACACTTAGTGCAAACATGCAAGTAAGCGAAAAGGTTTATCGCCGGACAGACTACAGGTAGCCAGGAATAATAAGCTTAACAGCCTGAAATAGTCAGTCATATAATGGCCCAAATTTAGAATCAGCCAAGACTTAAACAAAAGCGTGCCAAAACAATGATTAATCAACAAGATCGTTCAGTTACAGATATTTTTAATTAATCTCTTCCAGCTCTGCGGCTACCTGTGGGAGAGCAACTGAGTAGCTGAGATAGTTGATTCTCCCTCTGACAGATGGATGAAGGTTTGAGATAAAGTTTGCAAATGTTAATTGAGCTGCAGAGGTTTTGAAATCTCTTTCTCTCTTTGTTGGCCAATGCTACCGGAGCATTTGATATAAACATCCATCTCCCTACGAGCTCTCGCGGGTCTGATTAAAAAGAAAAGGTAACTGGATTGATTTGGCTTATGTGTTGGGGCTGCTGCTGAGAATGAAACTCAGATGGAGCTTTTTTCACTTTAGTTTCACCACAGCACAAAAGCAGAATCTTTTGTAATTACTCAATGGACAATGGACAGCATTAGTGTAATTTCTTTAATCACGTCATGCACACGATCGGCACGGCTTGCTGTCAGGTTTTGTGCTCTCTGTAGCAGCCAAAGATAGTCAGAGTGGCAGCTCAATGACCTGATCAGAGGCAAAGTTATTTTAGTGGAATGTGAACATGTCAGTGTGGATGTTGCTCAGAGGAGAGTCCTCTTAGAGACCAAGAAATTCATCTCAAGGTGGCAATTAAACTTGCGTTATTATGCCATTTTCAGAATTATGTGTTATTCAGTTATGAGAAAAATAGTCACGATTCTGAGAACAAAGTTGCACTTGTGAGAAATTAAGTTGTGAGCAACTGTGAGATTTAAAGTTGTAAATATGATAAATAAAGTTGCAATTGTGAGAAATAAAGTCACCAACAGTTGCAATCACATATATCATAATTCTAAAAATCATCACAATCGATATCTAAGGTTGCAATTGTGAGAAATAAAGTTGTATATATGATAGTCGCAATTGTGAGATATAAAGACACCATTGTGAGAAGTAGTTGCAATTACAAGATATCACAATTATAAAAATCATCACAATTGATACCTAAAGTTGCAATTGTGAGAAATAAAGTTCTGTTATGACAACTCTCTGAGGGATTGGCATGGTAATGTACATGACAGTGTTAATGTATTTGGTCTTGGAGGAATCGATCTGCTACGCTGCTGCTGTGGCAGAGCAAGTACCGAGACTTGCTACTGCCAATACATCCACAACATGCTGCTGTAAGCATGTAAGAAACACTGTTGCTGCCCATATAACATATATAATTAACCCCCATATAGCATATATGAATCACCTCGTAGCAGATCTATACAGGTGGAGCTGGGGAAGGTGGAGGGTTTCTGAAGTGTGCTTCAACTGCTACATCTAGCCCTAGTCATACATTTGAATGTTAAGCAGTGAGCTCACTGGCTACTGATACAGGAGAGAACCAATCGGCTGTGCCATGTGATTATGATGTCATGTTGTCAGATTGAGTTAGACCCATTGGACTGCATTCTAGAGTTTCCTGCCAGAACTCTGTACAGTTGTGAAAAATAACAGTGAAATCCTGAAATAGTAACAAATAGAAATAAGTTGCAAATAAAGTCACCACTTGTGAGAAATGGTTGCAGTCTCAAAGAATCATCACGACTGATACCTAAAGTTGCAATTGTGGGAATTACAGTTGTAAATATGAGAAATAAAGTCACAAATGCAAGAAATAAAGCTGTGAACAATTGTGAGATTTAAAGTTGCATACAATGAGAAATAAATTGACGTTTTGAGAAATAGAGTTGCAATTACAAGCTATAACATCACAATTCAAAGAAAATAGTTGCAGTTGTGAAAGTCACAATTGTGAAAAATAACAGTGCAATTCTGAAATAGTCACAAAAAGTTGTGAATATGAGAAATAAAGTTGCAATTGTGAGAAATAGTCACCATTGTGAGAAACAGTTGCAATCAAAAGATATCATAATTATAAAAATCATCACAATCGATATCTAAGGTTGCAATTGTGAGAAATAAAGTTGTATATATGATATTTGCAAATGTGAGATATAAAGTCACCTTTGTGAGAAGTAGTTGCAATTACAAGCTATCACAATTATAAGAATCATCACAATCGATATCTAAAGTTGCAATTGTTAATACGTAAAGTTGCAATTGTGAGAAATAAAGTTGCAAATGTGAGAAATACAGTCACCATTGTGAGAAACAGTAGCAATCACAAGATGTCATAATTATAAAAATCATCACAATCGATATCTAAAGTTGCAATTGTGAGAAATAAAGTTGTATATATGATTAATAAAGTTGCAAATATGAGACATAAAGTCACAATTACGAGCAATGGTCACAATCAGTGTTAATTTCATTGAAGTATAATTTTCGTCATAATTTTCATCAACAACATTTTTTTCACAGACGAAAATGAAACAATAACGAACTAAAATTCTTTTTGAATGAAAAACTATGCCAAAAATCTACTGGCATTTTCGTCTACGAATAAAAACGTGACGAAAATGTTAGGGAGGGACGATTTGTAAAAATCTGTTGGGATAGTAGTAGGAGGTAGGAGTAGATGCCTACAAACCAGTGCGACACAAGCTAAAATACCCTTGCTGCACATCTTATAAAATGTTCAAAATTGTCAATATGTGGGAGTATGAGAAGCATAGACATATGGATAAATTTGACAATGCAAGAGAGAACTAAATTTCGGTCTTGTTTTCTGAGCACAGACACAAAGCATACACACAGAAAGCACTCTTTTGCGCTGCATGAACTGAGAAATACACACAAAATGATCTTGAATTGTCCGTTTTGACAAACCTAGGCTGGTTTAAGCTGGAAGTAGCTGGTTTTAGCTGGTCTCCCAGCCTGGCCAGGCTGGTTTTAGCTGGGAAAGTGGCCAAAATCCCTCTAAAACCTGTAGCTGTTTTTATTAGCAGGGTCCATTTTAAAGGTATAGCAGCCACATTTAGTTGCTATTATCCGAGTTACTTATGTTAATCAAGCAACGAAAGAAAGATAGAAAACCACACACCACTCTTGACTGAATCACTTATGTATAAAGAATGCATAATTAGCCTATGTAACCATTGGTATTTCATTGAAAAAAAGACCATGTTCTTTATGAGAAGTGGTTTTATTTAATTTTAATATTAAGGCATGTTGTATATCACTGCAGTTAAAGCATGTGTTTATCATGATAAAACCTTGATATCAAACCTATATAATGAGTTTGGAAATTTTAGAGAAATGCTTAATAAATGCGTTGCACTGTAACTAAACCCACTAAATTTCAGCCGACTAAATTTACTGGTGATTTAGTCAACTAAAACTAGACTAAAAGTAAAAACAATTCAGATGGCTAGAATATGACTAAAACTAAATGGCATTTTAGTCAAAAGACTATGACTAAAACTAAATCAAAAATTGCTGTCAAAATTAACACTGGTCACAGTTATGAGAAAAAGCGTCACAGTTCTGAGACACAGTTGCAATTGAATGAGAAAGTTGCAGTGATTTAAAGTTGCAATTGCAAAAGATCAGAGCAATGAGAAAAAAAATCAGAAGTGTGAGCTGTGAAGTTAAAATTATGAAAAAAAGTGTTGCAATTGTAAGGTAAGATAGTGGAATGTGAACATGTCACTGTTACGCAGTGGAAACTCCTCTTAGAAACCAAGATTTCATAAGAAATTAATTGTGAAATGGCAAGTAAATTAGTTTTATTTATTTATTATTTCAGAATTGCTATTCATGTTATAAGAAAAATGGTCACGTTGCAGTTGTGAGAAATAAAGATGCAGTTACAAGAAATAAAGTTGTAAGCAATTGTGAGATTTAAAGTTGTAAACAAGTTGCCGTTTTGAGAAATAAAAGTTGTGAAAGTTATTTAAAACCACAATTGTTTGAAATAAAGTTGCAGTTGACAAATAGTTGGAATCACAAGATATTTATTAGATAATTATAAGAATAGCCACCATAAAGATGCAATTAGGAGAAAAAGTTGGAATTATGAGGAATAAAGTTACACAATATATAACACTAGAGCTATGATAAATAAAATAAGGAACGTGAGCTATGAAGATGAAATTATGAGAAAAAGTGTTGCAATTGTGTGGTGTAAATTGCAAATTTGTAAGATACAGAGTCGCAGTTTCAGTGGAATGTGAACATGTCATTGTGAATGTTGCTCAGCGATTTCAAAAGAAACTCATCTCGAGATGGCAATTAAAATTGTGTTAAACTAGAAACACGTCTATTTAAGAAATGTTATTCTTTGTACACATATGATGTCATCCCAATGTATTTTTATGCAACACTTCTGTCTATTCTAGAAGCAGCATTTGCTTAGAACAAAAGTTGTTACCCATAATCAACAAAATGGCTTTTTTATTTGACAGACGGAAACAAAGGACTTGCAAAAAGCATAGCAATTAAGACTTAGACCATTACTGTGCAATACAAAACACTGAAATTAAACCCACTCGTCTGGTTCAGTTCTTAAGTTGCACACCCTATGGGAAAACAAGACTGCTGCCTCAGGATGTAACGCTTGGTCACCTGAGTTCAAGCCAATTTGCTTGTCCTTACAAAACACGTAGATGGAATGAACCCGTTTAAGGCTACTTGGTGAGTTAAATTGAATGCATAAGCTGCTTTATTCATTTATTTCTTTGTTTGTCTCTCTATTTGGTACGGTCTGTCATTTCTATACCAACACTTTTCCCACTTAAAAGCAAATGGCAGGCATCTGTGCAGGCAGTCCCTGAAAGATTAATTCACTTAATTTCTGTAAGTAAATTGGGTATTAAGGGACCTTAAACAACAACTTGAATGCAGTGCCAAACTGAAATAACAACATTTGTCTTTGGCGGAGGTGCACAGATTCTACAATCTTCCTAATGAGCTGCCTTTTTAGTTTTGTATGACTGATTTGAAACTGATTTGAAGGGAAATGCTTTCTTGCAAAGTGGTTTGTCTTGTATTAATCAAAATAAGTTTGTACACAAGGCCAGAAAGTCAAACTGACCTTTTAAAATTGTTTGTGAGAGATTGTTTGCTTTCTTTTGACATTAAGCAAATGCTGTTGCTGTTGTGATCAAGACCTTTGGATATTGGTCAGTACGGCAATCATGTTACAAGAGAATGATCAGAGAAGATATGAGGATGTAGGTTAAACCAGTTTACTGAAGGGTCAGAGCAAGAGCGAGGCTTGAGCTTCTCTTTGAATGATAAACGGCCTTGTTTATAGGAACCATTCACAACATGTGGAAATCTCAGCTAAAACTTTTAGCTTTCCTTGGTGATGGATGAAATTCTGATTAGGAATTGGATCTCGCTCATGGTATTTTGACCACCTGTGTTTCCAAACAGCATCTTACAGACGTCTGTTCTGTTTCAGAGAAAAACATAAATTAGCTTATTGTACGAACAACATGATTTATGTTTGAAATGAGAAATAGTCACACTGTGAGATATAAAATTGCAACTGTGAGACATAAAGTTGAATTTGTGAGGTATAAATTGCAGTTGAGAGACACAAAGTCATAGTTAGGAGAAATAAAGTCACAAATGTGATAAACAGTCAGAATTACAAGTAGAAAAGTCACAAAGATGCAATAAAGATGCGTAATTGTGAGAAATAGTCATAATTATGAGAAATAAAGTTGCAAATGTGAGAAAGTCACAATGACAAGCAAGTGTCACAATTGGGTTGATTGACAAGCGATCAGCAAATTGTAATGCTGAATCTAGACAGGAGAGTGGATTTGAACTCGAAAAATGGCGTGTTGACATCTTTCCGTGGTTGAAAATAGAAACTTTCTGATGTTCATTTATGTTTTTTTGTGCTATAACTAGTAAAGAGGCTCTACAGTGATTTGTCACAACACATTAAAGAGCCATAAAACTGTATTTATTGTTTGAATTTCTAAAAAAATTATAAAATTTGAAAGCTGAGACTTTGTTTCTGCTCTGTCTTGTCTTTTGGCACGTTGTCAGTGTTCTCTTTGGTTTTCTCTTTTTTTGTGATGTATTTACCCATTTTTTTTTACCCAATTAGTTTAATCAATTTATTGTATAGTATTGCTCTTTATATTGTAATAATGATTATTAATATTGATGTAGAAAACATATAAAAACAATAAAAAAAATTCTGGCTTCACAGACAAACAGGTTGGTTCATGACATTAGTCTAGTCTAACGCACGTAATGCAAAAACTCCTGTTATAATCACTGAATCTATTAAATTATTATTATTTTTTATTTATTTACGTATCTACACTGTGTTGTGCACAATCAATGCTGACTAATCTAAATGCTTCTGATTGGCCAATGTATTCCTAAGTTCAACAGAAACACGTTTGATTGGATTTAAAGCTCAACGTTGCACAAAACTGTGTGTAAAAGCAATCTATGGCAGTGTGAACGTATCTAAATGTAAGTCCGTTCACATGCTGCTTGAACTGAGGAGCTACAGTGATCTGTCACAACACATTAAAGAGCCACAAAACAGTATTTACTGTTTGAATTTCTTTAAAAAAATTATACAATTTGAAAGCTGAGACTTTCATACCAAAACTAACCTGCTCTGTCTTGTCTGTTGTCACCTTGTCAGGTCAATATTTTATCCAATTCACCCAATTACTTTAATCAATATTTTACACTCTTGTCAATAACAATACAGACTTTTTAAAATTGTAGCCTATCTATATTATACATGTAAAAAAAAACAGGAGCTCATAGGGCTGCAATATTAAAACAAAAATTGTTATTGTAAATCATTAATCTTTTAGCTATTTACGTATCTGTACTGTGTTGTGCACAATCAACGTGTGCAATCAACACAGCCCTGGCATTTTCAACATTGACTAATCTAAACGCCTCTGATTGGCCAATGCATTCCTAAGTTCAACAGAAATGCATTTGATTATACGACTCAACTTTGCACAAAACTCTGAATTAACACCTTTTATTAATTTTACAATTCTATTTTAATCGTGGCAGCTGTAATATATTGTTTAATAGTCCAGGGGCATTCTTTACCTCTTTGTCTTGAATTTATGAGGCATTTTAATTTATTTTGATGGCATTTTTGCCACAAGCCCTCATTCATTTCTGACCCTGAAACATAGTCATAGTTACATGATATAATGTGAGTCTGAATTGCAACAATTTTTTCTTATGATTGTGACTTTGTTACAGTTTTTTAAAGTCACAATTACAAGAATATGAGTTGCAATCAAACGATAAACAGTGATATCACAATGATGAAAAATACAGAAAAACTGTAAAAATATGAAGTTGAAATTATGAGAAAAAGCAATGCAACTGTGAACTGTAAAGTCACAATTACCTTATATTTTTAATTATTATTATTATTATTTTTAATCTGAGGTGGATGCAAGCATTCATAGCAGCTTTATTCATATTACATAAGAGTTAAAAAGTGCTTTCCTTCACATCAATGGAACTCTCTATCTCTATGTAGACCCCCAAACATTTCTGATAAGCATTTGACAGATGAAAACTATTTCCTATGCCAGACCTGAGCTGTGTCTGATCGACTTAAAGCGAAAACAGAAGCGACTTCTCCCCAGCCTGTGTTACCTCGAATGACACAGACAAACACAGACCCAAATCTTGTTATTCTCTCTTTCCTTCTTGCTGGCAGTCTGTACCCTATATACACACATACTACTTTCCTCTCTATCTCACCCACACACTTCTATAACGCACACATATACAAGTATTCAATCGCGCGCACGCACAATTTCTCTCCCTTTTCTCCAGGCAGTAGAGATGCTGTTATGACTATAGGCTCTAGACACAGGAGTGAGCTTTTCATCTAATAGCACAGTGGTTGCTGTACTCTGAGTGCACTTGCTCGTGTCTCTTAAAGCAGACTAGTAATAAAGCATAAGCGCTCTCAACTCATGGGCATACCGCTGTGAATAACAGTGTACATTCAGTATGAAAACAATCCAATGTAGTCAACATCTATTTGATGCAAATACATTATTAATCCTGCATCAGTGTTTGTGTTCAATAACACAGCGTATGATGTGCTGTTGCTTTAAGTGCTATGACTTATCCGACACTAATTTCCCATGAACTTGTATTAAACACACCCAGCTGTATTGACTGGATTCATTTTACATAATTAATTAAACTTTAATGAAGTCTCACCTCAGGGGTCAAGGTTTAGCTGCTTAGTGTGAACAAGCCCCCTGCTGGTAGAAGATGTAACTGCACTATTATAAGAGGCAAAAAAGCATCTTGACAACTATTTATTCATGTAATCTGACTAAACACAGACACCAGTTTTTTAGACACCAGTGTCCCAACAATATTTAGAAGCTGAGCACCAGATGTTTAAAAAGATGCGTTTGGATCATGCACCGAATGATTTATTAATAGTCTGATGTTACCTTTTTTTCAGTGCCTTCCATAAATATTCAGACCCTGAAATACATCCTGCTTTAAATATTAAAATACTCTCTCCTATTTTAGCACACAAACATTAGTCAGAGACTAATATATAATATATAGGTCAGCAAAGAAGGCAGTGTTTACTTTTGAACAGAATAGAGATGTGTAAATTTTTCATTTAGTAATGCCCTTCAGAGGCTACAGAAGATAGTTACATGTTTCCCAGAAGATAAAATAAGTTCAATTTACCTTTAACTTCAAATTCAAAAAGTTTTTATCCCCGGCTTATAATTCATGGTTTTTCCTTCTGAAGCATCACTAAACACTTGAACCTTCTGTAATAGCTGTCCTCAGTGTAAAAAAAATATGGATCTCAAAATCATACAGTCATTGTTAGAAAGGGTTCAAATACACAAAAATGCTGGGACATGAAGGATTTTTCTGAAGAACAGAAGGCAGTTTAACTGTTTGGGACAAACAAGGGACTCATGAACAATTATTACTTAACAAAAAAAAAACACAGCTGTGGATCATCCAGGTAAGAACACAGTATTGCAATCAAGGGGATGTAAACTTTTGAACAGGGTCATTTTTATAAATTCAACTATTATTTTCTCTTGTGAACTATATGTAAACATCTTTTGTGTGAAGTATCTAATTCAGGTCAGTACTAAATAAACAACAACATGAATTTTGTATGATCCCTCTTATTTTGGTAAAATAATTAACATTTTGCAGATTCTGAAAGGGGGGTGTAAACTTTTGACTGTATGGCATGTGTTTGACCAATCAACATATACTTCTGCCACTGGTACAGTAGCGCCTATTTAGTCCCCCAACAGGTGTTCTATAACTAAAATCATTTCTAGTTCCTGAGGTGCGAGCACACCAAAAAGTGGGTAGTTCCGCCAATAGTTATAGGAACTACAAAAACGTTCCTCTGGTGCGAAAGCCCCTGTAGAGACCTATTAGAGACAGTATTTGAGAGCCCTGAGGCCACAACCAAACAAGCAGATTCCAGTGAAAGCCAAAAATCAACTAATTGAGATAGTTTGGGGCTGCTCTGAGATTTCTACAGCTTATTAGCTTATACTGGAAAACAAATATGACATCAGAGAATTGCATTTATAATTAAACTGTATATCACAGCTGTGAATGGAAGAAAAATGGACACCCACATTAAAAAGACAACTGTTTCTATACTGGTGTGAAGCAGAAAGGGTTCTGGATTGCAGATTCTGCAGGATTTATTGGGTGTTCAAATCCAGTACATACTGTAGAGATGAGCTGTCCATTCAAGCCATATTCAAAATAAATGCCACAACATCCACTTCACATTTCAGCCAGGGTTTAACAGTCTGCTCTCTAATAATGACCTTGGATTACTGTGGTCAGAAACGTTGATGATGGAAATTGGAGCAGATCTCAGGGTGTAAGAGGGATGAGTAAATGTTATGTGTAGGAAAAGTGAGCAAGCTTAACTGTAGCCTCCATAGAAGGGAATTTGTCATGCTGTAGCTGCGTTCACTAAACAAACACACTCCTATACCTCTGGGAAATATGCAGCCTCATTTCCGCAATCATAATCGGAGTGTTCAGGGGGAGATTATCCATATCATCGTGCCAAAGTATGCAGCCAAGACCTGTATAGCATCGAAATCTGCAATATTTAAAATCACGTCAAGATAAAGACACCTAAAGCCTAAATTAAACCATCTTAGTGTGGTTGTTCTCATCGTAAGCTTATGATTACACAATATTTGCAATTTAAGTCTTTTATGATTATACCCATGGTGGTTAATACACAAGCAATACAGTCAAAGTGAAGAAGTGAAGTGCTGTTTGCAATTGCTTTCTTTTTCTTTTCTTTTTTTTTTTTTTGAAAACAATTGCTACTTTTATTCAGCAAGGATGAAGTGACAGTAAAAATATTTGGAACTTTCATCAAACAAATCCTGTATCTTGAACAGCAAAGCAACATATTAGAATGACTTATGAAGGATCATGATTTGAAGGCTTCAGATTTGCATAAATTCTATTAAAATATATGAAACTAGTTATTTAAAATTTCAATACTATTTCACAGTATTACTATTTTTACTAAATTTTTGATCAGTTGCAGCCATGAGCATATGAGACAAAAACATTCAAATTTGAATGCTTTATATATTTCATGTAGACTTTACGGAAAATTAAACGCTAAATAAGAAAAAACATTTTCAGCAGACTTCACTTCTTGTCTAACACAGACCCATTTTAGCCACTTCTGCATTTGCATATTTAAAAGGCACGTCTAATCGCAGCTAGAGAAATGCCTCCACTAAGCTTTGACATTGTGCACTATTAAAATAAATAAATAAATAAAAATAATGGTCTGCTAATCCACTGAAATAACTCCGTCAGAGAATGGAGGGGGATATTAGAAAAGCCGCAGTGCTTGGTGATGCTAGTATGCTAGGCATCTGCTAAGAAGACGTGCAGTTCTGTATCTAACACGGTCATGCGTGGGTGACAAATCTTTCAAACTTTTACATTTGAAGTTCTACAGAATGCTCTTAGAGAGCAAGACCGGAGATCTAATTGGATCAGAAACGAAATCAAATTTCTTGTTATCACATCTTATTTGTAATTGAATTTTTCATCAAAGGCATACTCTACTCAATGCAAAAATGCAGCCTGGATGTGTCAAGTACCCGGCCCTACGACAGGATACAATTAAAAGCACATATTTAGTCATTTTTGCTCTTCTAAATATTTTATCGGACTGAATTTTTATCAATTGCCCTGCAGAAGTGCTCATAATCCTGTAAATTCGAGTCCCTCCGTTCTCTGATCTTCACGTACCCTTTCATGCTCTGCATCTGCTCTTCATTTCGCTCAGTAATACATGTCAAACATCTGACGAATGGCAGCTAAGTTCATCTCTCAGTCTACTACTTTGTGATTTATCCTCAGGCTCATGAATTAATCTATGGGACAATTACTAATGCACTATGCCGTGCCGAGTGCTGCGACCCATGCAATTCTTTGGTGTAATGCCAGTGCGGGGATATAGAGCGGCTCTTCCAAGTACTCGCCCTCCACAAATCAAAGCGAGCAGTGCATAATAAAACAAAAGTGCTGCCTGTATGTTTCAGGGCAGTACTGTCACTTCCTGTGATTGGCTATGACAGTCCCCCCCTCCTTCCATTCCCTCCATTGTAGTCCCTATAATAAACCTGAAGTGTAGTGGACTGGCTCAGGCGGGCGGTCGTGAAGAAATCGCCCCATATGCTCCTGCAGATTGCATCTCCACACAGAGGCGCAGGTTCTTGCCTAAGAGTGCTCCTATTTCTCTTTTCTCTCTTGTCTCTAATGTCAGTCTCTGCACTCTCCCCTCCTGCACGCTGAATGTCAATGGGCCTGAGCTGCAGCCGCCTCGGAGGTAAAGCAGGAAATTATCTCCCTCCTATAGATGTCAGCTGCAAATGGTC
Source organism: Cirrhinus molitorella (assembly GCA_033026305.1). Taxonomy (NCBI): domain Eukaryota; kingdom Metazoa; phylum Chordata; class Actinopteri; order Cypriniformes; family Cyprinidae; genus Cirrhinus; species Cirrhinus molitorella. Next base: position 16,292,707 of record CM065140.1, on the reverse strand, counting down.
CTTGCTGGAGGAGAAACAACAGGTTATATGTAGCCAAGACCATTGCAGTCTTTCTTGTTTTGCATGCTATTGTTTTTTTTTGTTTGTTTTTTTTTTTTGTTTTGTTTGTGTATGTACAGATGTACCACTTATATTGTAGTGTGTCCGATGCTGAGGTTCTCCACTGGTTTTGCTTCAGGCAACAGATTTTATATTGGAAATCAAGTGGTGATTCAATACAGTACCCAAATTGTTCATTATACACTGTTCAGAGGATTAGGGTCAGTGAGACATTTTTTGTTCTACAAAATTAATTTTATTTAGAAAGGGTGCATTAAATTGACCAAAAGTGACAGTATACATTTACAATGTTACTCAAATAAATGAACACATTTCAAATCAATACCAGTATTTTGCTGTTTATAAAGAAAAATGTCTTTAAACCACACATTGAATTTTTTTAATTTGATTTCATCTATTAGTTACATTTTATTCACATTTTTGTATTTCCTTTAAGTAATTTTTATGTAATGTCACACAGCCTGTCCATGTTGGCAATATTGCGATGCTGTTATTAAGTGACAAGGATTTGAGGCGAGCGGATCCAAACGCATAGCTTTATTGAAAGACAAGGTCATACACAGTTAGGGTTTGAACACAGGCAAATAGGTATATAGAGGGCAAGACACAAGAGTAGTCTGGTGAACAGGTGAGGGTTGGTCAATGGCGAATGTAATTCAAAATGTTGAGGCAATTGGGTAATCTGAACAGACAGACAAAAGTCCAAATGAGGGGTGAACAGAGTCTGAAGCGGCAAGACAATAGGGTAATCCAAGACAGGCAATAATGTTCAGGGCAGGCAGAGATCAGACAAGATGAGATGCAAGGATCAAGACACAGATGAAACAGACTAAGATCAAGACTTAAAGGGTTACCCCACCCCAAAATGAAAATTGTCATTAATCACTTACCCCCATGTCATTCCAAACCCGTATAAGCTTTGTTCGTCTTCGGAACACAATTTAAGATATTTTGGATGAAAATCTGGAGCTTTGTGGCTGTCCCATTGGCTGCCAATGAAATAACACTGTCAAGCAGTGGTGGCTTCCCCACAATTTTGAAGTGGAACAATGGGAGGATTTAATATGAATAAAATTCACAATTAATTAATTTCATCTTTCAGAATGTGTATGTTTTTGTTTGTAAATTCATATACATGTTACTGAAGTTGGAAAGTGACGCTTTTCTATCACGAATGTGCCAAATCTGCTGATGTCATTGCAACCGCTAAGTGATAGAGAAGGTGAGGAGAAGGCCGTTGGAGAGCTGAGCTCTGGTGCCTCTGTTGGTAAAAAAAAAAATAGCCAATCACCATTGAGTGTTCACTTTCGGCGCTGAAGGAGTGTTGAGAAAGAAAACCTCGTAGGGGAGGCTAGCCTCCCTTCTGGTATATCAATCATCATAGAGACATAAATTATGTGATATTAGTTTGAACATCTCCCACTGCGCTGATAATGTACCAAGTACTTATGATGAGTAGTGATATTGAATATTTGATCGCCAAAAGATTTACCAAGCTGTCGTTAAAACAGCATATATACAAATTAAACATTAAGGGAGAACACGCCTAAGCTGGATATAGGCTAACGTTACAGCAGTCGCAGGTTAATTAAATGGCACAGGCAGCTCTCTTTTAAAACACATACTTTTATGGATGTTTGCTTTAAGTAAGGAGCATGAGTTCAGGTAAGTGAAATTATAGTGTCCTGCTGTATGTGAGCTGTATGTGTGACTAAAAGCAACCAAAAAGCCACTTTAATGCGGTTAAGCAAATACTAATAATAATCGGCAGGGATCCCCAGACCTATACAATTAGTGTGCCTCCTCTATTTTAAAACCCACGAGCCGTCACTGCTGTCAAGGCCCAGAAAAGTATGAAAGACGTCGTCAAAATAGTCCCTCTGCCAAGAAAAAAATAACACTTTTTGTACGCAAGTGGATACTTTCCAAAATGGCGCTACGGTGGCGCAGAGGAGAACATTGTTGAATAAAGTTTTTTTTTTTTTCTCTTTGCGTACAAAAAGTATCCTCGCAGCTTGGGTGGAGTAACCCTTTAACTTGACTTCAGGAAACTTGGAATGCCTCCGTAAAGCAGCTATTGCTAGCACAGTGGCTGTTTCTCAATTCCAAGAACGCAAAGAACGGATTTGTGTTCTGAAAGAATGAACTCAGAAGGACGCGACAACACAGAACGCATGCTTGTGAGAATTGAGATGCGCTGTAATCATGCTGCTCAACTGACAGTGCCAGCACGTTATAAGGAGCGAGACAGCAGAATGCAATACACAATAAATAACACATAAACATCATCACAAACAAATGTCATAACGCTTTTAAAACCTTTTATTTCATTTTATTATTATTTTTTTTTATATATAATTTTTATATATTTTTTTTTTTCTTAAATATATACATGCATATGTGTGTGTGTGTGTGTATGTATGTATGTAAACACAAACTTTAATTCTGGATGAGATTAATTGCGATTAATCATTTGACAACTCTAAATATAATATAATATATGTACATTTAAAAAAATGTACCCAAATCTTGGTGTTTCAGTCAAGAAAATTTTATGTAACATCCCCAGAATTCATATACAAATATGTGAATTAAAACCCAGCTGCTATATTGGTAAATTCATGACACAAAACGTACATTATAGTGAACACAAACCAATTAAATGTAGTATGGATCTTAAATTCTTTTACCCTGTGTTTATTTTTGTTTTATTTGTGAACTTGTTCAGCTATTCTTTTTAATAGTTAAATTTTAACAACAAAGTTTTTCAGACCATCAGTCAAAGCTCGGTAAATATTGGTCACAGACACTGAGATTTACTTTAAATTTCACCAAGCCAATTACTCACTAAAAACTCTTACAAAACATGATTTCAGACCATTTTAAACCTTATTTTGACATAACAAAAGTGGTAAAATCTAAGTGTGTAAGTTGTTTACATATTTTTTTTAATCAGTATTCCCATTAACGCCATTATATTGTTCATTCAGACTCATTCGCGAACGCAGATGTCTGTTTGACAATGTTTCTTATCTTATTTTGTAATATTGCCATTGTTTTTATTTTTGTAATGCCCCTGGGTTGAAAAGCTTTAAACGTCAAAAAGATACACCCTCTCAAATTTCACCCTCTCTTTTTTTTTTTTGCTATCCAAACTATATAAAATTATTCGATACACATGTTAATATGTGTGTTCAGCATTGTTATTTCCCTGCCGAATCGACCTGCACCTCACTAAAGTATTATAGCTGTGAGCATCATCATACTGTACCTCTGCATGCAATTAAACAACTGTGTGGACTTTGCTAAACAACTAGCTTTCAAACTACTTATCTGAATCATGCTATTTAGAGCCTATTCCATTAGCTCTGCCGGTCATCATGCACCTTTTTCTCGGCTACGTAAATAGATGAACATGTGGAGGATTTCTGAGGGCTCTCACTCAAAAGCTCTGAGAGCCACTTATGGCTTTATATCATTTACTAGGGTGGCTAGTGGGGTAGCTACACAGTAGCTTTTGAACTAATTTGCTAAGTAAACAGTACTCCCTTGCTTGGCTCTCTCATTAGGGGCAGCATTCAAAAAAAGGCTTTTTGACTTGTTTATACTTGTTGATGTATTCCTAGCGAGTGCCCTGCTTGGTCAGTGTGAGGTATTTTTAGAGGAGCGTGAGTTGGTGAACATGTGCCAGCCAGAGCCATAATGGGAGATAGAGAGGCTCTTAGTACACTACTAAAGGGCCATGTGTTACATGCAGCCTTACAGAGAGAGCGTGTATGTTTGTGTAGGGGGGATGTAATCAACTGTGGACCACTATCTCTTGGAATAACTGACAGGAGGACCTACTAACCTCCCCGGATGACCAGCAGCTCTTAGTGAGCGGTCGATGAAGGCACGCAAGCATACTGTTTACAAGTGCAAGCCCTGTCAGACCTAGATAATTAACACCACAACTTTAGATTAGAATAAAGATGCGTAATTTGCATTCAGCAAGCTGTTTAGTGTCCACAGAGCACTTTGATGATTATTAGCATATTACTCTTAAGTGTTGTGAGGTGCTGGCCTCACGGCTTGGTGTTTGGGAGTAACGCAGAATTATAATTTTTCTTATTTTAGATATAAAACACAACACAGACTAACTAGAAAAACATGCCTCTACCTACATTTTTGCAAAACTGTAAAAACATACCTGTATACATATAATTCCAGCTGAAGTGAACACTAGAGGCAGCAAAACACCAATAACTTTTACAAATTATGATTACAGGAACAAATTATTGATTAATTACTCATCTTCATGTTGTTCCAAACCAGCAAGACCTTCGCCCAGAAACTGTCAAATAAAGTTGTTATTTTTGTTTTCTATACAGACAAAAATATTCTCGTAGCTTCATAAAATTACAGTTTATGGGCCTGTAATGTGGTAGTTGCGTTGCTGTCTATGCAGGGTCAGAAAGCTCACGGATTGCATCAAAAATATCTTAATTTGTATTTTGAAGATATACAAAGGTCTTATGGGTTTGGAGCGACAGAAAAGTGAGTAATTAATGAGAGAATTTACATTTTTGGGTGAACTATCCTTTTAATCAGCTTCAGATGCATTGTTTTTTAGCATGGTAAACTTGCTCAGTAGCTCACCTGGTACAGCGAGACTAAAATGGTACTGCTTCAGCAAATGCAATGTTTTTTATTGTAGTTTTGGATAAAACTAAACGTGCCTTTAGTGATGCTCACCGGACATTCCATTTACAAAATGCCATGATTCACACATAAACCAAGGTAAAAACAAAACAAAAAAATAACATTGCAGATTCACAGATTCACAATCATCTACTGTATTTTGGATAAAACTGAACACCACATACTGGACATGCACTTTCCGAATGTACAACAACCAACTCATTTTAATGAACATTTTAATATTTAAGAAAAATTCAAACAACAACAAAGAAATAAAATGTTGCCAGATTAACTTTTATCTGTTTTAGATAAAACTGAACTTGCTTTTAGTGCTACTCACTGGACAGTTGATTTACAAACTGCTGTGATGCGTACAATGACAAGTTCAATAAAATGTTTTCAAATTCACGTTTATCTGTTTCGGATAAAACCAAATACACTTTTAGCACAACTCACCAAATTTAAAATTTTCAGTCAGAAGTATTCAGATAAACTGAAAGTGCTTTTTTAAAAAGCAGGTTATATGTTTTTATAAAGTGTCCTAATATTGTCCTGTACAACAGGTTTAAATGCATCTAAAGTCAGAAAACACTGTAATTTTCTCAGAATATACATTTATACATAGAGTCATTTGTCAATGATTTTGAAATGGTTTGTTCAAAGTAGCTTTGAGCGTAATATCTGAAAACCCCTCCCTTCCATAAGCTTACTGTGCTCTGATTGGTCGGCTTTGCAAGCCTGAGAGGAGTACTTGAGCAAGTTAGCAAGCATTACCATCTGTGTTACCAAGTTAACGGTTGTCCGTGGGTTGAAGCGACCCAAAAATGTCATATTTAGCCCCTGGAATGCAAATTGACAAAAAGCGTGTATTTGACACACAGAACGCGATTTTTAATGGAGGACCCCCCTCGAAACGCGATTGGTCTAGATCATAGACTGTTAAAAAAATATGGATATAGTGTCCGTGATGTCACCTGTAGGTTTCTGAAGAGCATTTTTGAAGCTCATTATGGGCAGGTGCCATCTTGGAATCGCGTCACTGCACATCACTCCCGGATAATCGAAAATGGGCAAAGAAGCGGGATGTGGGTGGAGCTGGTTACTGAAACCATGCCCACCTAGACATTAGTGAGAGCAGCAATCCACCTGTCACTCAAGTGGCCACACACTTAATTATGCAGAACTTTAAAAGCCTGTTCACACTAAGAAAGATAATGATAACTATAAAGATAACATTCTTCATTTCAAATTTCAAAAAAAGAGAATAGCAGAGTTCACACCAGGACTATAACAATAACGACACAGGGGAACGATATCTTCGGGATCACTTTCAGAATGTTTTTTTTTTTTTTTTTTTTTACAGCTGATGAATGATAAATCACTGAGAGCTAATCAGACTTCATTCAAATTTAAATGGCTTGCGCATTTGAAATAGCAGACGACAATAGAGAGAGCGGGAGGTTGCTGCTTGGTCTAGATCTGAGTAGCAATTGGGCAGGTTTTGTTGTGAAAACCTGGCAACCCTGTTGCACCTTTATATAAAACAATATAGTGCTCCAATCTGTTCTTAAAACAATGACATAAAAACATTTAGTTTAACACTTATGCAAGCAAATCATTTCCACAGCTAAAGTTTAGCTGCTAAACTGTAAACACATAACAAAACAATAATGGTGAATACGTTAATCGAGTGCTAACGTGACTAACTGATGTACCTCAAGTTACATTTTTTATTCTTAAACAAAAAACAACAGTCTACATTAAAAGACACATTCTTATTCAAAGATTAGAGAAGAAGTCCTTTGTAAAATGACAAACACACGACAAAAGGTTTTGAAAACATGATGACTTGTTGAGGCCATTCAGACTCAACTCTCTCTTTCAAGAAACAATATCTTTAATTATCATGCACTTTATTGATAAACAGACTGTTTACATTTAAGGATAGCTAAGTTACCAACTGCAAAAAAAAAGAAAATTTTTAAAAACCCATATGACCTGCTCATTAAGCACCACTCACTGAGTGTTCAAGAAGCAACGTTATTTCATTTTTGCAGAAGTGTCGCCACAGGCCAGTTTTTCCACTAACTTTGGGTTGCTAAACATATTTAGAAAGGTTGAGGTGTCCTACAGCTGTTCTTGGTGGTCCGTTCAGCACTCATTCGTTCTTTTTAGGTCCTCCTCAAACCTCTGCCAAGCCTCTAAGCTCATCGCCCATGCAGGTTTAACCACACACGGGACAAGTTTAAGTAGTTCTGCATTATTATTCAAATATATCACTACCTGCTGTAGCAGGAGTCTCAAGGGAATCTCTGCCCCCTCTCTAGCAAACAGCCATAAATTAACACACTTAACTTAGGTCCATATGTGGAACCCCTGCGTGAATCTGTCTCACATGTGGCTTGTTAGGAGTTATGTATCACTGCTCCTTATCACAGTGGAGCAACAAGCCTCCTCTGAATATGTAATCACATTTGATTTATGAATATCAAGACATACAGCTATTCCAGGGCATCGATATATATATGACTTTCATACATTTTATACATTTCCATATGATACTGAGATTGCAGTGGCATTTTATACTATTAGAAGGGGACAGGGGAAGATTAAAAACACATCTTTACATTTCTGTGTCCCTCTGCCAGGACATTTCTAGGTATCCAAAGTCATATTAATTGAAACTGTCTGTCCGCTGAGTGTAGCTGTCAAAGTAGAGCTATATATAGCTGCATACAACTTTATATAGATATAATTACAAGCAAAAATATAACTACATGTAGGGTAAGATGGGGTAAGATGCCTCCTGAGGCAAGATGACTCCTCTACTTTAAAGATAGCTCAACCGAAAATGCAAATTCTGTCATCATTGACTCACCCTCATGCCATTCCCAGCCTTTATGAGTTTCTTTCTTCGGTTAAGCACAAAAGATGATATTTTGAAGAATGTTGGTAACCAAAAAGTTAACGGCAACCGTTGACTTCCATAGTAACTTTTGGGTCAACTATTCTTTGATCACTAATGCCACAAAATATAATCAAAATGGCTATGATCTTTTATCATTTAATCTAGGCTAAATATCAACATTTGTGAGATTTGGTCAGTTGAAACCGTTTTAAGGTTTATTTTGTGTATCTAGTTTTCTAGTTTTGTGAAAATTGTGATCTGCAAGGTTGTTTTATGTGGAATATCAAGGGCTTATTTCTATTTGTTAATGAGGGATTTGTGTACATTAATGTTTTTAGATTTGGAAAAAAAAAAAAAAATATATATATATATTAGTAGGTACACCTCAACTGTGAGAGACAGGATCTAAAAAAAAAAAAAAAAAAAATTCATTTCCATTTTATTGCATGAAATAAGTCTTTGATCACCTTCCAACCAGCAAGAATTCTGCCTCTCACAGACCTGTTAGTTTGTCTTTAAGAAGCCCTCCTATCCTCCACTCATTACTTCTATTAATTGCACCTGTTTGAAGTCGTACCTGTATAAAAGACACCTGTCCACACACTCAAACCATCAGACCCAACCTCTCCGCTATGTCTAAGGACACTAGGGACAAAACTGTAGACCTGCACAAGGCTGGGATGGGCTACAGGACAATAGGCAAACAGCTTGGTGAGAAGGCAACAACTGTTGGTGCAATTATTAGAAAATAAGGATGAGTACAATCCCAAGAATACCATCCCAACCGTGAAGCATGGGGGTGGAAACATCATGCTTTGGGGGTGCTTTTCTGCAAAGGGGACAGGACGACTGCACCGTATTGAGGGGAGGATGGATGGGGCCATGTATCATGAGATTTTGGGCTACAACCTCCCTCCCTCAGTAAGAGCATTGAAGATGGGTCGTGGCTGGGTCTTCCAGCATGACAGTTACCCCAAACACACAGCCAGGGCTATAATATATATATATATATATATAGCATTATATACAGTTGAGGTGTACCTACAATAAAAATTACAGATCTCTCCATTCTTTGTAAGTGGGAAAACTTGAAAAATTGGCAGTGTATCAAATACTTATTTGCCCCACTGTGTATGTATATGTAATTTATTTTTATTTGTTTGTTTTTATAAGTAAAAAGATAATACTGACATTATAAAGTACTCACATGCCATCTGTTGCCATAGTAACTATTTAGTGACATTTGAAATGTGTTAACTAACTTCTAAATCTAACTTTGTGGTAAAAACGCTGTCAACATGTGCCTCGTGTAATTTGCACCATATGATACAATGTGATGTTTTATTAACAAATTTCGGGAGGAGCACGCACAGATAATTAACACGACCAATTCATCATCAGCAATCACAATCCCTGTCCAATCAGCACGAGAAAGAATCCATATAAATACCAAACAGTCCTACCTTCATTTTCTCTCGTCTTTTCAGCACCCCTCCACCACCCCGTCTCCTCTCCTTCAGCCTATTCGGGGGGAGCGCTTTGGGTTCGGGCCAAATGCTGAGCTCGGACCCCTCTCCCGGGCAGGGGGAGTGCCCCGGGCTCGGGAAAGACTACCGAGCTCTGAGCCCTCTCCTGGACAGCACGCCAAATACGCATAACCTTTTACTCTGTTTATTATCCGTAAGTGTGAACTCGTGAAATTATGCACAGATTAAAAGTTGCCTGAAACTCAAAGTGACACTGTGTTTTGTTTAGTCTTTGCAGAGTCTCAGTAGCCTTTGATTGCATTGCAGGGATTACAGAAAGGTAAATTTACTAATGTCAGTTGCAGCTCATGTCTAAAGAGAGATGCTTGTTTGCACTGGACTGATAATACAGAAGCTTTAGTTTAAACAGTCAGGTCAAATCTGTAATAAATCAATAACCTGAAATGGAAGGTAATACAATTAAAATGCCCTCTTTGAAATATGGATTTGGTGAGTATTAATGAATTCTTGTAGGCAAAAATTAATCAAGCCCCTTATCCAATTATATACCAAGCTCTGTCGTTTCAATCTACTTTATGCCTTTGGGCTTCCCCCTTAATTATGTTTGGTTATATTACCTACAGGTAAATCTTAAAAGAATTAATCTGAGCTGCCAGCAGTGCACATAAATATATACAGTCAAAGGTTGTCATCTCCTACTTTGAGAACTGCTAAGTTGTTCAGAGGAGAAATTCAATTTTCAAATTCATTCAAAGTTAATATGCTTAAATTAACAGACCTTTGGATTAGAAAGGGGTTAAACAAAAATCACATCAGTCCACAACTGGATACATAGTTAAATATGTTTAGCCATCGTCGCTTTGTTTTACAGTCTTTCCTGTCTTAACATTTTAGTGTTAGTGTCACATTGTAAATGAAGAAGCATGTGCAATTATTTCTGAGGAGATGAAAACCGTTGGTTTGGAGTGTGTACATCTGGATGATAATATGTTAATTGAACATGCCACTTTGCTTTTTAATTGCTGTAACATAACATTGTTGCTTGCTCAAAAAGCTCTAATACATATTACTAATTACAGGTGCTGTCAATTTACTCTGTGATTAATTATTTAAAAAAGTATTGAAACTACTTATATAAAAACTGTAATTACCTAAATATTTACAAGGTGTGATTTATTTTATTGCACTATAGGCATACCTATTCATTTCAATGGGATCTTCAAATGTGACTGAAAAACCGACCATCATAAAACTGATTCAGTCATTAAACTGATAGCCATTAAATGATTGGCTCAAGAGGCACATGTGATAGTTAGGCGTTTTCTAAATATTCAAACTCCATATTTTCATTTAATAAGAAAGCTGTGGTATGGGCTTCAGTTAAGTTTTAATTATAAATAGTTGTCTGAAACAACATATTAGCTTATACCGAGTGAAACTTTTTTCCCCTCAGCAATCATTTTGCCTGTTTGGGAATCAAACTAGTGATTCCCAAATCGTGAATGAATCATTCTTGTGATTCGGTCATATGAATTATGTAATTGTATTGATAGAGGGAAACAAGATACAATTCTAATTTCAACACTATTTCTTCTTCAAATATTGTTCTTTAAATAAAATAAATATCAGCTGTATTCAAAGTTAGCAACATTTGGTTTTCGACCACTGAATATGGGTAACATTCAATAATCTGGACATGAAGCCTCATTGAGGTGCCCATATCTCTGAAACTGAATGATGATGATTTAGGGAAAGTTAAGATTCCAAAAGAAAAGATTATTAACAACTAGAATCTTAAATCATATTGCAATATCTTCTTGAGTTATAGGCACACAAACTTTGGAAAAATAATATTTATGGCACTGGTATGTTTAATGCAGTTGTCTTGACAGAAACAAACATCATACATCAGTTTTAACATTATTTGTTCTTCAGACATTCCTCTGTAAAAGAAAATATTGTATTTTTTCAAACTGACTCATATTTAGTTTTTGACCATTGAAAATGTGTACATTTTAAAGATTTATTCCCGAAGCCATATTGAAATTCCAATAAAAATAAAGATTCCTAAAGAAAAGTTTGTTAAGACCCAATATCTAAAAGGGCATTAAAATATCTTTAATACTTCTTGAGTTACAGGCATGCAAACTTTGGAGAAAAACTTGAAAAGTGCTGTTTACCCGTTTTTGAATGGTCACCATTGGCACACAATGCAACAAAGATTGCTAAAGTCAACAGATTTTACGATTAGAACTACACATCTCTGTGTAAAAATAAGATAATGATGCTGCCATCTTTCTGAAATCATTTTTAACCCCCTGTAACTTCACATTTTGACCTCCCTCAAAATACAAAATACTGGATTACTCCGTAAATATTTATCCATGAAATTTAATATTTTGGCTTTCATCATTATACATGTCTATCTTTCTTCAGAATAAATATTGGCCAAATCAAAAACCTCTGGTTGAGTTGACACAGAATGACCCAGCAATATTAATGAAGATATTAGCCTAGTATTTCACCTACCTGACCAGAAATGATAAGAACAAACACAAATGTTGTCAAGATTCTTGCTCCGGAAATCCTGGTTCAGTTTGGCCAACCTCAGACAGTTTTTTTGCACTCTTCTTCTTTGATTTGTTATATTTGTGATAATTTTTGGCAGTCTATAGTAGACTGGTCTAACTAGTCTGACTGATTAGTAGAGCCCAAAACATGGCAATAAGTGACCATTTTCAGCAGCAGTAATCAGCAAAATATGCAAGTTTCATTCGGTTCAGTGGCGCTAATATGGCCAATTCATGACGCATTGTAAAAACAATTGTACGTAACCAAATCTTTAGAAAATGTGAACTGTTACCTCTTCATTGTGTTTGTTTTGCGTACACAATGTAAATGTTGATGTGTTAGACCAATTTGTTTTTAACACGAACATCATTCGTTTTTTGAGTAAGTTGCTAAGAGAAATGTCTTAGACAACTATCATCAGTTTGCATGATCTCTGTTGTGGCGCTGACCAGTGCTGGTTCATGTAGTGAGGGTGGAAAGTGTGTGAGTCAGGTACCCTTGACCAGCAATCCCCCGCCTCTCTCCTACCCATGAGGAACTCTAGTGTGGATCAGGCCTAAAGCTTCTCTTCAGTCCTATCCATTATTCATCAGGAAGTCTCAACAGATGCCGCTCTCCATTTGATGCAGTTAGACTGGCATATGAAACTCTGTGAAATTTTGACATCCAATGGCATAAGCATGTAAGAGTCTGTTGCTTCATTCAAGAGAATAGGCAGCCTTGCTCTATATGCTTTAGTTTTGATAACACTAAAAAAAAAAAAGAGTAGATATTACAAATTATAATAAAGAAACAGCAGTTTTTAGTTATTTCTCAGACAGTTTGCATCGTAAAACCCTTTAAGTTGTCTTTCTCTTTAAAAACTTCTTGTGTTTTAAGACGTTTTGTTAAGTTAAAAATAGTTCAGTTTTTAGGACCCCTGGATTGTTTGCCGTTCCATTTCAGGTACAGTTACTGAAAAGAAGAAGGTGTTTTATGTAAACTCCCTCTAAGAAACAAATCAGATCTTGATTTATTAAATCTAAAACTGCTAAATTATAGCTTATTTAAATCTGATTAATAGACTAGTCAACCTGGCATCTGAAAATATGTCACTTTTCATATCCCTGCCTAAGATTATATTGGATTTTAGAGTATGCAAGCCTGAATGTAGAATAGTGTTATTTAAAGTGATGCCTAGTACATAGTCATGTAATGTAATGCATTTAGAAAAGGTTATGAGAATACAATTTTCTAATTCCCACTTGGGTATTCTTCATGTTATGAAAGATGACTGCAGTGTGATTATATTCTATGTGTTTGTATGTGTGAATCAACAAAATCCCAAAAGACTAACATTTTTCATAAGCATTTCTTTGTTTTTCTTTTCCCGCTAAGCACTACCCTTGTGTATTGTACCTCAGACAAATCAGCAAGTTATAGAATTTTAACTTCAACTAGGTCAGCTTATGACTGCCTTCCACTTGCTCAGAGCAAACATAAAGCTATGAATATTTACGGATGATGGTATTTCTTCAATTTTTGTTTCCCTCTTGAGGTGCGGGCCAACAGCAATTTTGCATTGTATTTCTTGTATTATTAGTGTGGGTGTATGTCTGGCAAGGTGTTTACTAAAGTCATTGAAATTCAGTGAGGGAGTTAAACGTGGTATTTTGGCCATTGCTTGTTTACTCAGGCAGTATGCGGATATTTTAGCTTGGTTGTCTGCACTGTCGAAAGACTTCTAAAAACAACAGTTTTCTTAGACTTTCTTCCATCAAAAACAAAAGGAGATGTTGCCTTAATGCTTTTGACAGGACTCTTTGTACTACTTTTTTAAATGCAACACTCCAGAAACACAAAGAGCACCATAAAATGATCTCAAAAGCAGTCCATATGGCTTATGCGCAATGTTGAAGTCACTAAAAATCTTGCTCTTGACCATAATAATGAAACATAATGTGCCAAATTTGAAGTCAGTGAAGCCAAACACTGTTGGTTCTCACATGTTTTGTCACCAATCACTAACTGCTAAATTTGGAAGTGCAAACAATATTAGTGATCCACCAAAAATTTGGAAACTGAACATATTTGGCCAAATCAAGTTTTTTATTATTTGTTTTAACCAATCTCTACATGCTAAATTTGAAAGTGCAAACAATATTAGTGATTCACCAAAATCATGGAAAGTGATCATATTCAGCTAAAAACACTGTTGACCCTTGTTTGTTTTGTAACAAATCACTACACGCTAAATTTGGAAGTGCAAACAATATTAGTGATTCACCAAAATAATGGAAACCAAAAATATTTGTCCAAAACAAACAATGGTGATTATTGTTTGTTTTGTAATCAATCTCTTCATGCTAAATTTGAAAGTAAGAACAAATGAATGATTCACTAACTTTGGAAACTGAAATTATTTGGCTAAAACAAACACTGTTGATTCTTGTTTGTTTTGAGAGCAATCTCTACATGCTAAATTTGAAAGTGCAAACAATAGTCAATGATTCACTGAAATATTTGGCCAAATCAAACAGTGTTGTTTCTTGTTTGATTTGTAACTAATAAGTGCTTGCTAAATTTGGAAGTTCAAACAATATTAGTGATTCACAGAAATTTTTGAAACCAAAAATAATTTGCCAAATCAACAAAAATGTTGATTCTTGTTTGTTTTGTAACCAATCACTACATGCTAAATTTGGAAGTGCAGGCAATATTAGTGTTTTACCAGAATTGTGGAAAAAAAATATATTTGGCCAACACAAACACAGTTCATTCTTGTTTGTTTTGTAACCACTCACTACATGCTAAATTTGGAAGTGCAGGCAATATTAGTGTTTTACCAGAATTGTGGAAAAAAATATATTTGGCCAACACAAACACAGTTCATTCTTGTTTGTTTTGTAACCAATTTAGAAAGTGCAAGAAATATTAATGATTCTCTGAAATTTTGGAAACCGAAAATATTTGGGCAAATCAAACACTGTTCATTCTTGTTTGTTTTTAACCAATCACTACATGCAAAATTTGGAAGTAAAAAACTAAATTACTGCTTCACTGAAAATTTAGAAACCCAAAAATATTTGGACAAATTAAACAATGTTCTTTTTATGTTTGTTTTGTACCCAGTCACTGGGGGCAGCCGTGGCCTAATGGTTAGGGAGTCTGACTTGTAACCAAGAGGTTGCAAGTTTGAGTCCCAGGTCCGGCAGGGATTGACGGTGGGGGGAGTGAATATCCAGCGCTCTCTCTATCGTCAATACCACGACTGAGGTGAGACCCTTGAGCAAGGCACCGAACCCCCAACTGCTCCCCGGGCACCGCAGCAATGCAATGGCTGCCCACTGCTCCGGGTGTATGTTCACGGTGTGTGTGTGTGTGTGTGTGTGTGTGTGTTCACTACTGTGTGTGTGCACTTGGATGGGTTAAATGCAGAGCACAAATTCCTAGTATGGGTCACCATACTTGGCCTCACGTCTCGTCACTTTCACTTTTTCACTTTCAGTCACTAGATGCTAAATTTGGAAGTGCAAACAATATTAGTGATTCACTAATAATTTGGAAGCCAGAAATATTTGGCCAAATCAAACAGTGTTATGTCTTGTTTGTTTTGTAACCAATCACTGCATGCTAAATTTGGAAGTACACAGTAAAAAACAAAGAACACAATTTGTTGAGTCAACTTAAAATAATTTGTTACCCTGCTGTTTTAAAACTTTAAGTTGTCAACTCAGATAAGTTTATTCAAGTTGAAATGTTAAGTTGTACTAAGTGACAGCTTAGATATACGAGTTGACTAAATAAAAAAAAAATGTTTGTTAAATTTAGCAGCTGTGCTTGTTACTCGGCTGCCTTTTATTAAATTTTAAGTTGAATCAACTCAAATATCTAAATTGTCACTTAGTAAAACGTAACATTTCAAGTTGACTAAACTTTTTTTTTTTAAATTGACTGAAATTAAATTTTGAAGGCAGCCAAGTAACAAATTATTTTAAGTTGACTCCACAAATTGTATTTTACAGTGTACAAACAATATTAGTCACAGAAATTTTTAAAACCAAAAATATTTGGCCAAAACAATTACGATTATGATTACGATTAATTCTTGTTTGTTTTGTAACCAATCACTACATGCTAAATTTGGAAGTACAAACAAAAATCACCAAAATTTTGGAAACCAAAGATATTTTGATTGTTTTGTAACAAATCATACTTGCTAAATTTGGAAGTTCAAACATTATTAGTGATATACTGAAATTTTGAAAACCAAAAATATTTGGCCAAGACAAACACTGTTGTGTCATGTTTGTTTTATAACCAATCTCTACATGCTAAACATAAAAGTGTGAAGAATGTTAGTGATTGACCAAAATGACTGAAACCAAACATATTTGGCTAAAACAAAAACTGGTGATTCTTGCTTGTTTTGGAAGTAATCACTACATGCTAAATTTGGAAGTAAATTTTGTAAACCGAATATATTCCGCTGAAACAAATACTGTTGTAAACAATATTAGTGATGCATCAAAATATTGGAAACCAAAAAGTCATCTGCTGAAAAATCATATTTGGTTTGAGGGCTGAAACCATCGACTGTAACAGCGATGTCTGAATAATGCTGCTCCAAAGGTATGATGTGCAATTTGAGTAATTTGTGCCAGTAACCCAGAATACTTTAATTCTTGTTTCCATTCATAAAAATGTAATTATAGCTGTAGCAGAAGGTAAGATTTTCAAGTAAAGGAACAGTTAATTTATCCAAAATGTATAGTGAAAAGTCAATATCTGTAAGAGAGTAATAGAGATCTCTCCTATGATAGGAAATCCTGTTATGATATCATTACCATAGTAAGTGCTTCAGTTCTGAGAATTACTAGGCAGTAAATAACCTCGTGGCTGCTTGTAAATACTAGAGGTGTATGTTTGTGAATCTCTGAAGTGCTGGCAGTGTCCTGACTTTCCCTCTCCAGCTCTTCAAAGGCACACGACTCACTGTGATGTTCTAGGCTGCATCACTCACGGTCCTGCGGAGCACCTTTGTGAACAGTTGCTATGGCAGTCGCTCGCACAAGACCTGAGCACAAATATTTCCAGGTATGATGTATTGAAGAGCTGCAAGTCATTAAAAACCCCTCACCTCTCCTTCAGAGCAAACAGACACATAAGCCGTGAAAACAACCTCAAGGGTTAGAGTAGCAACAGAACAGACCACATCAATTAAACAGCACACATAATAGGGAGGCCAGGGCTGGCTGTTACACATTTTACTCCAGAGAATATTTCATAAGGTAGGTTCGGAGTATATTTTTGAGATTCAGTTTCTGTATGTTTACAAAAATGGCCCTATGTGTTTTCTGAGTGCATGGTATTGATCTTATGGACCCTTTTTGCAGACTGTGATGACTTGTTTTTTTAAAGAGAATGTAACTAAAACAGCTCAGAAACAGTGAAATTTTTTCTCACAATTCCGACTTTTCACAGTTCCACAATTCTGACTTTTTTTTCCCAGAATTGTGAGATATAAACTCAAGATTGCAAGTTATAAAGAAAGAAGTACAACTTTTTACCTCACAATTCGGACTTTTTTCTTAGAATTGTGAGATATAAACTCAAAATTGCAAGTTATAAAATCAGAATTGCAACGTTTTACCTCACAATTATGACTTTTGTCTTAGAATTGTGAGATATAAACTCAAAATTGCAAGTTATAAAATCAGAATTGCAACTTTTTACCTCACAGTTCTGACTTTTTTTTTTAGAATTGTGAGATATAAATTCACAATTGCAACTTTTTACCTCACAATTCTGACTTTTGTCTTAGAATTGTGAGATATAGTCAGAACTGTAACTTTTTACCTCACAATTCTGACTTTTTTCTTAGAATTGTGAGATATAAACTCAAAATTGCAAGTTATAAAATCAGAATTGCAACTTTTTACCGCACAATTCTGACTTTTTTCTTAGAATTGTGAGATATAAACTCACAATTGCAACTTTTTACCTTACAATTCTGACTTTTGTCTTAGAATTGTGAGATATAGTCAGAATTGCAACTTTTTACCTCACAATTCTGACTTTTTTCTTAGAATTGTGAGATATAAACTCAAAATTGCAAGTTATAAAATCAGAATTGCAACTTTTTACCGCACAATTCTGACTTTTTTCTTAGAATTGTGAGATATAAACTCACAATTGCAACTTTTTACCTTACAATTCTGACTTTTGTCTTAGAATTGTGAGATATAGTCAGAATTGCAACTTTTTACCTCACAATTCTGACTTTTTTCTTAGAATTGTGAGATATAAACTCAAAATTGCAAGTTATAAAATCAGAATTGCAACTTTTTACCTTACAATTCTGACTTTTGTCTTAGAATTGTGAGATATAAACTCACAATTGCAACTTTTTACCTTACAATTCTGACTTTTGTCTTAGAATTGTGAGATATAGTCAGAACTGTAACTTTTTACCTCACAATTCTGACTTTTTTCTTAGAATTGTGAGATATAAACTCAAAATTGCAAGTTATAAAATCAGAATTGCAACTTTTTACCTTACAATTCTGACTTTTTTCTTAGAATTGTGAGATATAAACTCACAATTGCAACTTTTTACCTTACAATTCTGACTTTTGTCTTAGAATTGTGAGATATAGTCAGAACTGTAACTTTTTACCTCACAATTCTGACTTTTTTCTTAGAATTGTGAGATATAAACTCAAAATTGCAAGTTATAAAATCAGAATTGCAACCTTTTGCCGCACAATTCTGACTTTTTTCTTAGAATTGTGAGATATAAACTCACAATTGCAACTTTTTACCTTACAATTCTGACTTTTGTCTTAGAATTGTGAGATATAGTCAGAATTGCAACTTTTTACCTCACAATTCTGACTTTTTTCTTAGAATTGTGAGATATAAACTCAAAATTGCAACTTTTTACCTCACAATTCTGACTTTTGTCTTAGAATTATGAGATATAAAGTAAGAATTGCTACTTTACAGTTCTGACTTTTTTTCTCACAATTGCGAGTTTATATCTCGCAATTCTGTTTTTTTCTCTCTTTCTCTGAAGAATGAAGATTTATATGATATAAACTCACAATTGCAAAAAAAAAAAAAAAGAGTCAAAATTGTGACATTTTGTCTCACAATTCTGACTTTTTTCTTGCAATTGCGAGACATAAACACAATTGCAAGTTATAAAGTCAGAATTGCAACTTTTCATCTCATAGTTCTGACTTTTTTTTTCTCACAATTGCAATTTTATATCTCACAGTTATGGCTTTTTTTTCTCAGAATTGTGAGACAGAAACTCACAATTGCAAGTTGGGAAAAATGTTCTCAAAATTGCGAGTTTCTGAGAAAAAGTCACAATTACAAGATATAAACTCAATTCTGAGAAAAAAGGCACAATTTCAGGATATAAACTCACAATTCAGAATTTTTTTCCCAGATTTGCATTATTTAAACTTGCAATTGCGAGAAATAAAGTCAAAATTGCAAGATGTAATTTCATAGTTGTGACTTTTTTCTCAGATTTGCAAATTTATATCCCACAATTCTGACTTTATAACTCGCAGTTGTGAGTATATATTTAAAATTGCGAGATAAAAGTTACTTTTTTTTTTATTCAGTGGCAGAAATGGGCTTCTATAATTTCAGCAAAAATATGATGTTGAAATTTTAGGAGGACACAGTTTACAAAAATGACAATTTAGGATCATTTTAAAGTGGGTGTTTCTCTGTGGTAAAGACAACACATTTGTCTAAGTGAATTTCGACTCAAAACCTTGCAGTTACTGTAGTAAGAAAGTGTGAGAGACAGAACAGCAGGAGCTTCACACATGTGTTCCTGATGGGAAAAAAAGCATTAAGCTTCTATGAGGGAAAGCAACTTGAAACCAGATCGCTGCAAGGTACAGCAGTCAGGTGAAGCCGGGATTCGGCAGGCTTACTTTGATGGATAACAGGGTCCAAAAGTACCCCGCCCCTATTTGTTGCTTAGCAGCCGTGTGCTACATTCACCAGTCATTTTCTACACGCTCTGCTTTTTCATACAGCCCAAATAATAAAGCCATCCATCGTTCGGTGGAGCTGTAGAGCTCCAGAAGTATTTTATGTTAATGAGGCTTGTTAAGGCTGCCACCGTGGTGGCAAGTGGCATTATTTTCAGTGCTTCATCTAATTCACTGAAATATCACTGAACAGCTTTGCATAGGCTATTTGATAGATTGCTTTTTTAATGTCATACTTGTTAAACATCTTATTTCTTGCATTTCAGTTTTGTGTTTACAGATAATTGTCCAACTTGGGGAGGCGGCAAATGGGAGCGGTTATTATAACTGTGTGGTTTGCCTGTTATTATTAGCTGTGTTTGGCTCGAAAATCTGTTAATTTGAGCTAAATTACTTTTCTCAGGTCATTATTAGCTACTAAATGAAATTCTGATTCAATAATATTTGATAAACAACCATGAGACCTTCATTTGTGCACTAATCCATTTTAACAAGATATGATTTCATTATTAATAGGATGAGTGTGGCAAATACACAATATCTGCAGACTGACGACCACACTGCCTGCATGTAAACTCATATCAAAAACACACTCAAAAATCATTCTGAGATCCTAAAAATATGGGAATATGGTGTGTGGATTAAAAAAGGATATATATACACAATACACTATACCATTCAAAACCTGGAATCAGTTTTTTTCCATAAAGTGTACTTCAATGGGGATCAACGAGTTGAAAGTCCAAATTGCAGTTTCAAAGCAGCTTTAAAGGGCTCTATACATTCACAGCTGAGGAATAAGGGTCTTATCAAGCAAAATCTTTCATTTTCTTAAAACAACAACAACAACAACAACAAAACATTATTAACCACAATTAACCACAACTGCACATCTTGCACTAGCTCGACTTCATGCATTATATAGTCAGGTTGAAAAGGTCACATGTAATGTAGGCAGAAGTACCGACCCAGTGTTTACAAAGCGAACGTGCAAAGAAAGTCATATGCCTTTTACAAAAAAAGGTAAAACAACAATGTTTAGTGATTCTGAAGTTGGAAGAGAAAAAGAGTTACAGTTTTTCATCCTACCCTACCTTTTTGAACCGAAGTACGCCTTTTTTTGACCTTCCCACCGTGAATATGTAATTTGTGAATCACAGAGCTAGTGCAAGATGAGCATTTGTGGTTAAAAAAAATATATGAACAGTTAAGATACAAAACCAGCTAAAAGCCATCTCAGGCTTTGAAGAGTTCAGATGCAAAAGTATATATATATATATATATATATATAAATAATTACAGACAGGGTTTTTACAAGGTGCTAAAAGTGCTTGAAGTACTTGAATTTGACTTTTTGAAATGTAAGGCCTGGAAAACCCTTGAAAATAGCAATATTCCCGAAGAGGTACTTGAAAAGTGCTTGAATTATTGAAAGAAAATGTATCTATAAAATAAGTGTTTAATTTTTTCAATAAGTACATATTTTTTTGTGCAAACTTCATGCAGTTCCAAAAGCATCATACCTTTTTCGCTTATTGCAGTTAATGTTATAAAACTAGCAAGCTAAGCCAGTGATAGAACTGAAAATGTTGTGAAAAAGAGGAACAGATGAACCAAATCAATTGAGTAATTTATTCAAAACTCTCAATCAGTTAAACCATTATGCTGAAAAAATCGGAAAAAACTTCGAATCGCATATAGCAAATCATTTGATTTACACTGGGACTTCGGAGCGGGTTTTCGAATCATTCTACCTAGGTCGGAACTTTGATTCAGATTAAGACTTCGGACAACATATTGCTAATCGTTTGATTTAGATTGTAATGGGTTTGTGAATAATTTTGAATGATTCAAATCAAATGATTTGTACACTGCAAAAAACGCTTTTCTTACTTAGATTTTTTATCTTGTTTCCAGTCAAAATATCTAAAAATTCTTTAATCAAGAAGAATTCAGAAACAAGTCATAATTCATGTCATAAGTCATAATTTGCTTAAAACAAGCAAAATAATCTGCCAATGGGGTAAGCAAAATAATCTTATTTCAAGCAGAAAACTAAATTATTTTGCTTACCCCATTGGCAGATTATTTTAATTGTTTCAAGCAAAAACTCTCTTTTCTGAAAACAAGACAGTCATTTTTTTCTTGTCTAGAAAATCCTTCTTGATTGAAGAATTTCAAGACAAAAAAAATGTTTTTTTGCAGTGTAATACGCAATTTGAAGAACATTTGGGTTCGCGAATCATTTGATTCAGTTTGGGACTTCAGAGACCGTCTGGTGAATTATTTGTTTCAGATCAGGATTTCTGAGAGATTTTGGATGTGCATATTTTTATTTTTGGCATTTTTTTAATTAGTATATTTTTATTTATCTTTAGAATTTAGAATTTGAAAGAGAAGACATTTTATGATAAGTGAGATCTCTGATTCTAGTCTCTGAAAATCAAAAAAGAAGTGCTTGAAAAGTCCTGGAATTTCATTTTACAGTATCTGTACATACCCTGGACTGATCGTTTTGCTAGATAAGACCATCATTCCCTGGGATGGCGTAAAGCCCTTTGAAGCTGCACTGAAACTGCAATTTGGATCTTCAACCATCATTGAGGGCACAATTGAAGAAAAATCCTGGAATGTTTTCCTCAAAAATCTTAATTTCTTTTCAACTGATAAAAGAAAGAAATGAACATCTTGAATTTCAAAGGGGTGAGTCAGTTATCAAGAAAAAATGAGCTAATCCTTTAAATGGCATGCCAAAATAAGGCCAAAAGGCCGCAAGATGTTTTTGCAGAGTTGCTTGTGTGTAGTGCACATTCACCTCCCGATTGCCACCAGAGTGTACAAGCACTTAAGAGTCCTTCAATACTCTAGTGTTCTCTCACTTTATCACAGCTGTGTAAGTTTAGGCTGGAGAAAAGATGTTGGGAAACAAATGGTCCAGTGCAGCTGGTCCAAAGAGCTTCACAGGGGATGGTGCATCAGCAGTTTCCATTGTTGATCTGCCATAGAGACACATGGCTAAATGGACTCTTGTTGTAAACACATTTAGCTCAGTGTGTTCACTGTTCGGGACAAGACTAGTCTGAGGTCATGGGTAACAGAAAAGGACAATATTGGTCTCTGACAGGAATGTCGTGGAGGTCTTTAAACCAGACTCTGAAGCATTCACAATCATGCACACGGCTCTGAAACTCCAGTTTACAGTGTCTAGATTTTATCTGTTCAGATTTGGAGGCATTAGTTTCCACATGATAGAAGGAGGTTGATGCCCCTGGTGTGTTCGGGTGAGTGGGGGGCTTAGAGAGACGAATCTGTGCCACGGGTTGCGAGAAAGTACCAGCAGAGAAGAGAGATGAGGGGGCTAGAGAAAGCAATCAGCCCCATTAATCCTGCACTCACTCGAGTAGAATGACAAAAAAAAAGATAATCATGTACCACCAGCCGCAGATGGATAATCACTCCACTGTGTCGTGCCTCACCTAAACAGCTGCGTGCAGCACTACAGCTTTGCCACTGGTCTTTTACCTCAAGTCCACCCGGAGGTACACCACTGATTTCCACAAGGTCAGCTCAAAATACAGAAAGGAAGAAGTCCAAATGTTTAGTTGTATTTTTGCATCTCTTGTTAGTCCAAATGGTCAGGATGACGGAAAACGTGCTCCTTTATTCTCTACTCCCTCATTCATACTTTTTTATTCCTTATTAATTATTATTTAATTATTAATTTTTTTGTAATTATTTCCATTGATTTCTGTGTAGGGCTGGGCGATAAATCGCTAATGATAATTATTGCATGATATGGATTTCCTCAATAAGCGGTAACAAGCGTTCGATATATGATCGATTCTAGTGTTTATGCGGCAAAGGTGAAACAAAAGAGCGCTAGTCAAAGTGTGCCACTCGGACCGTTTATCTGCTCGGATCAAAGTTCAAATGGTGGCACAGCGCAAACTTACTAGGGCACATGCTTTCACTCGCTGATGAGTCTCAGTCACTAAACAGCACCAAAAGCGCTTGAATTTGGTGAAGAACACAAATGACTCGGTTTACAGTGCTGACAAACAAGATAAACACTGTGCTCAAGGATAGAGTCTGAAATGTGGTTATATTTGTGTCGAATTTTATTATATTATTAATGTAGGCCTGTATTAAATGTATTAAAGGAGGAGTGGAATGCAAGATGATGAGAGATTTGAATGTCGCAGGAGAATTAATAGGTGTAATCTACAACAATAACTCTACTACAACAACATAATTAAAACAAATTACTTCAATTAGTATTTGGTGAGTAGTTTCTTGAAATAACACTGCAAAGCAAGTTGCCATGTCCACTTAACATAACAGCAATTTTGGGTTTTATTTTAAATGAAATTGCTTTATACTTTATTTATTTTTACTTTTGTATATATATATATATATATATATATATATATACTTTTTAATTATTTATAAAGTATTTTTTTTTATTCTTTTTTTTCAATCATTATTCTTTTTAATTCATTATAAACATTCTTTTCTGAGGAATACTATTCTCACAATAAAAAGTGATCTTGCTTTTACTAATTTCCGGTTTTTATGAACTTTTTTTTTTTCTATGTCCATCATTTTTAAGGACATGGCAATCCAGTTTTGTTGTTTTATTTTCAAGCATCTTCTTGCAAAATAATTGGAGATTTAAATGTTGCAGAATAATTAATAAGTATAATCTACAACAATAACTAATACAACAACATATTTAAAATAAACTACTGCAAACAATATCCTGTATTTTAGATTCTTAAAATAATACTGTTGCCATGTCCACTCAATATAAGCATTTTTGGGCTTTATTTTAAATAAAATTGCTGTATACAACTTTTTTTGGCACCTCAACCCAAACATTCTAATTATTTTATTCTTTATTAATACATTTTTAATTTAAATTGTTATTTTAATTATATCCTTTGATTTCTGACGAGGAGTACTTTAAAAATTGATGCCACTTTTCCATTTTTATGGATTTTTTTTTTTCATGTCTGTCATTATAATGGACATGGCAATCCAGTTTTGTTGTTTTATTTTCAAGCATCTTGCAAAATAATGAGAGATTTAAAAGCTGCAGGAGAATTAATAGGTATAATCTACAACAATATCTCTAACATAAACTACTGCAATCAATGTCTTGTGAGTAGTTTCTTGAAATAACGCTGCAAACGAGTTGCCATGTCCACTTAATATAAGCAATTTCAGCTTTATTTTAAATAAAAATGCTTTATTCTTTTTTGTTTAGTACCTCAATCCAAACATTATAGTTATATTGTTTTTGTTAATACTTTTTTTATTTTAATTATTTCCATTGATTTCTAAAGAAAAGTATTCTCACTGTAAAAATCCAGCTTCCGTCGTTTTTATGGATATGGCAGTTTGGTTTTGTGGTTTTATTTTCAAGCATCTTCTTGCAAGATGAGAGATTTACATGTTGCAGGAGAATTAACAGTTATAATCTACAACTCTACTACAACAACATTATTAAAATAAACTATTGCAATCAATATCTTGTGAGTAGTTTCTTGAAATAATACTGCAGAGCAAGTTGCCATGTCCATTTAATATAAGTGATTTGAAGATTTTTAAAGTAATTTTTAATTTAAATAAAATTAAATAAAATACTTTTTTTTTATTATTTTTAAAATATTATTATTTTTATTTTTATTCATAATTCTTTTAAATAGTTTTTTTTTTATTATTGTTAACTGATTTTTGACAAAGAATGGTTTCTCTGAAACAAGGTGATCCCGCCTTTATGTATTTTCTATTTTTTGTCTGTCATTAATTGGCAATCAATTTTTTTTTTCCTCCAAGCATTTTCTTTTCAGATATATTATATATATATTATCAGTTATTGTTGTAGGTATAATCTACAACAATAACTAATACAACAACATAATTAAAATAAACTACCGCAATAATTATCCTGGAATTAGGTCCTTGACATAACTGCAAAGCAAGTTGCCATATCCACTCAAAATAAACATTTTGGGCTTTATTTGAAATATAAATTCATTTTATGCATTTAAATGCATTTTTTTTTTGTACTTTGTTCTTTAGTACCTCAACCCAAACAAACTAGCTATTCTTTATTAATATTTATTTATTTATATTAATTATTATTATTATTATTTTTTTTTTTTTCATTTTTGAACTTTAATAAAATAATGCATTTGAACTTTTCTTAACCCCTTATAAGCTCCATCAACATTTCCCCCACACACAGACTCATAGAGAATGTATGTTCTCTTCTGATTATTTTTTCAGTTACTCCAGCCAGATGTCAGACCCTGGCTGTGCCCCCCGCACCCCTGCTGTGCCCTTTGGTTTTACTCTATCTTCTCTGATGAATGGTATACATGCAGTGGCAGATTAAGCTCAGTCTAATCGAGAGAACTATAATCCCTCTACTTACTGGGTCACATAAAAGAGTCTGAATCCTCTGTCTTTTATATCCCCTTTCTCCCTCTCTTCTTTCATTGCAGCTTAGAAATCTCTGACACAGAAACACACAAACCCAGTAAAAGTGTAGCTTCGCCTGGTTTTCCCCCAGAGATGGAGAGAAATGTATCCTCCAAGGTGAGCAGAAGAAAAGAAGAGGCCATTTTTTAGCATGACAAATCTTTCTGATTCAGTGTCAGTAGTAAGGTTTGATGTTGTGATCAAATGAAACTGGAGCACCGGTGGCAGAAGTTAGAACGAAGCAGCACAAAGGCCAGCTTCTTCTCTAAAATTAAAGATCTCTGAGGGGCATTACCCTTGACCCCTGAGGTCACATAGGCATACATGCAGCTCTAGTACAGTTTTCTCTATAATCCTCACGCAGCTCAAACTCTCCTCTGTTGAATTGCAGGGCGATTTAACTTTCACCCGCCGAGCTCAGTGCCATAAATCATCCCTGCACAATGCATCATTTTGATGGTGGTTGGAGTGGTTGTAGCATAGTGGTTGCAGATATGGGTTAGTGACCTAAAGGGTGCAGGTTCAAGCCCCAGAAAGGATGATTCATAAACTGGTGAGTTACTGGGATCCACAATAGTCGTTGTGCCCTTGAACCAGACACTTAACCCCAGGTTTCTCCATGGGGATTGTAATACAGTATTCTACAATTTTCTTTGGATAGGACATGATCATTGTGTGCTTTGGGGGGCAAACTGGGTGAGTGTGGGTATTTGATAGAAGCAGTATTATTAAAAAAAATTCTAAAAAGTGACTTTGCCTGTGGCTGATTCTTGAGCACCAAACTTTATTTGTTATTAATACCTCTAAATCTTTTTTTTTTTTTCTGGTGGCCTTGAAAATTGCCTTTACGTTATTTATATAAAAAAATAATAATAATAAAAAAAAGTAAAAAAAACTATTTTACCCCTGTGGTGATGGATAGATTTACCAGTACTGGTAAATAGCTTTTGCATCATTTTTATATATGAAAAAATTTAAATTTAACAAATATATTTCTGACCCTTTGAAAACGTAATTATTTATTGCATATGATTATTTATTATTTGTTGATTTTTAATGATTTTTAACATTATTATTATTATTATTATTATTATTATTATTAAATGACCCAGATGTATTATTATTTAAAAAAATGTATTTCTTATATATTTATTTTTGACATATTTTTGACTCTATGTAAATGGTACATATCTATTGTATGATTATTTATTAATAATTTGTTATATGATATTTAACATTAATGTAAGTGTTATTATTATTGTTATTTATATCTTATATCTAATGACCCAGGAGTATTTATTTATTTACCATAAAAAGCAGCTTTTGCATAATTTTTACTAAACATATATTTTGTTGACTGTATGAAAATGGAATTATTTATTATATATGATTATTAATTAATTATTTGTTATATGTGATATTTATTTATTGTATATGATTATTTATTGGTTATTTGTTAAGTCATATTTAACATTATTGTAAGTGTTATTATTATTATTATTATATCTAATGACGCAGAAGTATTTATTTGTTTATTTACCATAAAAATTGCTTTTGCATCATTTTTTATTAAACAAATATATTTCTGACCCCATGAAAATTGAATAATTTATTAATTATTTGTTATATATGATGTTTAACATTAATGTAATTATTATTCATATTCATTTTCATATTATTATTATTATCTTACATTAAATGACCCAGAAGTATTATTAAAAATGTATTTAAAAAATTTTTATTATTGTTTACTAACTATATAAATAGCTTTTGCATATTTTTTACTAAACAAATATATTTTTGACACTATGAAAATTTAATTATTTATTGTATGATTATTTATTATTTGTATTTTATTGTATTGTATGTATTATACCCAGAACTATCATTTAAAAATGTATAAAATATTCATTCATTTATTTATTTTATATTATTACTGTAGTAGTAGTAGTAATAATAATAATAATATTAATATATTTTATTTATTCATACCAGCCATAAAAAATACTTTTGCATCATTTTAATTAAACAAATATATTTTGACCCTATAAAACAATGAGTTATTTATTGTTTATTATTGTTTATTATTATAATTATTTATATTTTAGCTAAATAAGTCTCTCTACATAAAATGTAGTCTTCCATAAAATGTTGAGTCATTTAAGTGGCTTAATGTGAGCAATGGTTCAGATATGTGAGAAAGAAAAGTTTCAGGTGTTCAGAAGTCGACAAACTTCTGATTCTCATTTATTTTTTAAGAATATAACACTCTCTTTTTAAAAAAAAAACTTTTTGAACAGAAGCTTCGCATCCATAAATATTAAGGTAGGATAACTTGCCAGGTTTTACTTGCATTTTATTATCAGAGAGTCTTAATTATGAACCCTGAGCGTACAGTATATACCACAGATATATTCCCGACTGGCCAATTAGTCTTAGATGAGAGCATGTTCTTTTTCCTCGCATGGATGCTACTGATTATGTTACATACAGCGATGCAGATTTGAACTTGTACTGTATATGACTTAAAATAGGCAGCTGTTACTGTCAGTGTTTGTTTTGTTTATAATGTTCTACTGTGACTTTCAAACTGCATTGTAACTTCAAGCTGTATGTCACATAGTTTTAAACAGAACTTGAGCACTCGGTTGTTCATGTTTAGTCATTAATCATCGCAGCTGTAAAAATCTAATGTTTCGTTAACAAACCTTATCGGACAAGACAATGAAGTAATTACTGCTGGAATAAGGAACATTGTGCAGCATGAGAAGATTAGACCTTGATGATTACGTTCACAAATGGCCTGTTCGCAAAGTGCGCAAGGCGTTTATGGATCCGGTATTGACCCTATGTGTCTCTGGGGGCATTTTCCCTTTTACAACAGGAACAGGAACTAACTCAGCAGCCTTTCATTCACATATGTTCATCTCTTAACTCATATTTTTCTGTTTGTGTCCATAACTATTAGATGCACTTTCCAAGTTAACAATAAGAGTGCAGGAAATTGAAAATGACTTTGGTTCCTCTGTGTGATTGCTTTGTTTGTTTATGCTTATGTCACTTCTTGATTAAAAAATGAAGGATGGATTTGTTTAATTAAAAATTGACCGCAAATCCAGTCTTGCTGGAAATCCCGGCAAATGCATGACACATCGAGCCTGAGAAAACTCAGTATGCAGATGACATCCCTGCACCTGAGCGCCAATTAAAATAGCTTGAGGTGGGATGGGAGCACACGGGTTGAGGTACTAAATTAGCAGTCCAATCATATGAGGTGCTGCTGAGCTGCTGGAAGCCCTGCTGTGGGCGTGTCGTGAACCCTCTGATTGGACACCTGGACACGTCTGTTTGACTGTACTAACGCATGGCCCTCTGAAGTGTTAAGTTCTGACTCGTTTCTTGATGTTAAGTATCTGTCTCCAAGCCTTGGGACAAAACGGCATAGGATTTGCACTTCTATTTTGATTTTCATAAGCGGTGTTGAGAAAGATTTGAAACGCTAGCAAAGCTACCATATTTATAACTGTAAGCTAAAGTAGTTCATTAATAGGGCTGGACGATATGACCTAAAATCTAAATCTCTAAATCTTTTTTTAATACACTTTTAAAAATAAAGATTCTAAAAGGGTGTTTTTGAACTGATGCCATAGAAGAACCATTTTTGCTATACAAGCTAAACAAGCTTTTTCGACTATAAAGAACATGATCTGCATTTGAAAGGTTCCATAGATGTTCAAGGTTCTTCAATGCCTATAAAGAACCTTTATTTTTAACAGTGTGGTTGTGAATCTGTTGCATGTGATCATCCTCATGTGACCATCCTATTTACTCTAGGTTCTTACTGGCCATCAGTTATTGAAATAACGGCGTTATAAATAAATGGTGTTACTAACGCATTACCGTATTGACCCAAATATAAGCTGACCCTGGTTATAAGATGGCCCTCCTTTTTCAAGATGTACCTTTTGGATCATTATTTTTTTATAAGCAAGGATGCATTTTATTCATCCAATCAAGTTAATAAATTATTTCATTAAACTGTAAAAATTACTTTATATACATCAAAGAATCCTGAAAAAATCAAAATCACCATATAAAAATTATTTCTCCAGTGATACTGGGGACTGGAGTAATAGCTGCTAAAAATGCAAATTTGCCATTACAGGAATGCATCATAAATACATTTATTAAAAAAAATATATATATATATATATATATATTATTATTATTATTATTATTATTATTTATATTATAAAGATTTAATTAATATATTTATTTAATATATTAAATATACTAAAATAGAAAATGGTTGTAATATACTGTAACAATATAACTGTTTAATGTTTATCTGATCAAATAAATTCAGCCTTGAACGTGTCTTTTTTTTAACTATATGTGTGTGTATATATATATCCTGAAAAAAAATATTAAGCAACATAACTGTTTCCAACTGTTTCCAGCACTGATAATAAATTAGCATATTAGAATGATTTCTGAAGAATCATGTGACACTGAAAACTGCAGTAATGATGCTGAAAAATTCAGCTTTGATTTTTAATGTATATTAAAACAGAAGAACATTGTTTTACAGCATAACATTTCATAATATAATTTTTTTCCCTGTATTTTTGATCTAATAAACACAGCCTTGATGAGTGTTATAAACTTATTTAAAGTACAGTAAAAATCTTACTGATCCCAAACTTTTGACCAGCAGTATAGACCTTCCACATTTTTGAACAGTACTGTCCTAGATTATTATATGTTTCTAAAATAACTTTTTTATATATAGATTGCATTTTGTTCATTATATCAAATATTTGTTTGTTTTATTTTAAAATCATTTACATTTTTACACTTCTGCTTGCTTCTCAATATATATACATATATATTTTACATTTTTGTTTTTTGTTTACTATTTTTCTCAATTTGATTCAGTTTGCTTAGTTTAAAGCTATGCATGTTATACAGAAAACCTTGAGGCAGCATTTTATCACATTATCACCACTACAGTGTAAAAATTAGCTTAAAGAGATCACAAAAATGTAGCAAATAATAAAGGCCTCCTGAAGTGAATTGAAGCGTTTTGTATAAGAAAAATATCCATATTTAAAACTTTATAAACCATAGTCTCTAGCTTCCCCCAACTGTCGTACAAGCATTCACGAGAAAATGGTGTTCCAGCAGATGATGCAGGACTTAGGTGTAGCGTAAGCTCCAGTGCTCACTTAGCGAAAGCTAGAGGTAGCTGTAAACTTTTAAATATGTATATTTTTCTCACACAAATGCATTGATTCACTTCAGAAGACCTTTAATAACCCCCCTGAGCCATGTGAAGCACTTTTTATGCTGGATGGATGCACTTTATTGGACTTCAAAATCTCAGCAGCCATTCACTTCCATTATAAAGCTTGGAAGAGCCAGGACATTTTTAAATGTAATTCTGATTGTATTTGTCTGAAAGAATAAAGTCATATACATCTAGCATGTCTCGAGGATGAGTAAATCAATGGGTAGTTTAAATTTTTTGGTGAACTTTCCCTTTAAGCAGTCAGTGGAAAAACGATTTTGTCATACTACTGAAAAACATAGTTACAGTAGGTTAGTGGCGGCACTACTTTTTAATTAGTTACTCTCTGACATTGGCTGCAATACAGGTCAATGCACAGATGACTGGTAGGCCCAATCTGTTGTTAGAAAGACAGCAACTATGAGTACTCAAGTGGCAAAAAAAAAGTACTTTTTCTTAACTTGAGTGATATGTTAGCAGAAAGTGAGAAAAAAGCATGTTTCTACACCTTCTGGCAAGCCTATGTTTAGATCACAGACATGTCAGGTCATTTTCTTCATCTTCCACATACTGCCAGAGACTCTGTTAACAGGTTTTTCTGTTAGGTTATAGTTTTATTACACTCCTTCAGAAACATTTCCTCCTACACCTTTTGTCTGGAGAACAAAACAAATGCAAAGGAATGTTCTATTCCTACAGTGGGACCTATGCCATTTTGTCTTATCAAAACACTATTGCAGCTTGTTACTCTCTCATCTCTCTTAGGTATTGATACTAGTCATTAACACTATGACAGCACTTTAGCAGAAACCCAGCTGTAGCTCTTTTAGACTTGCTTTAACGCTCCACACGAAAGAATCACGTCACATGCAGACAGTCTAATTGGATTGCTGGGTGCCCCCAGGTCAGCCCCGAGGCCTTAACCCAAACTTTCCTAGAATAATCAGCGTGATGCCTCTCTGTTCATGCCTCAAGTTGGGCAAGCATTTCATGTACCACAAAGTGAAAATGCTGCCGTTACAAAAACCGAACACTGAAGAGTGGGAAGTGACATGATGAAAGTGATTGCAAACTCAGCCTGTCTTTTGAACTACCTAAAACATAGTCCTAGAATAAATCTGGGTTCCTGGAGTGCAGGACATCAATTTTCTATTGTTATGGTGAGGGAGCATCAAGGCAGGATGTAGTTTTATACAAAATGTCACCAGTTTCGCCGTCTTGATAAACAGATTAGAGGATGTAACTCCAAGCTTAATGAATCTGACAGACCTTTGAGCCTGTTTTTTTTTTTTTTTAATCTTTAATTTATTTTTTGTTTTGTTTTGTTCCTTTTTATGTCTACCAGATAATATGTAATATAAATATATTTTTGTCATGGCGACTCTGAAGATTTTAGCATGATAATGGATATAACAATGGTAATGTATTTGGTCTTGATGGAATAGCTGCTGCTGTTGGTTATTGCTGTTGTTGTAGATTATTGCTGCTGCTGCTGCCACACAAGTACAGGAACTTGCTGCTGCCAATGCATATGCAGATATGGTGCTGTGCTATTTAAAACATACTCAAACATACATACTCAAAAGTTTATACACACCTTGCAGAATGTTAATGTTAATTATTTTACCAAAATAAGAGGGATCATACAAAATAAGATATTTCACATTAACATTTACATATAGTCAACAAGAGAAAAAAATAACTTATAAAAATGACCTTGTTCAAAAGTTTGCAAAAAAAAAAAGTTTGTTTATTTGTACAATCTTCAGCAACGATTGTATTTTCACACTGAGGACAACTGAGGGACTCATATACAACTATTACAAAAGGTTCAAACACTCACTGATGCTTTAGAAGGCAAAACGATGCATTAAGAGCCGGGGGTGTAAACTTTTGAACGGAATGAGGGTGTTTACTTTTTTCTTACTTCGCCAAAACATCAGTTTTTAATTTAGTACTGCCCTTCAGAAGCTACAGAAGATACTTACATGGTCCACTGTAGACAAAATCAGTTAAATGTACCATGACCTTCTAATTCAAAAAGTTTTCACCCCTGGTTCTTAATGTGTTGTTTTTCCTTCTGCAGCATCAGTGAGCATTTGAACCTTCAGTAATAGATGTATAGTCCCTCAGTTGTTCATGACAGTTAGGGAATGTTGAAAAACTTCCATCTTATTTTCTCCTCCAACTTCAAAATCGTCCTACATCGCTGTTCTAGCAAAATATCTGAATTTTTGTTCTGAAAGTGAAATTATCCTTTAATAATGAAATGTAAGTAAACTTTTGAACAGGGTCGTTTAAAAAAAAAAAAAAATATATATATATATATATATAATTTTCTCTTGTGGACTATATGTAAATGTCTTTTATGTGAAATATTTTATTCAGGTTAGTACTAAATAAATAAAAAAATAACATGCATGTACGATCCCTCTTATTTTGGTAAAATAATTAACATTTTGCAGATTCTGCAAGGTGCATGTAAACTTGACTTGAACTGTATAATGACCTGTAGCTGATCTATACAGGTGGAGCTGGGGAGGTGGAAGGGTTCAGAGGAACTCTGAAAGTATGCTGTGAAATGCTCTAGTGAATGCTATCTAGTCATTTAAATGTAAAACAGCAAGCTCAATGGCTGTGTATGCAACATGAATCAATCAGCTAGTGCCAAGTAGTTTAACACTGTGAATATCATAATTTGCGTTAACAACCCGTCAGCCTCTGCCATCTAGAGCTTCATGACAGAACTTGGCATTTATATAAATGTGTAGTGTTATTTTCTTCTGTTTTTATTTTAAAAAGCACCCATTTTATTTTGAAAGCAACCATCAGTGCTTCTAAGAGAGACTTCTATAATTGTAGCCAAATTTGATGACATAATTATATGTATTCTTCAAAGAGAAAGCAATTCCAGGACTAATGAAGTAGCATTAGGATATTGCCTTAAAAGACAGCTGCCTGCACAGGTAGTAGGCACATGGCAGCTCACTAAGCTTTGGAATAGAACTGATATCTTCAGAGCACCATCTTTAAATGCTGACTTGTGTTGACAGTAGTTTAGTTCTAAAGTCTTTTAGTCTTAATGTCAGGGACTTTTCCTGTCTGCAGGGATAAATGTTACAGCCTCACGCGCTCACTGAGATCCACTGTGAGCGGATGCAAATGAAGAAAAGCATCCAGTTTCTTGCTTAGATGTCTTGAGTAAGCAGTCGTTTTATTAGCTGGTTTTGGCTGATGACATCCAGGTTCTGGCCCAGATTCCAGTTTACACGATAACCGGGTTAACATCCAGCCCAATTATCAAGTCTGGCTTAGTAACAGTGATCCCTGATGCTAAAGGTCCCCTCTGGCTAACCCACTGCATTTACATCCAACATGATAAACTGAAGGCTCTGATCTTGGCATCCATATAAACGTACCCCTTGCGGGGGGAAAGCGATGTGCAGAGGTTGAACTTAAGTGTAGTGGACAGCTGTTGCAACAGCTAAAGCGTGACAGTAATAGTTGATGTGAATGATGGGCTCTAAGGGACGAGACCCCTCTCTGCTTTATTGCAGGGAGTGCTGGGGCCAAACATAGGGTAATTAAAGTAATATAAGCACACTGTGCCACTAATAATGTTATAAATCTTTTTTTTTTTTTTTGTACTACATTTATGTTCCATATGCAGTATGAATGTTGAGATTAGAAAAATAGGAAACCAATGAATCATTGATCATTTCAGAGTCAGGATGTGACTTACCTACAGACCCCAGAGGTATTTTTCTGTCATAATTGTTATCCGTTTATCACAATGAGGTGGAGGTGGGGTGCTAGGTATGTGTTTCATCACTTTATTGTTTCTGTTTTCACCATTTAATGATACGTGGATTGTGCTTTTTGTGCTTGAAACCCTAGTTTCCTTTCACTGTCATTATATGTGAAAAAGCTGCCAGAATTTTTCTTCAAAATGTTTTATTTTTGGTGTTACATAAAAAAAAATCATTAGGCTTTTGCAACAACCTGAGTGTGAAAATATTCCTCTCCATCTTTCAGTGTCCATTATGGTAGTGATACACACCACCAAGTAGTGAGTAGGCTTGTCAAAGGCTTGTAAAAAATACTGATTTCTCGATTTTAATCGATTCTCATTTTCTCATCGATTCCCAAGAATCGATTAGTCTAGTCTGTTTTCAGTTAATGAATGGAACATTGTAGTGTACCTCCTATCCAATAAATCGCAATAAGCTTTGTGCTTTGTTACTTTTGATATGAAACAAAGTTTCAGATTTCACACAATGTTTGATTACATATACTATAAACACAGCAGAATGTCTCAGTATTTGTTCTGTCTGTTTTGCGTTAAAGTCCCCATGAAATCAAAATGGAATTTTTTGGCTTTTAGTATGAATATGTTAGCCTTAAGGTTATCTGTAAGCTAGTGTGCTCCAGAACAATGACAAAATACGCATTTTCAAGATACAAGCATTCAAAACTTACAGTCTCTAACTTCCATCAATATGGATCACCCTGCACTTCAGCTTCTCATCAAACTTTCTGTCCAATCAAACGATCTCTAGAGTCCAAAGCACCCTGCTCCCTACAATATAAACAGATGATGAAGCTGCGGCTGAAATTGGCCACTTGTTCACAGAATTAGTATTTTATGTTTGGTGAATGGCACGTATTGCATGAACTGTTGCAGCTCACACATAGCCTCCTCCTGGCCAGAGACACAATAGCACAGAGCTGATTATATGCATGAGTCGGCGCAGAATACAAACCATAACAGACACATTTGAATTCTACACAGAATACTATTTTACAATGCCTTGCGAAAGTATTCACACCCCTTCATTTTTTTTTTTTACATTTTATGTTGCTGCCTTATGTTAAATTGCTTTAACTTACTTTTTTCCCCACTCTCCATACACCATAATGGCAAAGCAAAAAACAAGTTTTTAACATCTTTGCAAATTTATTACAAATAAAAAAACTTTGATGATTCCACTGCGTAAGTACTCATACCCTTATCTGGGACAAATATATTTAGCTCAGGAGTATTCATATTTCTTGTAGAAGGCACACACGTCTTATAAGTAAAATAAAAGGTCTAACAGCTAAAAAAGCATACCAGAGCAAAAACCAAGATCTGAAGTAAAAAAACAAAACATCTGCCTGTAAAGCTCAGAGACAGGAATGCATCAAGCCACACATCTGGCGCAGAGTTCAGACAAAAATCTGCTGCATTAAAGGTTCACAGAAGCATGTAGTCTCCACTACCCTTAATGGAAAAAGTTCGAAACAACCAAGACTCTTCCTAGATCTTGGAGAAGGACTTTGGCTAGAGTGGTGACCAAGAACCTGATGGTCACTCTAGTTGAGCTCCATGATCATATATGTAGATGTGAGAAACTTACAGAAAGACAAACATCACTGCAACATTTCACCAATCTGGGCAGATAATTGCCAAATGTTGATGTGCAAATCTTGTTGCATCATACCCAAAAATACTGTAAAGAGGCTGTAAAGGTGCTTGAACTATGGACTAAGTTAAAAAACGTACGCAATGCACTTTTTTTTTTGTGTGTGTGTAGATTGATGTGGGAAAAAAATAAAGGCAGCAGCTATTTGCACTAAGTGTAAATATCAATAGAGGCTATTTACACTAAGTGTAAATACCAAATGATTGTTATTTACACTAAGTGAAAATAGCATATTTTCTTAACAAGACATGCTATTTACACTAAGTGCAAATAGCAATGGGTTCTATTTGCACTTTAAGGATTCTCTGCTATTTATAATACTTATTGCAAATAGATGCAATAATCTGCACCGCAGTATTGTAGTACATTAAAACAGTATGCAGTAATTACGCATTGAGTGTAAATTAGCATTTTAATTCAATTTATTAAATGGATGCTGCCCCATTGGGACAATAAGCTCTCCATACACCTACCCTAACCCTAACTGATACTTTATATTAAATTTTTCGATTATTTCCTTCATTTTTATTGAAATAAATGCTTTTCCGATATGATATGAGATTTGAAAAAGGTAAAAAAAAAGCTCACCAAAAGGTGGAATAGAACCCGGGATGTTTGCGTCAAAAAGATTGAAACACAGGATTTATCCTCTACACCACTGGATCTGACAATTGACAGCCATCTTTGGCAATGTAACCAGCCCCATTACACATTGTTGGGTGGAGTTAGTGTAAATAGACGCTCTGAAAATGGCAAAACAGTTTAACATAAGGCAGCAAAATAACAAAACGTGAAAAAAAAATAAAGGGGTATGAATACTTTCGCAAGGCACTGTATATATAGATAATGCGATGTGGATGAGATTTTGCCTGTTGTATGCTGTCACATGTGGCTTTACCCAGCTCACCGGCATATAAACTATATTGGCTGTTTAAAAAAAGAATAAGTACACATAGAATAGCACTGTGTTAAATGCATTTTGATTTTCCGTAAACCAGTTTTCATGAGATCAATACCACAAATTTACTTATTTGATTAGTTACCTAGAAATAGTTTCACATCTCGCAGTAATTTTTTCCTTGGTTTTAAAGCGGCAAAATTCTGAATTCTGTTTTGCTCATAAAACAGAAAATTTCAATGTGGTCTCAAGACTTTTTGCACACAACCTACGCAGCTTTGAAACTTGTTAAATCAATGCCGTTCTAAATTCTGAAGTCTGTCAGGTTCATTTAAAAATGTCTTGGTCTGTGACAGATTCAAGGTTTCTCTCTATATCTTTTTAATACTTTTTAATCCAAGGCTAACCTAGATGAGATCCAAAAGTTAGAAAGTCTGGGGGTATGCAAGCTCCGTAGAGAGAGAGAGATGTATATGAGCGATGGAGAGTCTGGAGGGCAGCGCTGAAAGATGAATGATTCATGAGTATGGTGATGACTGAGCCCTTCTGCTGTTCTCGGAGGTCGCACGGTTCAGTCTGTTGGTGGGTGTCACTGCGCCTCTGACCTCGCTTCCACATCCTCAAGAGATTTATTTCTCTAGTAAAGATGCCTGGAGGTTCTCATTTACTTCTGACCAAATCATACTCACCTGTTCTGGAGGCACAGCTCAATAATGTGTACTTTGGAACAACAGGTTATTAAAGACCACTGAATGATAACTAAAGACGATGATGTCACTTCCTGTGGCTCCTGAGTGATTTGGTTCAGGTGGCTGCTTCGGGGGACCACTGAGATGAATGCTAATGGATTTGTTTTCTCCAGGTGTTGTAGTCCTACTTGGGTACAAGCGTTTTGGCTCTGCAATATGTCTGATTAAACTGGAACAAGCACGCTTAGTAGAACTCTAATGAAGGCTGATAGAGATGCTAGTTAAATGAAGTGAGACTATAATTACAAATTGATTTTAATGTTGGGGGTTACGGCCTGTTGCGGGGTGTATTTGTGGACTGTGTCGAAATGTTGATAGTCACAGGGAGAGGTTGTTTAAATGGGTCCTGCTTTTCTCAGTCCATTATTTTTACTGGTAAATTTGAAGGGTAACACATTTCAGTTTATCTCTGCTATCTCATCTAGCATGTTTTTTTTTTTCCCTGTGATAGGTAAATAATTTCTCCTAAAAAGCTTGTCCAAGTGTAAACAGCAAGTGTAATCGCTTTCATTCCCTTCAGGACCACCTGGCCCAATGCTTAGTGAAACTCTGTTTCTGACACTTGCCTTGCATGTGTGAAATAAATAATGAGCTATTAGCAGGGTTTAGCAGTGCTGGTGTTTTTTTTTTTTTTTTCTCCTGCAGGGCTCCTGCTGGCCCCTCCAAAGCCTCCCTGGCAGGATTCATTCTCCTCACATCCCCTCAGTGCTGCACATTTTTGTCCCAGTACTTTTTGATGCCTCACAAAAGTGAATATAAATAACAAAATACCAAACTAAGTTGCTTCACCTCATTTGACTTTTAACTAACTGATATCTAGTTCATTTTAGTGAGTGTTTGAAGTTGGTCCCGTTTAAACAGTTCACACAGGTGTCTTATGAAAATATTTTACTAACATTTGAACAAAAAAAGGTGCCTAAATACCTTCTGTCTTCATATTGAACAATATATGTGACCCTGGACCACAAAACCAGTCTCAAGTAGCATGGGTTTATTTGTAGCAATAGCCAAAAATACATTGTATGGGTCAAAATGATAAATTTTCCTTTCATGCCAAAAATCATTAGGATATTAAATAAAATCATGTTCCCATGAATACATTTTGTAAATTGCCTACCTTAAATATATCAAAACTTAATTTTTGATTATTAATATGCATTGCTAAGAACATCATTTACACAACTTTAACAGTTATTTTCTTTCATTTTAAGCCAAAAAAGTAAAATATTTCCACTTGGTTTGAAATTTTATTATATAATGCATGTTTTTATAAAAAATTATTAGTTGCACAAATTTAAGTGTATATTTAAGTGTGTATCAATTTTCCTTTCATGCCAAAAATCATTAGGATATTAAATAAAATCATGTTCCCATGAATACATTTTGTAAATTGCCTACCTTAAATATATCAAAACTTAATTTTTGATTATTAATATGCATTGCTAAGAACATCATTTACACAACTTTAACAGTTATTTTCTTTCATTTTAAGCCAAAAAAGTAAAATATTTCCACTTGGTTTGAAATTTTATTATATAATGCATGTTTTTATAAAAAATTATTAGTTGCACAAATTTAAGTGTATATTCTGGATATTTAAGTTGCACCTA
This sequence comes from Cirrhinus molitorella, assembly GCA_033026305.1. NCBI lineage: Eukaryota > Metazoa > Chordata > Actinopteri > Cypriniformes > Cyprinidae > Cirrhinus > Cirrhinus molitorella. The sequence goes on along the minus strand of CM065140.1, from coordinate 16,252,503 downwards.
ATAATACATAAATAATCATTTTTAAATTAAATATGATGCATTTTTCTGAAAATTGTACACTGTAGTTTTACAGTTTTTTTTAAGAAATTTTATTAATCAAGGGTTAAAGGTGGGTGAAATACAGATAAACATGATTAACTAGTATAAATTTGTCACCTGGTAGAGATTTTGGACTGCCGTCTTTATCGTGGTTACCCGCTCAAGTGGTGTTGCTGTGCTAAAACAAGTTATTTTAAGCCGTTGAAACAAAATCGGCAGTGAAAGAGAACTCATTTCACTATATGCGTGTGAAGATGGTTCTCACAGAGTGCTGAAGTATCAAAGAAGCTATTTTTGTCGCTTTATAGGCCTAGAGCAGTTAAATACACACACTTGTATGTATTGAACTGCCCGTCTTTGCAAGTATCCCCGTGAACACAGTAATTTAGGTCTTAAGTGAAAGCAAACAGCTGAGAAAGAAAACACGTGTAACAGTATATTGGATTTGGGCAGCTCTTAAAGTGACAGCAGTCTAATATTCCTGATGTCTGTCATTCATGTTAATTAAACACAACAAAACAAAAGAGAGAACATCTGTCACTGCTGTTGACCAAAATCACTTTTGTAACTTTAATATAAATAAATATATATTTAATTTACACAGTGAATAATATGAAGTGTTTTTATACATTTAATGACTTTATATAATATATATCATTTCTTGTTTATTTTTTGTACTATAGTTTTTTTTTTTTTTTATTATTCTTATTTAATCACTGCTTGTTTACTTGTCTTGAAGTGAGCTTGAGGGTTTTATTTATTTTATTTATTTATTTATTTTTTAAATTTAAGTTAGTATTAGTTTTTGATGATATTGGCACTGGTGACAAGAATTATGAAATTTCTATGGTATCAAAAATGTTGATATTATAAATACCTTATTTAAAGCAAACAGAAATATGTTGTGATATATCGTTACCGTGAAATAAAATTACTCATATCGTCATATTTTTGGCCATATCACCCGCCCTTAGCAAAGATGCATCAAATAAATATAAAGTGATAGTAAAGACATTTATAAAGTTACAACATATTTTGGTTTCAAGCACATGCTGTTCTTTTAAACATATTCATCAAAGAATCTGAAAAAAAATAATCACGGTTTCCACAAAATATTAAGCAGCACAAACGTTTTCAGCATTAATAATAGTAAAAAAAAAAAGTTTCTTAAGCATTAAATCAGCATATTCAAATTATTATTGAAAGATTACGTGACACTGAAGACTGGAGTTAAAATTTTAAACAAATAAATGCAGCCTTGGTAACTCAAAAACATAAAATGCTGCGCTGATTTTTGCCAATAAAAGTCAGATATAAAAAGTCTGTGAGGAAAGGTCTAACAAATTACTAATTTACTTGGGTTTAGAACAAAAGCGGTTGTTGGTGAACTATAGGTTATTTTCCTATAATAAAGTTAAAGGCCAAGTTATGTTCTGCAGAAGCACAGCTAAATGCTAATTAGAGCAAATATTTAACCTTTTTTCCATCTTCACCTCTGATATTTTCATTAAATGTGAGTTCGGACACATAGACTAAAAATGTATTTGTGTTATTTGATATTTAAAAAGGATTTAAGATCATTTTCTGAATCTAAAAGCAGTCTCAAGAGGGTGCATGTAAATTACAACAGTCCAACTGTGTTTGACTGCTGAACTCTAGCGTTTTATGAATGAAAATGATTGAATGTCCATTTGTGCGCTTGCAGCATAACCCAACAATCATAATGCACAAACAAAATAGGCCAAAACCAGACTGCAGACGGCAATTTTATCTAAAAGGTCTGAAAGGCTTCACCGTTCCATTACTGTTCCCAGGCTTGTGAGCGTAAATGTGTATATAAACAGCACCATTGAGATTTTTGTGAGAATTGTGTTGTTTGAAACAGAATGGACACAGTGAGAAAGTCTTGTATGCCCTAATTTGTTTCCATGACTCACTTCCTGTATGATACACTCTTTATTTACTTTTTAGCTAGGGTTACAGACATCTGCCGTCTTGTATTATTTTGGGGTTTGTTTTGATCTTTTGATAACGTAAATGAGAAAGTAGAAAGTAACATTAGAAACAACCCACACAATCCATATCCATGCCTACCTGTTAACATAAGCAAAGTAAATTTGATTTTCGCTGTCATTCCGTCCATTGTAAAGCTCAATGCAAATGCACTCCTCATTAAATCCAATGTTTATGTGATTAGACTGTAAGAGCAGCAGTGTACAGTGCTGTTTCCACTTTCCCAACACATTTTAATATGCTTGGGTAGATCGTGATCAGAGCTTATTATGTGAAGAATTGTTTGCGATCGGACACATCTCTTTCCTAGCCATCTGTTAATGTAAAACCATGCTAACTGGTGTTTCTTTTTTGCTTTTTGCGCATTCATACAGTAACATTTTAGCGTTGCCGTCTTTGTTACCTCGGGTGTCATCCACGATTTTGAAGTCTTGAACCTCGTCTGATATTGAGCTCCTTTGAGCATTAGATTTGGTGAACGCTCCCAAGTGGAACCAATTTCACTTTCTCCTGGAGAGATTTGAATCACAGGACTTATTTTGAATCCACTTGCCAGCAGCCAACACCTGTGGCCTTAAAGAGATAGTTCAACCAAAAATGACAGTTCTATGATCATTTTCTCATCCTGAATTAATAACAAACACATAACAAATCTTTTATGTTCCACAGAAAAAAGTAAAACAGGTTTGGAATGACGTGAGAGTGAGTAAATAATAATAGAATGTTTCATTTAGTTAGACAATCCATTTAAAGAGGACATCGGATGTAAAAAAAAAAAAAAAAAAAAAAAATCACTTTTACATGCTGTTTGCCTTTAAATGTGAAAAAAAAGTTGTGTTGACACAACCACCCTACAACAATAAAAGAATTCTAAACAGACTCGATTATCAAGCCGTTTTGATTTTCTGAGCAGTATGAGGTCATATTGCTCAAGCCCCGCCCACAGCTGCCAATGGACTGTCCTGTATTAGCATATTTCTGCCCTCAGCCAGTTGTAAGCTGTCCGCCATTTTCTCTGTGCTTGAGCAGCTGTAGCGACAACGTCTCGTAAGCAATGCAGGCGTTTTATAGTTGGATGTAAAAGTGAACATAAGCTTTATTTTCTCCCAACATTAGAGCCACTGAGGATGAAGTGGATTAGTTTAGTTTTTTAAGGTAACGTGACACCGAATACACAAAAAACAGAAGAGCGGGGCAGGATGAGAAGAGCTCATTAGCATTTAAAGAGACACGCACCGAAACGGCTCGCTGTGAACAGAGCTGTTTTTGACGAGGTAAAAAGAGTATTGTTTTACACAACCATTGACGAATTTTAACCAAACCATACCAACTTGTGGAAAATGGGCATCCAATGTCTCCTTTTACAGTTAGAACATTATTAATTAATTTTTAAGTTAGTAGTAACAGCTTTTTAAGACGAGAGACGAGAGTAAAAGACTTGACATTAAATAAAAAATGTTGTATACGAAATGTTCTTGTCCTGTATATAGAGTACACATTTTAGAGTACATTTTAATTATTTCAAATGAAAAAAAACTTTGATGGTTAACTGACTCAGCACTGTCACAAAAACAACCCAGCAAACAGTTAATGTATAAAATCCAGCAAGCTGGGTCAAAATAACACAGCATGTGTCCTGTCAAATGACAGAGAAATCATTGTTTTTAACCCAGCATTTTGTTAGATTGTACTTATTCTGTGCTTATTAAAATATATAAAAGAAAAGGTCATCATACTAAATTTCATTATATTTTGAATGATTAAAAACTTCTTGCTGACAAATGGTTTGAAGGATAGTGGCAAAGAGTGGTGTAAAGATTGAAAATTACAGTTAATTAGTTTTTTGTGTGTCTCACAAAAAGGCTCTTTGTAGGGGTCAGTAATATTTGGTTTGGAATTTTAATTATTTTTATTCTACATTTATTTTATTATTAAAAGAGTTCACTTCCAGAACAAAAATGTAGAGATAATTTACTTACGCCCTTGTCATCCATGTCTTTGTTTCTTTAGTCAGTAAGAAATTTAGTTTTTTGAGGAATCATGTTAGGATTTCTCTCCATATAATAGACTTCTATGGTGCCCTCGTGTCCAAAATACCATTTAAATGCAGCTTCAAAGGGCTCTGAAGGGCTTGTCTTGCCTAGCTCTGCATGAACTCTGTGTATTCTGGTTCAATACAGTTAGGATATGTCGAAAAACTCCCATCTCATTTTCTCCTCCAACTCCAAAATTGTCCTACATCGCTGCAGAAGTACGACCCAGTGTTTACAAAGTTAACGCAAAAAAATATATATCAAAAACCCTTTACAAAAAAGGTAAAACAGCGATGTAGGATGATTTTGAAGTTGGAGAAGAAAATGAGATGGGAGTTTTTGATATACCCTAACTGTCCTGAACCGGAATACACAGAGTTCACGCAGAGCTAGACAAGATGAGCATTTGAGGTTAAAAAGTATATAAAATTGTATAAAATATAAAAACCCTTCTTTCTCAGATGGGATCATTTGAAGCTGCATTTTGGAACTCACGGTCACCATTGAAGTCCACTATATAGAGAGAAATCCTAAAATGTTTCCTCAAAAAAGCATAATTTCTTATTGACAAAAAGAAGAAAGAAAGACACAAACATCTTGGAAGACAAGGGGATGAGTAAATTATCTGTAAATTTTTGTTCTGGAAGTAAACTTCTTCTTTAATGACAGACAGTACAATACATATGAAACAGCAAGTTCCAGCTTTTAATTTTTAGCTCCAGTAATAGTGAAAAATCACTCCTTGCTGTTGTAACATTTAAAGTTTATTTTGTAGTGTATTGTATGTGGGTGTACAGAAGAGAAAAGGCAATGTAATATTTGGTATCACACTGAGTTGCATTTATTTAATTTTTTGTGTTTCTCATTTTAATGTTTTTTCATATTGAACATAATTTTCAGCGTTCAAAGGCCAAGTTAATTGCCTCGGGTTGGTGTTGCGAACTCCTCAACTAATGCCCCTTTCTGCTTGCCATGTTTAATGGTGCCAGAAAGGGTATTTTTATTTGCTTTTGAGTACTGTATAACTAAACTTTTTCTTGCTATAGAACACACACACTTTTTTCTTTGTTTTAAGGGTGTTGTTAAAAAGGCTTGATGGCAGGGTAGGTTCAGACTCTATGATAAACCTGGCCCTCAGGGCATGACAGATCAGATCCGTCTTTCATCTTTGAGCTTGAGTTCACTGACAGAAGGGCAAATTGACTGTTTGCTTTTGTGTTTTAATTAAGCATTCAGGTTGAAAATGAAACCATGCACTTTCATCTTGGTGTGACACTAACCAGCCTCTAGACGTATAGGACTATCTTTAGAGATATGTAAAATATCGGAGTGGAGTCATTTTACATTTCCCATAAGGACTAAGATATTTGAGTACATTTTTCTTAGTGGAATAAAAAAGATTGTTTGTTTGTATATTTACAGTGTGATCCAAAACTGTAAAACATCATTTTTTTGTAAAGTTCTGTGATGTTAAGTTTATTTTGTTTTATTTTATTGTCAAAAAAATTGGTTCAGTTTTAAATAACAAGTCATTTTAATTATACTTGATGATTTAACTTCATTCTTGGCTGAATTTCTGTACGGGAAACTAAACACACACAATGGTCTGGCAGTATCATTGTGTATCCTCTGTGTGTATTCCTGGACTCTTTTTATTGCTTGTGCCACTGCTGCTGCTGTCCTTTTGCTGAACTGAGGTGAGATGTTTGTTTGGTTTCGTGCGTTTGAGTTATGATCATACGCTGAAGTATTGCCTTTCCACTGTCAGTCAGTGTCTGGCTCTCGGCGCCCATTGCTCAGGATAATAAGTCCACATTGACTCTTCCCTTTCTCACTCAGACACCACAGTGACATGTATTACCGGATGCCACATCTGCATAACTTCTTGACAGGCTGCTTACAACAGGCCCCATTCATCCACTGGCTGACATAGAGCGAGAGACAGTTGTAAGTTGTATTTGTTCTTTTGAGGACGGGGCAAGTTTTCCTGTAGCGGAAACCTCTTGAGATGCAGTTTTGATGTTTTCAAGGTGACTGAAGATTAAGTTTAATTCAATGACTTGAAGGCAACAAGAACAAAGACCAATTATTTGGATGTTGAACATCACACAATTAGTTGTGTTATTAGGTTTCACCTCTTTTCTTATTCTCTTGATAAATCATAACAGTGCCTGAGGTTTTGCTCTAGTTTGGATGCTTTTATTGTTACATTTTTTTTTTTTTTTTGTTGAAGGGGTTTTGAGAGCAACGGCTTTGGCAGTACAATGAGCCCAGTGATGTCAGTAGATTACATTAGCTTTTGTAATGAGCTCGCTGGCTCATGTTCAAGATAACATTTGGCTCTCTTCACAAATTGGGCCCTTACATCTTTGTTAATATCTGGCCTTTTTAAAATGTGAGCTCATGAGAAACGCTTTAAGAGATGTATCATTTTGTGATGTTTCAGAGGATTTCAGGGTCATTAGTTTTCCCTTTAACTTTGAGGTATTATCACAAAATGTTAGTGGGTTCCTAAAATCTTAAAATAGGATAGTTCATCCAAAAATGAAAATTCTGTCATTAATTACTTACCATCATGTCGTTCCAAACCTCTAAGACCTTTGTTTATCTTCAGAACACAAATTAAAATGAATGACAGACAGAGAAGAAGACATTTTTCTTCTATGTCACTCATAGCTTCATAACATTATGGTTGAACCACACATGGACTATTTTAATGATGTTCTAACTATCTTTCAGGGCCGTTTGAACGTGTCAGGTGAGTTTCTGTGTATGCGGGGTCAGAAAGCTCTTGGATTTCATTAAAAATATCTGAAATTGTGTTCGGAAGATGAACCAAGGTTCTTATTTTGACTTCTGGGAAACATGTAACTATCTTCTGTAGCCTCTGAAGGCCAATGCTAAATGAAAAAATGAAGTGAAATGAAAAAAATATATTTAGACAAAATAAGGAAAACATACACATCTCCATTCTGTTCAAAAGTTTTCACCCCCAGCTCTTAATGCATCGTTTTCCCTTCTGGAGCATGAATGAGTGTTTGAACCTTTTGTAATAGTTGCTTATGAGTCCCTCATTTGTCCTCAGTGTGAAAAGATGGATCTTAAAATCATACAGTCATTGTTGGAAAGGGTTCAAATACACAAAACTGCTGGAAAACCAAATATTTTTGGTGACCTAAAGGAGTTTTCTGAAGAACAGCGGGGAGTTTAACTGTTAAGGACAAACAAGGGACTCATGAATAACTATCATTAAACAAAAAAAAAAAACACAGCTGTGGATTGTTCAGGTAACGATACATTATTAAAATGAAATACTTTGAATGTACTTAAATGAATCTTAGATGATGACAAAGGTAATCAAATTGTAAAAAAATTTCATTTATGTAGTATATACAATACATTGTGCTTCCCTTCATTTCATTTTTACTTTGCATTACATATTGTTATTGAAATTTCCTCTGGAAGGTGTTCACATAACTCTACCATTGTCTGCCACTGGTGTAAATGGAGTAGATGCGTGTTTGAATGAGTTCAGTGATTTGGTAATCGGTTTACTCCTCTCGCTTTTCTATAAGAGAAACAGTTGCGGAAGCCATTCATGAAGAACACTGAACATTTTCACTTTCATGTGAGTACAGTGGTATGGCATCTCAATCATGAAGTAATTTAGCATGACATTGGTATTCCTCACTTTCTTTATTTTTCATTTTGCAAGCGAGAAACTGCCTTGGAGCCTGACACGCTCATAAATATGGTATAGAACAATTTTACATGAAGGAATGAAGGGACAATTGAAACGCAAGTATTTATTTTATCCTGCACTATAGTTACTGCTGTGCTCATCTGTTTAGGGATTTTATTAGTGTACAAAATAAAATATGTTTTTAGGGATAAATATATGTATGTAAAATATACAAAAACAACACCCCACAAGTTATGTTTTCATTTAAATCTCCAAAAGGTCTATCTTTTCAGGTCTCTCCAGTGATTTACTGGAATTGTAGATGTAGTATCATCTGCAAAAGTGCTCTGATAGGAATATTGATCACAGATGGAGACTTCTCTTCCACTTTTTCTTTTGCATCTTTTGTAGAAAGCTCTTGGAATTAATCAAAAATACCTTAATTTGTGTTCTGAAGATGAACAAAGGTTATGGGTTTGGAACGACATGAGGGTGAGTAATTAATGACAGAAGTTTCATTTTTATGTGAACTATCCCTTTAAGCAGGTATCTTGTAATCACAACTTTGTCACTCTATAGTACATAATTTGTCTTTTGCGTTTCCCCCAATACTGATGGGAAAAGCGGGTAGTTTCAGAGGGATGCAGTGCATTTAACAAGATTGCCAGTGATGTAATTTTCAGCTTGTATAGAAGAGAGATGTCTTTGTGCTTCAAGCATCGCTGAACATAAATCTGAGCCGAACATGTGTATCCATGCATAAATGTGTGAGAGATAGACTACAAAAAGACATTTTTGTCATACATAGAAAACTGTTACCTCTTGCAGCCATTTCATTATGGGTGATTATTTGCCTTCAAGGTGTGTTATCTATTTCCTATTTTAGGAAAAAAAGCACAACATACAAATTTAAATTACACACATGCACTTTCACACAAATAGGAGCAGACAGGCGCATCGGGGGAACAAGGGACAGTCCGAATACAGAATTATTTTTAATAGTGCTGTTTTTATTTAGCATGTTTATATATACACTACCAGTCAAATTTTTTTTTGAGGATAAATATTTTAATGTTTTTTAAAGAAGTCTCTTCTGCTCACCAAGCCAGCATTTATTTTATCCAAATAAAAACAGTAACATTTTAAAATATATTTGTGACCCTGGACCACAAAAAACAGTCTTAAGTCGCATGGGTATATTTGTAGCAATTAAAAACAGCTTAGTGGAAGCTTTTACAGGTTTCTTTGATGAATAGAAAGTTCAGAAGATCAGCATTTATCTAACATATAAATCTTTTGTAAAACTATGTCTTATCATCACTTTTAATCAATTTAAAGCATCCTTGCTAAATAAAAGTATTAATTTCTAAAAAAAAATAAAAATAAAAAAAAATAAAACACAAAAGCTTTTTTCAGCTTTTTATTTATTTTTTATTATTTAATGTACACTATCGTTCAAACGTTTGAGGTCAGTAAGATTTGTTTAAACTATTTTTGAAAAATTTCTTATCAGAAAAAAAAGTAAAAACCGTAATATTGTGAAATATATTATTACAGTTTAAAACTGTTTTCTGTTTTCTCTTTGTTTATTTTTGGAACACAAATTAAGACATTTTGGGACATAAACATAACAGAAACTCAACTACCACGTTCAAGGCCCAGAAAGGTAGTAAGGATATTGTTAAAAAAGTCCATGTCACATCAGTGGTCCAACCTTTATTTTATGTAGCTACAATAATAATTTGACTTTGGTAGTACTATTGCTGTCCGTTCAAGGTCTCGTATTTTATTAAAAATATCTTAACTTGTGTTCCAAAATGAACAAAGGCCTTATGGATTTGGAACAACATGAGAGTAAGTAATTAATGACAGAATTTTCATTTATGGGTGGACTATCATTTTAAGAGGGCAGCATTTATTTAAAATGCTAATTTGTGAAAGTCTTTACTGTCACTTTCGATCAATTAAATTCGATTAGGCTGATCAAATTTACAAATGTGAATATGTGGTTTCTGACTTTTTTTGTACCTACAGTATTTTGAATCTTCAAATAATAAATTTTTTCAGGAGAGAAAAATCTTTTTGGAAGTGACATTTAGAAACAGAAACAAAAATCAAATGGCTGTAAAATCTAAGGGGTTTCAGGTAAGAACCCTTCTGGCAAAAGTTGTGTTTTTGTAAGCATGCCCACACACAGTAGAAGTTGTGGCTACTTTTCCTGTATAGGGCGGAAAGGTCAATGTTGCACTTTTTCGTCACGGAGAGCTTTTATTTCCTGTGCCATTTCTCTCAGTCACTTGCTGGAGCCCAGCGGTGCTGCCAATAGAGCTCTAATACTATTACCCACACACACACCTCAACGCATACACAAATGATTCGCAACCACACAGCCTCCCAACAAACAGCCCTAATGAAATTTCAAGAGATGCCAAAAGCCTCCTCTCAGGCTTAGTCATTTCTTTCAATACGGCTTAAAATACAAATCGATAGCAAAACGAGTGGAAAACCCATTCCTATACTTTCAAATCGCACAGACACACTGCCATTCTTACATGTAAATGAAAATAACACGTATAATTAGATTAAATCTTTCCGGAGGGAGCACTATTCACACGCCCAAAACCCATCTTACCCATAAACGCCCTTTGAAAAATGTCTGACTAAATGGCTCTTTGAATAAACCGCGGGCCCGGTATTGAATCAAACGTGGGTAGACTAATTATTCATAATGGAATCGGATGAAAAGGCTAATCAATACGTTGAAAGGGCCCTCTGTTATTGAATTTACTTCCTGCTGCGGCACAGTTGTGAATGACATGCCGTGTATGCGCAGGGACCAGCGGGCATATCCATGCTGGATTTAGGAGCATTAGGGTAAATGAGTTTTTGGAAAGGGGGGTGTATGGGCCACCTAGACTCCAGTCTCACAGATGGTTGCAGAGAATTAAAACAAGGCAGAGTAATAAACTTGTTTTTTTTTTATTCTCTCACTGTGTCAGCGTGTGGTCAGCGGTCACCTGGCGGCATTGGCCGTGGTCCAGTCCCACTGTAATCTACCCGGCCAGATAAGAGGCAAACTTAGCTTAGCATACATGATTCTGTCAGGTTTAATATGCATATCACAGCAGTACATCTGCCACTCGTTAATCTTTTTGAATCCATCACAAGCCATAGGGTTAAATGCCAAGTTCTGCAAACTCTAAAGTGATATTTCTAACAATAATTGTATGATTTTGAGATCTTTTCACACTCAGGACAACTGAGGGACACGTTTGCAACTATTACAGAAAGTTCAAACGCTTACTGACGCTCCAGAAATAAAAACCATGCATTAAGAGCCGTGGGGTGAAAACTTTTGAACAGAATGGAGATGTGTACATTGTTTATTTTGCCTAAATATCTTTTTTTTTTTTTTTTTCATTTAGTACTGCCTTTCAGAGGCTACCAAAGATAGTTACATGTTTCCCAGAAGACAAAACGTTAAATTTTACCCTGATCTTCAAATTCAAAAGTTTTCACCCCCTGGCCATGAATGCATGTTTTTTCCATCTGAAGCATTGGTGAGCATTTGTACCTTCCGTAATATCATCATACAGTCAAAAGTTTACATCCCCTTGATTCTTAATACTGTGTTCTTACCTGAATGATCCAAAAGGAAAAACCATGCATGAAGAGCTGGGGGGTGAAAACTTTTGAACAGAATGGAGATGTATACATTTTGCTTATTTTGCCTAAATATCATATTTTTTCATTTAGTACTGCCCTTCAGAGGCTACCAAATATAGTTACATGTTTCCCAGAAGACAAAACGTTCAATTTTACCCTGATCTTACCCTGGCTCTTAATGCATGGTTTTTCCATCTGAAACATCAGTGAGCGTGAGTTTGTACCTTCTGTAATTTTTGCCCTCAGTGTAAAAAGATGGGTCTCAAAATCATGCAGTCATTGTTGGAAAGGGTTTAAATACACAAAAAAATTGTGGAACCTAAACGTTTTTTTCTGATGAACAGCGGGGAGTTTAACTGTTCAGGACAACAAGAGACTCATGAACAACTATCTTTAAACAAAAATCACAGCTGTGGTTCATTCAGGTTACAACATAGTATTAAGAATCAAGTGTATGTAAACTTTTGAACAGGGTCATTTTTACAAATTCAACTATTGTTTTCTCTTTTATTATTGTTATCTTTTATGTGAAATATATTATTTAGGTCAGTACTAAATATACAATAACATGTACTTTGTATGAACCCTCTTATTTTGGTAAAGGATTCTGAAAGGGGAATGTAAATTTTTGACCCCAACTGTGCTTGCAGCTTTACATTTAAATGGCTGGTTAGCACTCACTTGAGCATTTTGCAGTACGCTTGCAGATTTCCTCTGAAACCCTCCACCTCCCCAGTTCCACCTGTATAGATCTGCTCTGGGTTATTATAAATGCTATTTGTACAGCAGCAATATGTTTTAAAGACAGCACCGTATCGGCGTAAGTATTGGCGGTAGCAAGTTTTTGTACTTGCTTTGCAGCAGCAGTAGTTTAGCAGATCTATTCCACTAAAATAAAATATTAACATTTTCAAATCCATTACCATGCTAAAACCTTCCGAGAGTTGTCATGATTGAACTATGCATAACCCTTTCATCATAAACATTCACTAGTGTATGTTTAACATCTGTGATGTGCAGTTGACATGCTAACACTGTGAATTCTCGATTTTTGTGGAAAGATTTCATTTCAAACTAATCTGCTATAGTTATGTGTTAAGTATAACGCCGTTATCGTATTGAACTGGATCTGGCAGTGCCATCTGATTCATTTATCATGAGTGTCTTGAATAACTCTGCACTGATTGCTTGTCAGTTGCTGTTTCCTGGACAACAGAGAGCAAGGAAGGCTAAGCTTTCCTCGGCTGTAAGCCAAATCACAAGAAGTAATAAGCAGCTAAACTGAGGGGATCTCATCCATGACAGATCTAAAACGCCACGCGTATGTCGCACATACAGTTGCAGGATGAAATATGTGCATTTATATGGATTTCTGTATTGGTTGGACCTCTTTTGACAGCAGTGATTGCTACAATTCCTCTCTGCAAAACTGGTGAAAATGAAAAATGAGTGAAAGTGTGTATTATTTGTTTAAGCAGAATTTGTTTGTCTTTGCTTTATATATATATGGTTTATACATGAAAATATATAACTGCTTTAATATTATAATACAAATAATCAAATTATATATATATATATTGTGTGTAGTATATATATTTATAACATTGTATTTTATTTATAGTAATAACATTATTATTATTATCTAACATTATTTTGAATAATAATAATAATAATAATAATAATAATAATATAATGTTTTTGTTGTTTTTTATATTTTTATTATAAAAAATATAATATTTTCATTATTTTCATTTCATATTATTTTCAAGACACAAAAACCTTTTTGGAAGTGGCATTAGGAACTAAAAACAACAGAAATCACAATCAATGATATTTTGTTTTGTGTTAAGTAATTTTATAACTTAAGTAACTTAAGTAATTTTATAATTTGCATTTTTTTTAAGACACAACATTTTGGAACTGGCATTCAAAACTAAAAACAGCAAAAATCTAAATCAAATAAACATAAATAAATACATAAATAATAATAATAATGTTACGTGTGTGTATGTGTGTTTGTGGTTTCTTCTATATATATTTTTTCTTCTCTTTTTTACAGTCATTTTATAATTTTCTTTTTTTATTTAAAAAAAAAAAAAAACTTTTTGAAAGTGGCAAAAACAGCAAAAATCAATCAAACAAACAAATAAACAAATAAATAAATAATTCCACAACATAAACGTGTCTTCAGTCATTTAATAGCTGTTGTAATACTTTAATATAAACAGTAGTAAAATAAAATAATATTATTTATTTATTTATTTCCCTGGATCTTGAAAACCTCTTCTTTTACTACTTTATGAAGCAATCCAACTAAATGGTTAACGCCATTCTCCTGTAACTGTAGCAGTCAGTTTCCATATTTCACATACAAATGTTTTTGTGTTTTAAATATTATTAACAGATTTTGAAGGGCAGTTTGGGCTCAGTTTGTTTTCACTGTGATTAATGTCATACTGTTACATCTCACATTTAAAAAGACAAACAAACAGAACCATTAAACCTCCATAAATCTGCCGGAACGGGTTAAACTGCCAATTAAAACACCTGTAACTTCTAAACGCTGGAAGATCATCTGTCGTAATGACTCATGCTGCTGTGACTCTCTTTAATTGTCATATAATAAACCAAGCTGTCACCGCTTCAGACTGGATTTTCCATCTCAGTGGAACTGGCTGTCCTTTCCCTTCTTCCATGTTCCCATTCCTTTCTTCCTCTTTAATGGCTCCTATCTCTTTGTGTAGAGCGATGTGCTGTTTTGTTCCAGCAGGCAGTTGAGCTGAGAGATGGCGCGTCGTCCGTTAGAGGCACTTGTGAAATACATCTGTGATTAATTCTCATACTTCTGTGCTTTACACAGCAGGAGTTGATAAGGTAGCTATTGTTTGACCCTTTAGTGCTGGGAATTTCTGTTTTATTACCCATGAGCTGTTGCATTACAAAGTTCCACGACTTGAATTCTCCATCCCTCACTTATTATTAATGGCACAATAAAAGTTCCAAATGGCCCTTCTATGGGCACATAAATGAATCCTGTATGGCCTGTCGGAGACGTCCGCACATTGGTGGTGACCGGATTGTGTCGCGGTGACTCTGTGTGCGTGTGTGCAAAATCAATGCGGTGAACAAAAGCAAATCTAAATGGACAGCGGATGACAGAACAGCGAATAAACCCGCCTGGAAAAAAATGACAGATAATTGTGTCTCCTGGCCTCCCGAGTGAATTCTTGACCGGAGATACAGGGGCTGTGACAGATGCTCTTGGGAGATTGCAAATCAGCTCGCACTATTTACAAAGAGAAATTGGCACATTATGCAAATAGCTGTATTATATTGCCTCGGCATCTTTTAATTTTACCGAAGTGGTTCGACGATTAACTTCATGAGATATTCATTGAGACTTTACAAGGACGGGGATTTGCAGGCACCGTGCCGAGTTCAGGAGAAGTTCAGTGATGTAGTGTGATACGAACCCTCTCATCAGTGCATATAGCTCAAGTAATCCTCTGGCTTGTCTTAACATCTTATCAACTGTAAATAGAGCAGTGTTCAGCATCTGACACAGTAATCAAACAAATAAGAGTAGTTTTATGGTTATTTTTGGCCTTTTTATTTCATTTTAAGTGCATGGGTGGCATTAACGGTTATTTCTGGCCTTTTATTTTATTTTATTTTATTTTATTTTTTAATAAAATGTAATAAAATTTAATTTAATTTAATTTAATTTATTAATTTAATTTTATTTCATTTTATTTTATTGTATTTTATTTTATTTTATTTTATTTTATTTTATTTTTGTGTTCAGCAATTGACACAGTAATCAAACAAATAAGAGTAGTTTTATGTTTTTTTTTTGGCCTTTTTATTATTTTTTATTTAATTTTATTTAATTGTATTTAATTCTTTTTTATTTTATTTTTTGTGTTCAGCAACTGCCATAGTAATCAAACAAATAAGATTCATTTTATGGTTATTTTTGGACTTTTTGGATTTTATTTTATTTTATTTTAAGTGCATGGGTGGTATTAATGGTTATTTCTGGACTTTTTATTATTATTCTTTTTTTTGTGTGTGTGTTCAGCAATTGACACAGTAATCAAACAAATACGAATAGTTTTTTTATTAATTTAATTTAATTGTATTATTTTATATTTTGTGTTCAGCAACTGGCATAGTGATCAAACAAGAGTCATTTTATGTTATATATTATTATTATTATTATTATTATTTATTTTTATTTTTTTTGAAAGTCCATGGGTGCTATTAACAGTAGACTTAATTCCCAAGTTTCTTTCTTTCTTTCTTTCTTTCTTTCTTTTTTTCTCTGTGCATTAGCTTTACCACAATTTCATGGTCATTTTTTGTCCCTTGACCATTCATAGTTTCATCTCATTTCAAATGCAATTTGGCAAGCCAAACCTTTTAATACCAACATAAAATCTGAGACACATTGCTTTTTATTTTGGTATGTAAACTCATTTAAATTGTGGCGGAGCATTTTGTTCTGCAGATATTAACAGAAGCTGTTATTCTGTGCTTTGTAGTCAGAGTTTCATATTTCAATATTGTTCAATATTTCAGAGAACTCAGAACAAAGCTGTGCTAAAAGAATTTGCAGACTTTAAGACAAAGTCTAGACTGTTCTGATGTGTTCTAGTTTTTGCATTTTCTGATGTCACAAACCTTGCAAACTTTGCAACAGTCTTTCTCAGAAGTGTTTGTTTTACCAATATGTTAGCTTCTAAACATTTTTTTATTTTATTTATTTATTCATTCATTCATTTATTCAATATAATTTAATTATTGATTATTCTAATCATTATTAGAGGCCAAGCACCAAAGGTGCTTGTATCCGTTGGCATTCTTTTTCTTCTGTTTCTTCCGCTATTGAGTCAATGGCAGCCCATAGAACCACTTGCGGGAAAGTGGTGCAATTTGGCAGACTGATAGAGGATAGTCTCAACATTAACTATAGTAAATTTTGGAGTCTCTAACTCAAACTCTCTAGCACCACCACTTGTCCAAAGTTTCACTCATGTTTATGCTAATAACTTTTGAATTTTTGAAAATTCTTTTTTCTCTCTAGATCCTTGGCTCATGCCGTGTCAAATTAACACCAAAATTCAAAAATCATAAGGTTTATTTATGGAATTCAAGTTGATTAGTCAAACGTTCATTCTCGAATAACACGCAAACAAATTCTATGAAAAGCACGCAAAATGTATGTGAGGCCAAATCTCTGCAAAGGTTTGGCGTATTAAGACCAAACTTGGTGTGTGTTATAATAAGCATGACCTGAGGCTACCTGCCTTATGCTGAGTTGAATGATACCCAATTTTCCCATATCAGCCATTTTGGGTGTCGGACATTTTGAATTGTGTAGTAAAATACTATATTTTATGAACGCATTGGCGTATCGTTACAAAACTTGGCATGGGTCATCAGAACGATGCCCTGAAGGAACCTGAGAAGTTTTGAGCCAGGACCACCTAGTGGTCAAATGCATTTTAGCACTTAAACATTTTTGGAAAATAGGAAATTCGGAAACATAGCGTGCCGGCTGAATGCTAATATCCAATTGCCAAAATCTTGATATTAAGTGGCAAAAAAATGCAAACAAAGTGAGCCATCGGTCATTTTTTCCCTTATCATATATAAAAATGTCTATAACTCCAAAACAAACTAAGGACAAACTAAGGAATGTGGTGGGATTGTGCCTCTTGGTGGCGCTATAATTGAACAAAACATGAAATTGCCATTGACTACAATAGAGTACTATGATATTAAATGCTACATTTTTACCAATGAATTAGTGTACCATTACAAAACTTTGTATGTATAATCAAAACCATGACCTGAAAGTGCTCAAAACGTTTTGAGACAGTGCCACCTTGTGGTCAAAAGTGATAACAGATTAAATCATTTCACTAGTGGTTGTTTTCATGATTTTTCACCCATTTTGACTAAAATCTTAAAATGGTTTTAATTACTCATTGCTGCAGTTAGTCTGATGCTTCCCTTGCCTAGTGCTTGACCGCGTAATTGCTGCTTGCAGCTATATTTTATTAATTTATTTATGATTATTATTATAGTTAATAGATGTAATGTTTCAACATACACTTCTTTTTCAGAAAAGTTAGAGACGGTATGAAAAATGACCCAGTATGGTCTGCATGTGCAGTAGAGTGAGAAATAACAAAAACAGGAATGGCTTCACCACACTAACAGTGTGCTTTCACATTCTCACTCTTTACGAAATGAAGAAAAGTTTGTGTGAAAAGTTCAACTTTTAAAGTTCACTTAGGATGAGTGCTAACATACAACCTCCTAATGACCCCCGCTGATACACCTATTATTTATTATGCAGGCCCGCGGCCCACACCGTGCGTCTGGTTTCTAAGTTGGAAGTTTTATGTCTTTAATAAAAGCAGCACAACGGCACCTATTGTCATTAGAGGAGAAATTAGGCAGAGCGGGCATTGTTTTGGAAAGGGAACGTAATTTATGCGGCTTGCCAAAGGGAAGTGAGTTTAATTCCTCCGGGCTAATGAGCTATAAATCAGTCTCTGCGGGCTGTCGGAGTGTTATCAGTACACTATCTCTCGCCACACCTCCCTCTGATCGCCTCTCTGCCTCTCCACGCTCTCAAATCTCACCGGTCAATGCAACAAATGGTAACATACGTCCGTCACGTGCATTTCCGTGTCTGCACTATAAAAACGACCTATTTTTTCATTCAGGTTCGATTAGTGTGCCTAACAGCGCCAGACGCTCAACTCCCTGTCAAGGCTTGGGGAAAAAGCTAATTGATTGCATGTTTAAACTGTCGAATACAAGCGATTTATCTTCCTTTTGCAATCACCTCAGGAAGCGCAGGTAGGAAAGTAGGTTCGCTTGGTCACGTGGCCCACTTTCGGCGGGCAAATTAATTCTGCAAAAGCACACTGAATTGTTGTCCATGTTGTCGCTTTGTGTTGTGCATCTAATTGGCTGAGTCAACACTTGATTAAAACAACTCTTCTTCTCTTTTTCAATCTCTTCTATTTACTTTTGTCATTCACACAGAAGTGAATGTGACTGGGTGGTTACTGACCCCGCTGTTGGAATGATTACTGTGGCCTAGATTCGATGTCTTACTAAATTGTGGCTCTGATGAATCAGTCATGAAATGGCAAGCAGGTTTCTTTATACAGATGGAGAGATTATGCATCATTTGTTAGGTGTAATTCGATCATTTGTTAAATTCCAAAGTGCATATTGTTAGTTGTTAAATTGTAGATGCATCAATCATAACACTGCACATTTGTGAACATGTATCATGGAGAACAGGCCAATTTTCCTTCTGAGAAGTTTCCTTCCTCAGTCCATTAGGATGCTTAAAGAGGCTGTTCAGCTGATAGAACATTTTGTTGAAGAGTTTATTTATTTGTCATGTCATTACAGACTTGTATGACTTACTTTCTTTTGTGGAATATGAAATGTGATTCAGTATAATCAAAGTGATTATTGATTCTTTAGGTTGGGTATTGATATAGATTTAATTTTCAATCACTGGTTTCTGATTCAAATCTGATTTTGGTTTGATTCATTTGGTAATTTATGTATGTATCCAAAAGAACTGGCTAACTACTTTGCTAGCACCTTTATATTTTTGATTCACTAAAAAGAATCTGCTTATAATAGTCATGTATTTTTGAATCAAAGTACCTTGGTTAAGCTATATGTTTTTGAATGACTGAAAAAAAAACATTTTAATTTGATTTCAGATCACTGTTTTTGTATTCAGGTGTGATTTTGTTTAGATTAATTTGATTGATTTTGTCTTTTATATATGTATCTTGAAGAAATGGCTCAGAAGAGTTGTTTGTTCACGAATTTAATTACTTTGGTAGCACCTTTATATTTTTTATTCACTAAGTAGATTTGGTTCAAAATATTAATGTGTTTCTGAATCAAACTAGTTAGGTTGTGCTGTATATTTTTGAATCACTAAAACGATTTGGCTCAGAATAGTGATGGATTTACTGCATAGCTTTGATTCACTAAATAATATCTTATAATAGTCATGTATTTCTGAATCAGACTACCTTGGTTATGCTCAGTGGCGGCTCGTGGCTTTTAAAATAGAGGAGGCACACCAATTGTATTGGTCTGGGAATCCCTCCCGATTATTATTATTATTATTATTATTTGCCTAACCACTTTGAAATGGCTTTTTGCTTGCTTTTAGTCAGAAAACATAAATAAAACAACACATCAAACACATAGCAAGATAATATCATTTCTAAATGAATTGTGATTTTTTTTATAACATTAAATCGTCCTCCTCCCATTTTCACCAAAATTTTGCCTTCCCAGACGAGCCACCACTGGTTATGCTGCTCAAAATAGTCATATGTTTCCGAATCAAACTACTTTGATTGTGCTGTATATTTTAGATTCACTTAAAATAGCTTATAATCCTCCTGTTTTTCTAAATCAAACTAACTGGGTTATGCTGTATGTTTTTGAATCACTAAAAAGATTTGTCTTAAAATAATCATGCAATTGCTGAAACAAACCCTTTTGATTGTGCTGTATATTTTTGACTCACTAAAAAATGGCTTACAATATTCATGTATTTCTGAATCAAACTATCTTGGTTGTGCTGTATGTTTTTGAATCACTAAAAAGATTTGGCCACAAAATGCTGTATGTTTTTACCAGTACCTGGTACCCAACATGGAAGAAATTCTGGTATTTTTATTTATTTATTTTATTTATTTATTTTTATTTATTTATTTTTTTAATCACTAAAAAGATTTGGCTCAAAATAGTCACATGTTTCTGAATCAAACTGCTTTGATTGTGTTTTAATGACCTAAAATGAATATGCTCATAATAGTAATGTATTTGTGATCAAAAATACTTTGGGTGTGCTGTATATTTCTGAAAAAAAAAAAAAAAAAAAGTTTACTTAGTAATTTGTTTTAAATTGAAACGGGCTGTGAATGTATTTATTTATTTATTTATTTATTTATTTATTCGGTACACATACTCTTTAGATTTACCATGCAAACCCAGGTAAAAAGTGGTGCAGGAAACCACTAGAATAGGGTAAAATAGCAATATCATTCAAATGTAAATGTATAATTGGAAATAATAAAACTATAATTTGATTTTTTTTTTATGTTTATTATTATAAATGCATTGCTTAAATATATATACTTTTTCAATTATAAAACCATTGCACAGCCATCAGGGAGGCTAGCACAAAGGCAGGACGCCTTTGTGCCATGTGTATGTGAAAATTAAAGCTTTAGACTTGATTGTTGACAAACTGCATCGGTAAAGAGCTGCAATTTCTGTCATCCAATGTTCCCTCATTATTCCGGGAAGATAATTCCCACCTACACAATGCTAAACAAATTAAAGAGTATAGCTGGATGAATTCCCTGATGAAGTTAAATGCCGTTTTCCCAGTCACCAGTTTTAAGCATCAGTGAACCTTTCATGGAAACACAAGGAAGATATTCGGAAGACGAAGGGCCGTCCTACTCCTTGATTTTAATAT
Source organism: Cirrhinus molitorella (assembly GCA_033026305.1). Taxonomy (NCBI): domain Eukaryota; kingdom Metazoa; phylum Chordata; class Actinopteri; order Cypriniformes; family Cyprinidae; genus Cirrhinus; species Cirrhinus molitorella. Next base: position 16,231,517 of record CM065140.1, on the reverse strand, counting down.
ATAGCGTGCTGTTTCCATTATTTTTTCCACCCCCTGTAGGTAAGCATATCCCTTGGAAAAAAGCAAGCACTGTTAAGAATGTGTTTATGAACTGCAGAGGTTTCATAAATCCATCCGTCATGATAGACAGCTGGAAGTGAAGAGCGCAGATTTAATTTGATGGTTGACTGCCTCCCTTTAAACTCTCAAGGAATTATTCCTATAGGACCCTTCAATTTACGCCACCCAAATGAACGAATAAATGAAAAATAAAATATATATTTTAAAATAAATGCTAAGTAAAAACACAATTTACAAACAACTGCCTTTCAAAAACAAACATCCATTAAAGCAAAAGGAACAGTACAATCAAAAAACATTACAACCTTCAATCCACCACAAACCTGTATGATTTTCTTTCCTCTGTGGAAGACAAATTTAGATGTTTTACAGAATGTCCGAGCTGCTCTATATCTTTTCTCCATATAGTGGACTTCAATAGGGATGAACGGGTTGAAGATCCAAACTGCAATTTAATGCTGCTTCAAAGCCCAGCCAAGGAATAGGGGTTTTATGTAGTCATTTTCAGTTTATATACTTTTTAACCATAAATGCTTGTCTTATGCTAGCTCTGCAATGCCCGTCATTACATAATCATGTTGGAAAGGTTACATGTGGTTAGTTCTTCATCTATTCAGTTCAAAAAGGTAGGGTAAGGTGAAAAACTCCTCCAAAAAAGTTCTCCTTGAACTTCAAAATTGTCAGACATCGTTGTACCTTTTTTTAAAAAAAGACGTTTGACTTTCTTTGCGCGTTCGGTACTTCCATCTACGTCACGTGTGACCTTTCCAAAGAGATAACGTAATGTGTAAAGTCTTTGAAGCTGCATTGAAACTTCAGTTTGTACCTTCAACCCGCTCATCCCCACTGAAGTCTGCTATATGGAGAAAAATGCTGGAATGTTTTCCTCAAAAACCTCTATTTCATTTCGACTGAAGAAAGAAAGACATAAACATCTTGGATGACAGAGGTGAGGGGTAATTCTGGAGTAAAGTAATCCTTTAAATTTTGCTTGGAAGTTTTTGTACTACTACTCAACTTCAAATAATGCAGTTTTTATGTTGCTTGACCACTCAAACAAAAAGGTCTCGTTTCAGCACCATGGACAGGTCCTCTTATGTATATTAATGTTGCTTCAACACTACATGCTGCAACACTATTGTCTGTAACCTTTAACCTCGTAATATAATATTCTGCTGTCCCTCCGGCTGTAAATGTTTCCAGAACTTTGTTTCTTGGCTTTTTTATGCATCTGATGTTGCAGCATCCAACATTTCACTGAGCACTTCCATCTTCTTTGAGCTGTATATTATATTTTTTCCACGAAAATCCGATGTGAGCTTTATTTTGACAGATCATAGGAAATTACCATGTAGGGTGGAGAAATCCCTACACTCTTCATGTAAAATTGAGCTTGACATGAAAGCGGCACGGTCACCCTCCTGCGGTACCCAACCCTAATATCAAGGGAAATGCATGCAAACTAGGTTTATTTTGATTAATGTTTAATTGCTCAAGGTAATTAAACTGAAGGTAGACATTTTGATAGAGTTAAATCATTTAACCACAAGGGCGATGTTTTCATAATTCAGTAAATTGTATGGAATTGAGGTCTGGATATGAACGTACACCTTATGAATATCTAAATGATCTGATGTATAGGCGGCTCCTCTAGAGTTTTTCAGCTCTGCAATTTCATGTAGGTCATGTTTAGTGCCACCGGCGAGGCAGGCGTAGAGAGTTCATGTCTTTTTGTACATTATTTCTGAGTGGAGTTAGACAGAGGCCAGCTCCCTGAGCTCTCCGTGCCTGGGGCTGTTGAGTGCTCTGGGATTGTGTTTATGGAGCAGGGCAGGAGGAGGTGAGGTCACCTGCTTGGCAGCTCGTCCGTTCGCGAGCCTGGTGACGGGGCTCTGATTTGGCTTGGCAGCTGTGGCAGATTTGCCAAGCAGGTGAAGGAGAGACTTGAATTCGACTGCAAACTGCTTCTGGCAGGAGGTTGGCAGGGCATGTCAGCCAAGTACTCTCAGGCTCTTTCATGCCCATATGTGTGTCTGTGTATATACGCGTGATGAAAATATCACCGTCCCTGTCAAGGTATCCGGAAAATAATGAGCATACGCTTTCGCATCTCCCCATGTAACTCTAGAACTAACATGAAATCCGATATTGCCAGCATTTGTTTTCTCGCATCCTCATTCAGCGCGTGTACATCGAGGCGATGCGTGAGAACCAAACTCACTGTGGGGAGGACTTAATGATGCAGAATGTCTTTAAAGAGCTTGGCGCTTTATTAGCAGGCCTGCTGTCAAGGGGTAGGGGCTTATGGAGTTGGATCAGGCCGTACACATAAACATTTGCACAGTTATTGCATCATTCTTAGCACTCGGAACGAGCCTAAGGTTGCCCGTAGGCCATGCCAAATCCTAGTTTAAGCAAAAATCGTTTGTGCCGCGACATGTTGCATTGAAATGGCTGAATAAATCTTGTCTGTTGTGCAAATATGCAGTATCGCAGATCGAGTTTTAATTGCTTGCAAAGGATAAGCAGAAACACAGGCCGTCCAAGATGCAAATGAGTTTCATCATTCAAACTGATTTGGAGAAATGTAACATTACATTACTTGCTCACCAATAAATCCTCTACAGCGAATGGGTGCCGTCAGAATGAGAGTGCAAACAGCTGATGAAGAGAACATCTCAATAATCCACAACATGACTTTGGTCCATCAATTAACATCTTTTGAAGCAAATTATCGAAATATCGCAAAAGTAAATAACATGACATGCATAACGCAACAGCATGCCATATCAATGCAATATTTTAATAATAAGCTACTTCAAAGCACCGAAGCAAAATATATATATAGCAGAGAATAAACCTGGTTGACATTAAAAAGAGTTAAGTGCATTAAGTAGCAGAAAACAACTTGCTGCCTCGTCTTGCTGTCTGACACACACCTGAAGTGCACACATAAGCCACATCTTGGCAGCTTGTGATCGCACACAGAGACGTGTTTCCAACTCCGCAAACACATCTTTCACATCTCCTTTTATTTGAACAGAAACATGCACACATAGAATTATATCAAAATACCTGCCTCAACAATCGTTCTCGTAAACGCAGCCAGTTATGTTTTAAATGAATGTAAACAGCTCAGAAAGAAATCGGATGTGTATCATTATATTGGATCCGTGCAGTCATTCTTAAAGGGACAGCGGCCTATTAATATGTGCTGATATCTATGTCACAAATTTTAATCAAACAACAAAACGCAGCTTTAACAAAGATGAATCTACATTTAATTCATACAGTGAACACTATGCAGTGATATTTTACACTTAATTATTACATTTGTGTACCTGAATACTACTGTTAGACCTTCTTTTATTTGTAACTGTTATCTTGTCATTTGTGTGGTTGTTCTTATTTTTGTATTTATTCATTAATTTTTAACTGACAGTGATGTTTTGGCACCCATGATGTAATGCTAAATTTCTCCAAATCTTTTCTGATGAAGATACAAATTCATTTACATCTTGGATAGCCTGTTAAATTTTGAGTGAACTACAGCTTTTTTTTTTTTTTTTGAGATTGGTTGGGTGTAATTTTAAATTTGCAGAGTTAAAAGTTATTAAAGACTTCCAAAGTGAACTTCTGAATACAAAGGTCGGGGAAAAGTCTTGAGAAGGAGCAAAAGAAAAAGAGCAGTGGAAATGTGAGTGTGAGAAATAAAGAGCTCAGTGGTATTATGAGGCCGACCTAAAGGACAAAAGGGAATGTCTGTGGGTGTTACCTTTGCACGGCAAGATGCAGGAAAAGGTCTTTGAAGTCTTGAAAGAATGCCGTAATTTGCTTCTAATTTCCACTACAATCACCGCCACATAAGTACAGGTTTAAAATTCTTCACCTTTACCTTTACTTGACATTGAGTTCTTCCTAATCAATCCATTTTAGTGCTGTCTAATTACGCTACTTCAGTGAATCCCCTATCTATTGGATTGCCAGGAGAGAGGATAAGGCTACGTACCCTTACGGAATTCTGAAATGAAATATAGGAAAGCTGGAATAACAAGCCAAATTTGATCTGTGGCTCAGCACACAATTTTCATTTTAGAGATCACCACTGCGCTTCTTCGGGGCAGCAAAATGGGTTTCCAGTGCGGAGGGACTTGTCTGAGCTGAATTAGAATTCCTAGACTCTCAGATCTTATCTGTTTTTGCCAGGGAACTGATTGCATTAAACATTTTAATGATTCACAGATGGCCACTTTCATTTCACTGTTGAACAGTCCAGGCTGTCCAAAGTTATAACTGTCCTCATGGTTTTAGATTGATTTGTGGATTTTGATTGATTCAAGTTGTGGTTGATTTGATGGTATGGCTGGTAAGCGTGCATATGTACAGTTGAAGTCAAAAGTTTACATACACCTTGCAGAAAATAATAGTAGAACAAATTACATTTGTTTTATATTTTATTCTAATAATAGTAGAACAACTAATAGTAGAATAAAAAAGGCCCTGTTTCAAAAGTTTACATAAACTTGATTCTTAATAATGTGTTGTTACCTGAATGATCCACAGCTGCTTTTTTTTTTTTTTTTTTTATTGTTGTTGTTTGTTTGTTTTGTGTGTGTAGTGATAGTTGTTCATGAGTCTCTTGTTTGTCCTGAGCAGTTAAACTGTTTTTCAGAAAAGTCTTTCAGTTTCCACAGATTCTTTGGTTTTTCAGCATTTTTGTGTATTTGAACCCTTTCCAACAATGACTGTATGATTTTGAGATATACATCTTTTCACAGTGAGGACAACTAAGGGATTTATATATGCAACTAATACAGAAGATTCAAGCGCTTAATGCATCGTGTTTCCTTCTGAAGCATCAGTAAGAGCCGGGGGGTGAAAACTTTTGAACAGAATGAAGATTTTTCTTATTTTGCCTAAATAGATCCACCTGCATTGCTTTTCCTTCTGAAGCATCACAGAATCCAAGATGGATCTCAAAATCATACAGTCATTGTTGGAAAGGGTTCAAATACAAAAATTCTGAAAAACCAAAGAATTTGTGGGACCTGAAGGATTTTTCTGAAGAACAGTGGACAGTTTAACTGTTCAGGACAAACAAGGGACTCATGAACAACTATCACTAAAAAACAAAAAACAACAACAACAAAAAACAGTTGTGGATCATTCAAGTAAGAGCACGGTATTAAGTCTATGTAAACTTATGAACGGTCATTTTTATAAATTAAACTATGATTTTCTCTTGTGGATTATATGTAAACGTCTTTTATGTGAAATATCTTATTCAGGTCAGTACTAAATAAAATAAACATGCATTTTGTATGATCCCTCTTATTTTGGTAAAATGATTAACATTTTGCAGATTCTGCAAGGTGTATGTAAACTTTTGACTTCAACTGTATTTGTCAAGATATGATACATTTAGTTAAAATATTGAACCAAAGATCTTAAGTATTGATACAATATTGTAAGAAAAAGTGTCATGATTTATCAGCTTGTACCCTAATTTGTTTTTTAGTAGTCCTTTGGCTATCATTATAGACTAGTTCCATGATTGATAAACCTTAGCGTCTACGTTAGTTCTAGATATACTGTTGGGAGATGCTTTCAAAGCTATGTGCTGATGGATGGGCTAAGCTAAAGATGTAATGGCCATTAACAGCTTCTATTCTCAGTTCCCAAGAGAGACGGCGATGGGGAAATGCTCTGTTATTTCCCACATGAGGTTCAATATTTGAGGAAAAGACACCATAAAGAGTCTTCTGAGAGATGGTTTTGCTGTATAAACAACTTTGGTCTCCATATCTGGCAGTCAAAACATCTGGTGAGTGAGAGAGATGATTTGAGAAGGGAGCTCCTCTGAAATCGATTGCTTTGGGGTAACAGGCTGGTGACACTGCTGTCTCCACAGCATGTGCAGTTAAGCATCACAGTCCAGTGGATATGACACTCCATCTGCCAGACTAGAGCTCTAGTGAGGCCCTTAAGGGGGACAGTCGGCACAGGTGAGATGGGCGATCTCCACACTTGTCCTCTCATCACTCTGAAATGACACTCTCTTCTCTCATTTGAATCCCACTCGCTTTTCGCAGGAGAAACATTTCAGTAAAACTCTTGAAAAATTGAACCTGGTCTTCTGAGGTCAATGGAATACTAATGCATGAGCTGACCTTCCCTATATCAGCAAATAGGACTCTGTAATCATGACTGATATCGGGACTCGCCCTGACATCAATGGATTTAAGATGAATACTTGAGTATCTTAAGTGAACATCAGAGGATCCATTTCAGTGTGTGTTCGGGGGATTAATTTCTAGATCTCATGGCCACCAAAATACACCGAAGATGCTTGATGTTTCAAGTCAGCAACAAAGCAATAGGTGTATATGACTTTTTTCTTTCAGATGAATACAGTAGGAGTTATATTAAAAAAATGTCCTGGTTCTTCCAAGCTTTATGAATGGCAGTGAATGGCTGTTGATTTTTCCAATAGTCCAATAAAGTGCATCCATCTTTTATAAAAAGTACTCCGTACAGCTCCAGAGGGTTAATAAAGGCCTTCTGAAGTGAATTGATGTGATGTGTGTAAAAAAATACATATATAAAAGAAAGAAAGTCATATACACCTAGGATGGATTCATAATGTTAAAAAAAAATAGTCATAACTACAATTAGAGAGGATCCATCTTGTAACCACCTTGCAATTGACGCTTCTCGTCTTTAAATGTGCCCTGGTCTGTGTCCTTGTGTCTTCTAGTGTGATCTTGGTACACCCACACATGCTAGTGTGCTAACACCCGGTTTGCAGCCCAGTGAGGGGGATTTTTAATGTGCTGAGACAGGACGTTGTGTCCCTGTCAGAGGAACAGGGCATGAGAGTGATGTGTGATGAGATGCTGCAGTCGTGCTCCACTCCGGCTGAGCTGATGGATGGTGATAGATGCTTACGAGAGATGATAAATGAGTATGGATGGTGGTTATAGTTTGTAAAAGTGAACAATACAGCACAGCGTAGGCTGTGGTGACCCTTCAATGTACTGTCACAAAAACCGACCAGACGTATGGAGACAGATTACTGTCCCTCTCTGTTAGTAAACATATAACAAATGTTCAGTTCTGTGTGTGATTCGTTCAGCAATGTAACAGTGTTCAATTGTCATGGCATGCTGGGATTGCTGGCGCCAAAGTCTTCCAAAGGTACAATCGGCTCCACAGGGCCCAGATAATGACAGTTGGCTATTTCTTGGCTTTTTTTTTTTTTTTTAGATGTGGAAGGTGGCTCTGAATAGGGCTGCATGATATAACAAACTATCATATAAATACATTATTAAAATATCATATATAAATATAAATCATGGTCAGTGTTTTTAGGATCATTAAGCTACAATTATTATTTTTTTAAATTTTGAATTAAATTTTGTTTGTATTTGTTTTTGTCTTTTGTCCAAGTTTTATTTCAGTAAGTTATATTTTTGTCTATTGTCAAAATTTCTTTTAGTAAGTTAGTTGTGTTTTTTGTCTTTTGTCCAAGTTATTTTAGTAAGTTAGTTGTGTTTTTGTCTTTTGTCTCAGTATTTTTTTAGTAAGTTAGTTGTGTTTTTGTCTTTAGTCCAAGAAGGTTTTTTAGTAAGTTAGTTGTGTTTGTCTTTTGTCCAGGTTATTTTAGTAAGTTAGTTGTGTTTTTGTCTTTTGTCCCAGTATTTCTAGTAGGTTAGTTGTGTTTTTGTCTTTAGTCCAAGAAGGTTTTTTAGTAAGTTAGTTGTGTTTTTGTCTTTTGTCCCAGTATTTCTAGTAAGTTAGTTGTGTTTTTGTCTTTAGTCCAATCTGTTTTTTAGTAAGTTCATTGTTTTTTTGTCTTTCATCACAGTTGTTTTTTTTTTCAGTAAGTTAGTTGTTTTTGTCTTTTGTCTAAGTATTCTTTTAGTAAGTTATATTTTTGTCTATTGTCCAAATTTCTTTTAGTAAGTTCATTGTTTTTTTGACTTTCATCACAGTTGGTTTTTTTTTCAGTAAGTTAGTTGTTTTTGTCTTTTGTCTAAGTATTCTTTTAGTAAGTTATATTTTTGTCTATTGTCCAAATTTCTTTTAGTAAGTTAGTTGTGTTTTTGTCTTTTGTCCCAGTATTTTTTTAAGTAAGTTAGTTGTGTTTTTGTCTTTAGTCCAAGAAGGTTTTTTAGTAAGTTAGTTGTGTTTGTCTTTTGTCCAAGTTATTTTAGTAAGTTAGTTGTGTTTTAGTATAGTGAGTTAGTTGTGTTTCTGTCTTTTGTCCAAGTTATTTTAGTAGGTTAGTTGTGTTTTTGTCTTTTGTCCCAGTATTTTTTTAAGTAAGTTAGTTGTGTTTTGGTCTTTAGTCCAAGAAGGTTTTTAGTAAGTTAGTTGTGTTTGTCTTTTGTCCAGGTTATTTTTAGTAAATTAGTTGTGTTTTTGTCTTTTGTCCACGTTTTTTTCCAGTAAATTAGCTGTTTTTGTCCTTTGTCCCATTTTTTTTAGTAAGTTGTGTTTTTGTCTTTTGTCCCAATGTTTTTTAGTAAGTTAGTTGTGTTTTTTTCTTTTGTCCACGTTATTTTTTTTTCAGTAAGTTAGCTGTGTTTTTGTCTTTTGTCCCAGTTTTTTTTGTGAGTTTTTGTCTTTTGTCCAACAAGTCTTTTTTAGCAAGTTAATTGTGTTTTTGTCCAAGTTGTTTTTAGTAAAGTTAGTTGTGTTTCTGTCTTACGTCCAAGTTTTTTTTAGTAAGTTAGTTGTTTTTGTCTTTTGTCCCAGTGTTTTTTAGTAAGTTAGTTGTGTTTTTTTCTTTTGTCCACGTTATTTTTTTTTCAGTAAGTTAGCTGTGTTTTTGTCTTTTGTCTTTTGTCCCAGTTTTTTTAGTGAGTTTTTGTCTTTTGTCCAACAAGTCTTTTTTAGCAAGTTAGTTGTGTTTTTGTCCAATATGTTTTCTTTATTAAGTTAGTTGTGTTTTGATATGTGGCCTTTGAAAAAAGTGTATTTACTTATTTATTTAAAACTCCCTTTATAATTACTGTGTGAACAGCCAAAATGTTCAAGTTTTTCCAAAATTGTTCAGGATTTTGCTGTCATAAAATACACAAAATATCGCAATGTCAGTTTTTTGCAATATTGTACAGCTCCAAGGCAATGAGTGAGGAGCAGGCAGGAGATGCCCACTCACACTCATTGAAAGTGCAGTCGGTCCCTGAAATCTCTCATCTACAGTGAAGGACCGGCGCTGAACTGCACCACTAAACTTTGCCAATGATTAAAGAACAGCAGCTGAGTCCTTCCCTGTCTCACTGACACTCTCAAACACACTCTGCCTCGAAGCTGAAGACTACTTCAACAATTTCCCGAAGGACAGGCCTTATTAACTGAGGCGGTGGACCCCTTGCCTGTTTGTTTCTGTGTCTGTGTGCGCGACTGGAGACTCACAACTCTCTCGGCTACTTAGTAATGACTTTTTTGTCTCCTCTTCGAAAATCCTCCAGTGGCGGTTTGTGTTGTGTGAGGTCTTGTCATCCGCTTGTGAGAAATGTCATCGATGGCTTTCTGTGGAAATGTCGCTCATGAAATTAGGTTTCATGCATGCGTGGTCTGCTGATAGACGGTCCAATTTAGCCTACTTTGCAGAATCATAATTAATATCTGCTGTTACATCCTTTGCGGCAGTTTACTGTTAACTGTGGATGTGTGGGGTTCTTTTCATAATAAAATGAATATATTTTCATTTCATGTCAGATTATATAGATGAAATTAGTGTTTGCAAATAGTGTAGCTCTGAGACTCAGTGACACTCTCAGCTTCTGTAGGGACCTGAGAAAAAATATTGAATAAAGTCATTATTTTTGTTGTTTCTGTACACAAAAAATATTCTCGTAGCTTCAGAACATTACAGCTGAACCACTGATGTTACATAGATTATTTTAACAATGTTCTTACTAGATGAAGATCTTACAGGTTTGGAACGACATGAGGGTGAGTAATTAATGACAGAATTTTCATTTTTGGATAAACTTTTCCTTTAAATACTATTTACGTGGTGAATATATTTAATATATTTCGTTGCTATGAACCATAAAATAAATTTCTTAGTAATTAATAACTGACAATAGTACAGCTGTGCTGACCTTGTTCTTTACTAAAGGCTGCCAGAACTGTTTTTGCTGAATAATGCCACAATATCTCCATCTATTCCAGACTCTGAGATGTTTTACCAGTTTAATTAAATACTTTTTTTGTCACTATTGTAAGATAGATGTTTGTGACTGAGCCAAATTATACTCACACTAATGGCATTTTCATGCAAATCTTTGGCACAAACTTCATCCAGCCACTGGCTTGTTAATGCCAGTGATGTACTTTCTGTGTGAAGTCAGCTGAAGCTAACTAAAAATGGCTGTAGTTTGCTTTCAGTGATCCATACTTCAGATGATACTTAAGATAATGAAAAAGAAGGGTTGAATTAGAGGACAAAACTCTTTGAGTCGTCTTCAGCCACTGAACTGTATGCTTTGAGTACATTGGCGGGTCTTTTAACACCTAACATTATTTCCTTAGTGTTATTGAATAACACTTGTGAGCTGATGGTCTCAGCAGATAAGATCCTCTAGTGCTGATCCAGCTGGCACTGTGACTGGCATTAACATCCTGCCATTTTGGCTGCCAGGACATTTCTTATGCAAGTGAGTCAGGGAGCCATAGCCTTTAGGCTATAAACCTGCTGTCTTTTTTGGTTACAGATGCGTTTCAATTTAATGATCCTCTCAAATAAAGCTGATGTGTGGGATACAGTATTTTGCTTTGTGTACCGAGACTCGACATCTATAGGCTTTTCTGAGTTAAGTTTGGGGGTAATTTGTTAAAATAGCTTCAAAAGTTATAAAATGTAAAACGTGACTGCTATGGAGTTGTTGGCATAAATGTACAGATCAGGGGCGTCACTAGACCCTTTTTACTGGGGCACGTGCCCCAGTAAAAATCTGCTGTGCCCCAGTAAAATGTCAAGTTTTAGTTATAATTTACTTTATTTGTCAGTGAATAAATTTTAGTGATGATAATGCCGAAACAAAGAAATTCATCTATATGCAACTACCAAATCAACGCTTTTAAAAGCAACGCAGTTTAACCGTAGACAAATTTCACCATGCGCGCAGAAATCAATGCCCGCGCTCGTCTGTTTATTTAACTGCAACCGACTGCAACTCGCACGTCGCTCTACCTCTCACACAAAAGTGTCAGCATGCAGTTGAGGTGGGCTATGAAAAAAATGACGAAACCGGTGCTCGAACGCGGGCTGTTATGCACCTGTATGCCGCAGCAGCGTACCATGTGCCCCTGAGCGAGATTTTCCTCTCTCATCGGGAGTACCGCAGTTTTGTATTTGAAGAGCTCTTTTCCAAAACGCGATAAACGCCATTTTAAAAAAAAAAATGTTATTGCCAACACTAGTATTGTATCTGGTCGGTATTGAAAAGTCCATTATTAATTTTACACAAAATGCAATATCCACAGTGTTGTTCTGTCATGTTTTCTCCCTTTTTTTCCAAACCGCGACAAACGCCAGTCTCCTTTCTCTGCGAAATAAGATAGATCCGCTCAACCAATCACAGCGCACCATTACACGCGCTTTAAACAGTAAAGGGAGTTTGTAAATGAGATATTGATTTAATACAGTTAAATAAACAAGAAGGTAATATTAAGTTACTTACGTTGTCTGACTCTTAACACTATTGCCTGATTTTGCTCCATTTCTTTGTGAAAAATAGTAGAATATAGTAGAAAATATAGAAACAAAGTCACAACTGAGCCGCTGCGCATCTCCATTCAAACACAGCGGTGTTTTTTTTTTTTTTTTTTTTGTGAATGAACGTGCGTTTTTACACTGATCTAGTGAGTCAATTTCCCATTCATAAAGACAGTCAATTGCTTTATTCCTCATTGGATCAGCCGTTCGAACGAATCAAATGAACATGAATCAGTAATTAAATAAATGACTTGACGCCATCTACTGGCTTGTAGTTTCATTTTGAAGTATATTTTCAGTGATTTAAAACATTTAATATTTCTATATTCAAATTTAATATTTAAAATATTATACTCAACATGAATTACAATAATTTTGACTGTGCCCCTATTTTTTATTTTTATTTTTTTAATGAAAAGTAAGCATAGAATCCTGCTGGACTTATTGTATTTTCAGGGAAAAATATTCTGTTTTTATAATAAATCTTGATAAAAATCAAAATCTGGATTTGAATTTTTAATGTAATTATAACCTAAAGATGCTATGTGAAAGTTTGAAAGAGAAAATATTGGTAAAGAAAACACCTTTTTTACTCAAATTAATAAAAATGGATTTATAGCGTTTTGGAAAAGAGCTCTTCATTTCCACTTCAAGCACCAGATGAAACTAAAGTAGTGTTTCTAAATAATATGATGACCTTATTTTGACTAAAACATCACTGGCTCCTTCAGATGGACTTTTTTTTTTCTTTTTTTTTTTTTTTTGCTGTTGTTGTTGTACAAAGTGGTCACAGAGAAGTAGAAAGGAGAGATGATTGTCAGATGATGTCTGAGAAAGGTAAGACTTGATAAACTCCTCAGCCATTAGAGTAAGGACTCAGACATCAGATGAAAAGCATTAAATCCCTGGAAAACCTCTTTTAAATCTATGCAGCAAAAATAAACACATTTTTGTGGTCTGTAACACAAAATTTAACATTTATTTATTAAATGTTCTGCAACATTTACTTATGTACAAATATTTCTTTAGACTATAATTTAGAAATTCTTAGCATAACACAGCAGCTCTCAGGTCTTGACATTGGCTTCCAGTTACAGTAAGCATTCTTAGATTCTTATTTTTTATCTAAACAGTTTTAATACATTTTGAGTAGTTTTTATAGTAATTATTTTGATTGTATTTTTTTTTCCTTTTATAAAACACTTAAATGGCATTATTTATGATATGTGCTATATCAATATCTCTAATTTATGACACGACATAAACAGCTGGCAGTAACTATAGATGCTGTGTGGTAATTATAGTTAACTAGTTTGGCTTGTTTTGAGTGAGTTTCAAACATACAGTTAAATTTACATAAATGATCTTAGCTAGACAGTTAATTTATAGAAGCAGCACTTCTGCATTTATAAAGTTAGATATAGTAAAGCTAATTTTATATACATTGCCTTAAAATGCCTTGAAATAAATATGTTTATGAAGCATTAATGTATACATTTACTTTCCATCATGTTTGTTGCAGTGTGTAAGAATAGTGGGTTACACAAGTTTGTATAGTTAATTGTGTTGTACATGCAACTGGTTTTCAAGAAAGAAAAGTGATATGAATAATGGGGGGCCTGTGCCCCAGTAGAGCTTTAGGTCTAGCAACGCCCCTGGTACAGATAGTAACAATGTACAGAAAATTCACCCAAAAATTAAAAATGTAATTTACTCAAGACTTTCCAAACCCATGAGACTGGTTCATCTTTAAAAAACAAATGAAAGAGATTCGTTACAAACCTGCAGAGGTGGGACCAAGTCATTATTTTGCAAGTCACAAGTAAGTCTCAAGTTTTTGCATTCAAGTCTTGAGTCAAGTCCCGAGTCAAGACAGGCAAGTCCAAGTCGAGTTGCAAGTCCCCAACTTTAAGCTTCAAGTGCCGTTTGCCCAGATTAGTGTCTCTGTATTAATTACTACAGTAAATTTAGTCAATAATAGTTTATAGTAAGAATAATTGCAAAGATACAATAATTAGTGGTGTTTCATTGAGAAATTAATTATTATTTGTGAACAAATATAGGTCTAATTGAATGAATAATTTGTTTTAAGTCCACTTTCATTTGTTTATGATTCAGTGATTTGAATGAATCAATTGAATCAGTTAGGGTCCTAGTTTTGGTATCAGACTATGTCATTTCCATACCAAAACTACATATTTTACAGTCACTGCTATGCAGATTGATCATAAGCACAGCTAAAAAGCTTTCTACCACAGTCGCCATCCTTCACAAAACTAATATCTACCAGTTTTCTCCCAGGTAGAATGTAAAATGTTTCAATACAAGCATTTCAGACAAATGGAATTCATGCAATATTTCAAACTTTTAACCCATGTGAAAAAAATCAACCCTCTGCCACAGTTTAAAATCAGCCCAATTCCGTGGAAAAAATGTGGATTTGGCAACCCTACATCCAACATGAGCTGCATCCAAAGCGATTTAAATACTCCGCACATTGATAGCGACTCTGTGATGCGTGAAAATTATATTCAATGTTTGCGGGAGCAAGATAAGAAAACAGTTCCGTGCAAGGCTTTAATACAAAAACGCAGACAATGAATCGAGACTATATAAAGCAAAAGCCAAATCCCGGACTTTTTGGGCGATTGAGGAATGTATGGCCAGATGTATTTTTTAAGTCTAAAATAAGGACGTATGGTCACCCAAATTATGTGGATAAAAACAATACAAGCACTGACTTAGCGAGTCCCTCTCTAGCTCAGTGCCAAAAGCTACGCTAATCATTATCAAGTCCAAGTCAAGTCTTGAGTCATTGCTGTCAAAGTCTAAGATGAGCCTCAAGTCTTCTTTGATTATGTCAAGTCACAAGTTATCAAATTCGTGACTCGAGTCCACAACTCTGCAAACCTGTAAGACATTCATCTTCAGAATACAAATTAAGATACTTTGGATGAAATCCAAGAGCTTTCTGACCCTGCATAGACAGCAACACAACTGACACATTCAAGGCCCAGAAAGGTAGTAAGGACATCTATAACATAGTCCATTAATGGAATATTGACCCAAAAATCACCCAGAAATGAATTTGCTGAAAATTCCTACCTAATCTAATGACAAAAATGTACCTGTGGGAACTTTTTTGCAAGACACAGAATATGTGCCACGCACACATCACTGCAGTTTCCAACAGAAATGAACACTAGAGGTGGTAAAACAGTGAGAACTTATTGTTTTTGTACACAATGGACATTTCACATTGAATATGTCACGAAAGGTTCATGGTGCTATGTATTTGTAAAAAAGTTTGTCGTGAGATCAGGTTGGAAAATTCACTTACCCTCATGCCATCCAAGATGTAGATGGGTTTGTCTCTTAAACAGAAAAGATTTGGAGAAATTTAGCATTATATCACTTGCTGACCAATGGATTCTCTGCAGTGAATGGGTGTCATCAGAATGAGAGTTCAAACAGCTGATAAAAACATCACAATAATCCACAGAACACAAATCCATCAATAAATCTCTTGTGAAAAGCTGCTTGTTTTATATAGAGAAACAAACTCATCTTCATCTTGGATGGCCTGAGGGTGAGTTGGTTTTTAGCACATTTTCATTTTGGGGTGAATAATTCCTTCAAGTATTCCAGAGAGCTGTAATCTAATCCGATTTTCTATCTAAGGCTGATTCACACCATACATCAGAGCAGGAGAATTAAGTGATTTTTACAGACTCTCCGGTTCTTTTCACTTGAGATTTTCACTTGTTCTGCAATTAAATTTTAAGGAAGTCCCGAATGAAGTTCGCCGGGACTTTGAAAGGATTTCAATGGACAAACTTTTTTGCTTCACAAAGGAACTGTTAAATAAGCAAAGACACTTGCACACAAAGCAGAGAATAAGGCTATTGTTCACCTCCAACAAAAATACAGGAAAGCAGTGACAGAAAAGGCCTTGGTTTCATTGTTTTATCCTGTTCCTCTCTCCAGGCAAACATGTGCATCAAAATAAATCCTTTGCTGTTTGCGCCAAGGCTGGCAGCTCAAGCCGTGGCATTTTGTTGGCATTTGCTATCAGGTTTTTACAATCCATCACAAGGCCTGTATCTGCACCCTTGCCATCTCGCCGTAATACATTCACTGACCTTGTCGCACTGACCCAAGCAGAGAAGTCAACAAATGGATTCCCCATTATGCGAGACCCATTTATTAACAGTTTCTTCACTAGTTACTTCCTCACAGCCGAGAATACATGAATACTGAAATGCTTTTGACAGAGGCATCGCTGGGTCTCAATAAAATGCTTTGAAAAGCCACCTCAAAGAGAATGGATTGAATTCTTCGTGTTGAGAGGGCTGGAAGGGCACAGCATTATGGGAAAAGTTCATAGCAATGTCACACCTAATGCAAATACTGTTACTTTCAGTAATGTGACACTTGATAGGCCTTGATAGAGCCTTTAGAACTGTATTTAACAGTGTTTATGAATCAGTCAGAGTAGCTCCCTCATTTTTTTTACTTTTACTTTCTGTGCACTCAGGGGTGAACACAAATTACTTGAAAAATCACTTTGATAGTTCGGATTAATAGTCTATGGCGCTTTGCTCGCTTATGACAGTGGAAGAAGACCTTAGTCTGTAGTCTAGTTAGCAATAAGGATCATTGCATTCATGAAGTGACAGCTAAAGTGGGGATAACATGGAGTTTGGCCAGTGGGGAAGCATAATCTCACGCTATGGGGTTTAATATGTGTATAGATTAAAACGAGCAACTGAAATGACTGAAGATCCGGACTAGCTCTTGCTTAAGTCTTTTGCTTGGATGTCAGAGCACAAACCCTCGCCTCAAAGATTAAAAGTTGTGTGTGGAGGATGAAAGACTTGCTGTAATTCTTTAGCTACTTGAAATCTGTTAATTGCTCTTTGACAAGAAAGTTAATGAACAGAAGGTTGTTAAAAAGATTGCTGAATATCTCCAATCAATGCATGTGATGCTTAACTGCAAGTGACATTAAATTTAATTTAATCCAGTTTGCTCATGACATTATTGTCAGTGAAATCAGCTGCTTGGCCTAAAATGCATTTTTAATACATATTTTAATTTGAAGTAGAGTAGAAGTGCGATATGAGCGTGATATTGCGTTTATACAACAGTTCGACAACACAAGTGTGTAAATACAGAGACAACAACAGTGTCTTTAAAAGCCCTTTAAAAACCCAGTGTCTTTGTCCAGAACTACTTCCTTCCACCACAGATTCAAATTTCAGTTTGACAGCTTAACAGCTGAGCCCAAGCCTCTGTTACTAATTCGGAAATGTCACTTTAGAACTAGTAACGAAGGATCATTGAGTTGCTTCATTGAAGCTAATTGTAGAGTATTATTAGAGAGAGTGAGTCTATTAACTGCCTCTGATACCAGCATTCATTATTCAGGTCAATCTTATATCCATAATCACAAAATCAATTTACAATGATTTCCCATGACAGCATTAGTCAATTGTCGGTTGTATTCCTATGGTTGCGTCTTATGAGGCAGTAAGTAATTATAACATCCTTGTTTCAGTCCCTTTCAATATAAAAGTCCTTGTGACTCACTCATAAAGACAGTTGTAATAATGTAACTTTCTCTGAAGATGTAAATGTATCACTAACAGACCCTTATTAAGTACATACCAAATACATCATATTAGTTATGTAAATATTATATATTACACAATAGCATATAAATGAACAACAATAGCCATTATAAAACCAGAATAAGTTTGTACAATAAGAAAATAAACACAAGCTAGCAAATCAGTCAAAAGTAGAAAAGCAGTGCTCTACTTAGTACATTTAACTTCATAAAAATAAAAGGCTATAGATGTTAATTTTGGCCTAAAGCTGATTTGCTCTGGAACAAGTCATAGATAAATACGTTTAATATACGAAAAATAAATTGTACCTTGTGTAACACCATCTAAGAGCAAGTGGCAAACTCACAAAGGACCGATCGAGATAAACACATCTCCAAAACTATAAATCACTTATTTGAAGTCTAAACAACGTCATTCTCGCCTTAAAATCTGTTAATTACATTCTGTGACACAATAACTGTAATAATATTAGAAAATTATAGTGGGTTTGCTCTTCCATCAGTGACATTTACTGAGGCAAATAGTGGCAGTATAGATCCAACAACAAGCGGAATGATACAAATGGTGAAGTGGTTAGAGTGCTGATTCTACTGGAATATCGCACCGCTGGAAAAGCCTCTCAGCCAATCAGATTCCTTTAGCATATTTTTGCAGGAACTTTAGAGGATAATTTCTCCAAATGTGCCTTTTTGACTGCCTCATACCATTAGTGTCGACAAGTCTGCAGTTTTCTCCTGGAATTGGGCTAGTTTAACAGTGTTGCTGTTTATCATATTGTGATATTAAGCCCCTGGAATGTGAATTTTACTGCGGGAACCCCGCCAAAAAAAACATGTATTTTACCCCCGGAATGCAATTTTTACTGGAGGACCCCCTACGAAATGCGATTGGGCTAGATTTGAGTAACAATTGAGCGGGTTTTGTTGTAAAAATCTGGCAACCTTGATTAAATTGTATTTGATTGCAGAAGATGACAATGAATTGGAGTTGGGGGGGGGGGGGCTGATGATAGTGGGTTTGTTCTTTTGCCACTGACACTCACTGAGACAAATGCTGCCAGTGTAGATCCAACAACAAGTGGAGTGATACAAATGGTGAAACGGTTAGAGTGATGATACTACTGGAATATCGCACCACTGGAAAAGCCTCTCATTCAATTAGATTTTGATGCAGAAGATGAAGATGAATTGAAGTTTGAGGGGAATAACTATGCTCTTCCGCCACTGACGCTCACTGAGATAAATGCTGCCAGTATAGATCAGAGTGCTGATACTACTGAAATAACACACCGCTGGAAAAGACTCTCAGCCAGTCAGATTCCTCTAGTATATTTTGGCTGGAACTTTAGGTTTCAGAGGTCTCCTCTGAAATTTGACTTCTTTAAGATTTTGGCTGTATTCATGTCCACGGCTTGAAGCGACCCCAATGAGGTCGTATTTAGAACCTGGAATGCAAAATTCATCATCGGAAAAAATGTGTATCCTACCCTCAGAATGCAATTTTCACTGGAGGACCCCCCTACGAAATGCGATTGGGCTAGTTTTAATTAGCAATTGGGTGGGTTTTAGTTGTGAAAACCTGGCAACCCTGATTACATTGTATTTGATTGCAGAAGATGAAGATGAATTGAAGGGGGAAGTTTGAGGGGGAAAAATTATAGTAGGTTTGCTCTTTTGCCAGTGACGCTCATTGAGACAAATGCTGCTGGTATAGATAGGACAACAAGTGGAGTGATACAAACGGTGAAACAGTTAGAAGGCTGATACTTATCATATCGCTGGAAAAGGTTTAAGAACCAGAACAAACTGTTGTATAAATATGAGTCTCTCTCTGTATGTAGTTATCTAAAATATAATTATATATGTGTTTTGTTTATTTATTTATAAACAAGACATTTTATTATAATTTAAAATAAATGTATGTATGGCATTTATGTATGTAGGTGAAGTAGTGCAGAAGTATTTCATTACCAGCAAGTAGGACTTTGTGTCTAAGAGGCTTGAACACATCCTGCATTCTGAATAATCTCATTACAACCGTATTCAAATCAACCTGTCAGATGTGTGGTGACTACCGTGCAATATTGGTACGTGTCTCTAGGCTGCTTCTACCTCTGGAGGCTCTTGTCTTTTCGGTATGTGAACAGGACAGAATATCATACAGCCTCCAGAGGCTGAGTTGATGATGAGTTTGAGGGCAAAAGCCAGAGAATTTTATTGAAGTCTTCACACTTGCCTCTAGTACATTTTGGCAGGAACTTTAGAGGTTCATTTCTTCGAATGTATTTTGATGTTTCTCTTTGACTGGCTCGTTAAATTGTATTTGACTGCAGAAGATGAAGATGCACTGAAGTTTGAGAAAAAAGAAAACAACTTATTTTTTCTTCTTTTTTTTTTATTATCTGTTGTCCACCTTAGAAGAACTGTATTTTTATGATATTTAATAGTAGAGTCTGTCCTACTTATTCATTCATAATGCAAGCTCATGAATTTTTTAAGCTATGTAAAGAGTGCTGTTTATGACAACACTGTGCTGCAAGTGTGAAGCCGCCTGTGTGATCTTATTACAATCTTGCCTACAGTAAATTTATGTAAATTTGAGCTTTATCATGGGTGGGAATTTTTCATGAGGGATTGCCAGCATCAGGGACTCATTCACAAGAGATTATGTCTTCTGTACTGAGAGAGATGCCTTTTTTTTTTTTAGCTAACGGTATCATCTGCAGTAACTATATATGTAGTTTCCAAACATGGGCATTTTTCCTCAACCAAGGAACATAATACTATTTAAAAATCAAAAAAGTGCAGCTATGGCTTTAAAGCCTATTTTTCAAAAAATGTTTTTACCTTATTTGACTCTTAAAATCAGCTTTAATTTGTGGAATCAAATGCAGTCAAGAAGTAATATTCTGCATTGTGCTTTTCCCTTTTAGTAAGCACTGGGGGCAATGGTGGGCTATTATTACTTTCTCTTTGGCATTCTAATTATCATAAAAATGGGAGATAGAGTCAAGGGTGCAAAGGTTTATTTTGTTTCACACAGAGAATAGTGACGCAAAGCCAGGAGAATTATTTGGCTTGGGCTCGCTTTGTCTTTGTCACACACACACACATACTTATGCATATGGATGCACACACAATGCACGAGAAATCATCTAGCACAGCCTTCTACTCCTTCATTGAATCAGACTGTTTTTCCCCTATTGTCTCATTTCATCATTTCATTTTTTATATATATATATATATATATATATATATATTTATTTAATGATTTGTTAATTTAATTTAATTTTATTATTTTATTTGTGCTATTATTTTATTTTATTTTATTTTATTTTTTTAAAACAGTTGAAGTTTACATATACCTTGCAGAATCTGCAAAATGTTAATTATTTTACCAAAATAAGAGGGATCATACAAAATAGATGTTCTTTTTTTTATTTAGTACTGACCTGAATAACATATTTCACATAAAAGACGTTTACATATAGTCCAAAAGAGAAAATAATAGTTGTTAATAGTATAAAACGTTGTTACCCTGAAAGATCCACAGCTGTTTTGTTAGTTTTTTGTTTGTTTGTTTTTCTGTGTGTATCTGAACCCTTTCCAACAATGACTGTATAGTTTTGAGATCCGTCTCTTTTACACCGTGGACAACTGAGGGACTCATATGCAACTATTACAGAAGGGTTAAACACTCACTGATGCTTTAGAAGGAAAAACTATGCATTAAGAGCCAGGGGATGGGGGATGGGGGGGGGGGGTCTTTTAATTTAAAGATCAGGGTAAATTTTATTTATTTTGTCTTCTGGGAAACATATAAGTATCTTCTGTTGCTTCTGAAGGGAAGTATTAAATGGGGAAAAATAAATAAATTTAGGCAAAATAAGAAAAAATTAACACATCTTCATTCTGTTCAAAAGTTTTCACCTTCCGGCTCTTAATGCATAGTGTTTCCTTCTGAAGCATCAGTGAGCATTTTAACCTTAAAAGATGCATACTAGTCCCTCAGTTGTCCTCAGCGTGAAAAGATGGATCTCAAAATCACACAGTAATTGCTGGAAAGGGTTTAAATACATAAAAATGCTTTGTGGGACCTGAAGGATTTTTATGAAGAACAGCGGGCAGTTTAACTGTTAAGGACAAACAATGGACTCATGTACAACTATCACTAAACAAATTTTTTTTCTTCTCTTGTGGACTATACACAAATATATTTTCATATTCAGGTCTGTACTAAATAAAAAATAACATGCACTTTGTATGATCCCTCTTATTTTGGTAAAAATAAGAGGGCCGCCATCCAAGATGGCGGCGCGTGCACACGCAGCGGCTTCTGTCTCTCCCGACAGATCGGTGTTTTCGTGTTTTTTATCTTGTAAGTCACAGTGTTTTTGTACGTATTTGTCGCGTCCATCTGTCTTCAAACGCACCTACAGTCGTGAGTTTCTGCTAGATGTCGGAAAGACCACAGTTTTAAATCCAAACTCAACGCTCGTACAAGAGCTGCGGGACCATTGTCTTCTCCGGAGGCCTACTCCATCACCGACCCCCACTACTGCACCTCACCCACAGTGGATGCGCCACAAGCGGTGTGAGAGGAAACAAAAGAGGGGGAAGCGCGGAGGTATCCGGGCTAGGCTAGTGGCTAACCCACACAAGCCAGCTATTCCAACCATTGTTCTGGCTAATGTACGCTCGTTGGATAATAAACTGGATGATCTCCGACTTCTGCGCTCAACTCAGAGGACTGTAAGAGACTGTTGTGTTTTTGTGTTTACGGAAACATGGCTCAACAACAGCGTTCCGGACTGCGCCATTCAGCTCGACCAGCTAACATGCTATCGAGCGGACAGAGTGCTCGTCGAGGGAGGTAAGACCCGCGGCGGCGGACTTTGTGTTTACACCAATGATGCGTGGTGCCGCGATACTGTTGTGGTCTGCAAACACTGCTCACCCCTGGTGGAGTTTATGATTATTAAGTGCCGGCCGTTCTATCTACCGCGGGAATATACAGCCATAATACTTGCTGCAGTATACATCCCTCCCAGCTCCAATAACAACAACAGGAGTGAGGCATTGAATGAACTTTACCAGCACATCAGTGAGCAGCAGACAGCCCACCCAGATGCTTTTCTCATCTTGGCTGGGGATTTCAATCATGCAGATTTAAAAAGTGTGTTTCCTAAAATACAACAACACATAGACTTTCCAACACGTGGAAACAACACACTGGACTTTGTTTACACCACACAGAGAGGAGCTTACAAAGCCCTACCCCTCCCCCACCTTGGTGCTTCAGACCACATCACTGTTATGCTAATGCCAGCATACAGACCGCTCGTTAAAGTCACCAAACCGGTTCAAAAACAAATTCAAGTGTGGCCAGAAGGGTCGTCAGAGGCACTTCAAGACTGCTTTGACACCACTGACTGGGACATGTTCAAACAGGCTGCTACATACCACAACACAACAGACCTCCAGGAGTACTCAGAGACTGTCACTGCCTACATCACCAAGTGCATTGAGGATGTAACAGTCAGAAAAACCATCACCGTCCGGCCCAACCAAAAACCGTGGCTGACAGGGGAAGTCTACAGACTTCTAAAGACTCGCAACGCTGCCTTCAGAGCTGGAGACGAGGCGGGTCTGAGGAAAGCTAGAGCCAACCTGTCACGCGGCATCAGAAAGGCTAAGAGACAGTACTCCAGGAGGATAGCCCATCGTTTTAGTGACAGCAGAGACACCAGGAGCCTGTGGCAGGGGATTCAGACCATCACGGACTACAAGCCCCCGCCGCGGACCTGTGACAACACCACCCCGATGCTGAACGAGCTGAACGCTTTCTTCGCTCGCTTTGAGGCACACAACAGCACCACTGCACAGAAGACTCCACCTCCTCCTGACGACCAGATGCTGACTCTGTCCACAGACAGCGTGAGAAGATCCTTCAGCAGGATCAACGCACGCAAAGCTCCTGGTCCTGACAACATCCCTGGACGTGTTCTGAGAAACTGTGCAGCAGAACTCACTGATGTCTTCACAGACATCTTCAACATCTCCCTGAGTCAGACTGTTGTTCCCACATGCTTCAAAGCTACCACAATCATCCCAGTCCCGAAGAAATCATCTCCATCCTGCTTCAACGACTATCGCCCAGTCGCACTTACTCCCATCCTCATGAAGTGCTTCGAGCGACTAGTCATGCAGCACATCAAGTCTGTCCTCCCCCCCTCCCTGGACCCCTACCAGTTTGCATATCGGTCAAACCGCTCGACCGATGACGCCGTCTCCACTGCCCTCCACTCTGCACTCACACATCTGGACAAAAAAGACTCTTATGTCAGAATGCTGTTCATAGACTTCAGTTCAGCATTCAACACGATCATCCCTCAACAGCTCACTCATAAACTGTCTCAGCTGGGACTCAACACATCGCTGTGCAACTGGCTGTTGGACTTCCTGACCGGGAGACCTCAGGCAGTACGGGTCGGCAGCAACACATCCAGCACCATCATTCTGAACACTGGGGCCCCTCAAGGATGTGTGCTTAGCCCCCTCCTCTTCACTCTGCTGACCCATGACTGCACACCGACACACAACAGCAACCTCTTCATCAAGTTTGCGGATGACACGACTGTGGTTGGTCTCATTAGCAACCGTGATGAGACAAACTACAGAAGTGAAGTGAGCCGCCTGGCCGGATGGTGCGGTGACAACAATCTCTCTCTGAATGTAGAGAAGACGAAGGAGATTGTTGTTGACTTCAGGAGAGTGCACACTCAGCATGCTGCTCTGACCATCAACGGTGCGACCGTGGAAAGAGTGAGTAGCACTAAGTTCCTGGGTGTGCACATCACAGAAGATCTCTCCTGGACTGCCAACACCACAGCACTGACCATGAAAGCACAGCAGCGACTCTACTTTCTTCGCAAACTGAGAAGAGCCAGAGCCCCAGCCCCCATCATGTGCACCTTCTACAGAGGCACCATCGAGAGCATCCTGACCAGCTGCATCACTGTGTGGTATGGCACCTGCAACGCATCCTGCCGTACGAAACTTCAGCGCATAGTGAGAGCAGCTGAGAAGATCGTTGGTGTCTCTCTCCCCTCCCTCCAGGACATTTACAACACCCGTCTCACCCGAAAAGCCCTCAGCATTGCTGGTGACCCCACCCACCCGTCACACAGCCTCTTCAGTCTGCTGCCATCAGGGAGGAGACTGCGCAGTCTTCAGGCCAGGACCAGCAGATTGAAAGACAGCTTCATCCATCAGGCTGTCAGGACGCTGAACTCCCTCCGACTCTGCCCCCCCCCCCCCCCGCGTCCCCCGCCCCCCGCCCCCCTCTCTCCTCTTTCTGCCCCATGTACCTGACCTCTGAGACATCACATCACCCCCCCCCCCACCCACCCACCCACCCCACACCCCCCCACGATTCACTACCTCATCCATCTACCTCATAACACGTCTGACTCTCTGAGCACTGGTCTCTACATACACAGACTATTAAGCTCTTGCACTACACATTAATTGCACTATTTGTCTGGATTGCACTGTTATCTGCCATTGTCACTTTATCTTTATCTTCATAAGTCACTTTATCTTTCATACATCTTTATAATTAATGACACTTTATTTTGTTACTTGACTCTTACTGGAAATGTGTATTTTTATATATTATTTATTTTTGTACGTAATTGTATTTTACTTCTTGTTATTGTTAATGTTACCTGTATGTATCTAGGGTTTGAGAGTAACGCAATTTCAATTCTCTGTATGTATGTACTGTATATATAGCAGAATTGACAATAAAGCAGACTTTGACTTTGACTTGAAACAACATTTTGCAGATTCTGCAAGATGTATGTAAACTTTTGACTTCAACTGTATATTTTGTTTTCCTTCTAAGATAATTATTATATTGTTTATTTCTTATTTTCTGTGGTTATTCCCTAGAAAGAAGTAGTAAGGAGCGCACATGCTAGAACTTAACTTTAAGGATCACCTGAATAAGATTACTATGTTTCCATTTTTATCACAAGCAAAGGCTTGATTGAAAGTGAACCAACAGCCGGGAGGGCAGTGATGTCATGGGTTCCAGAGCATAAAAGACAAAGGAAGAGGCTGAAAAATGGCTAGCAAAGAAAAAAAAAAAGATCCTAGCAGTGCGGAAAAGATGCTTTGAGCTATGAAGTGGGATGTCAGTGGAAGACAGTTGAATTAGTGTATGGGTTTACTGTACCGGATATTTGCCATGTTCTTAAAAGCACCAAGGTGCTATTTTTGTATTTAGTGAATCCATTTCTGTCAAAAGCTTGTGACAATTCAGTGGGTCAAAACAAAAAGCCACATACTGCGGAGACATTGCACAATTATTTCTGTGTGGGACCAATTCATTTAATTAAAAACATGAATTTTAAAAGCTTTCATTGGTTCACACTGAATATCTGTTGGGTTTCATGTTGTTTTTCCATCACAGGAGACAATTTAATTGATTTTAAATAACAGCTGTTGGCCTGTAATTCATTATTTGCACTCACATGCATTGCCATTTGAGACCAGTGCTTTATCTTTACACCAATAGGTCATTTATTGACAGAACTGATTGAGAAAATCAAGTTTAAAGCTGACATACGGTGAGAATTCAAACACATTTTCACCACATCACCATCCGAGTGTGCTTTTAACATCTTAACCTGCAGAAGAGGTTGTGATTGATTTCTATTGAAGTCAGCAGAAACTCACTAGAACATACAACAGTGATAGAAGCCATTACATTTAATAGCGTAGTCTGAAGTGTGGCAGTTTAATGGACATATCCTCACTGACTTCCCCCATCCATGCAACCGAAAACATTAGCCTTATGTCAGTTTCTGCCAGAGCAGTCCTCGAACAAATGCTTTGCTCACCCTCACAGTGCTGAATTCCATTTCAAACCTACATCTGAGATAAAAGGGCATATTTTAGTCACCGTCTAGGAAGAATGCCAAGCGCAACACAGATTGGCAAGTGTTTGCATTATCGTTCTGTTGTTCTTTGATATTGCCCCATCCTTTTGAAAAGCATTCGGTAGAATTGTGCTTATAAAAACATGCTGCTTCGGTGATTTTGATGTAGTTCACGCTTTAAGATTTGCATTCATTTCTTTGATGCTTCCATTTACACAATGTGGTGGTGTACTAAAAAACTAAAATGTTCTTAATTGACATCCAGAACCTTTAAAAGAATAGTTCACCCTAAATTGAACATTTCCTTAAATGTACTCATCCTCAGGCCATCCAAAATGTAGATTTTTTTTGTTTGTTTTTTTTTTCTGTTGGAACAGATTTAAAGAAATTTAGCATTACATCACTTACTCATCAACGGATCCTCTACAGTAAATGGGTGCCATCAGAATAAGAGTCCAAACAGCTGATAAAAACATTACAATAATCCAGCCTGGTCTCATTGTGTATACGTAGGTATTTTTACCTAATGTTTTTATCGATGCAAAAATGTACAATTTAGACGTATTTCAACGTTTAAAACGTACAAACGGCTACGTATTTTTAGCTAAAAAATGTTAAATACTTACGTATCTTTTATTTCATTAAGATATTCGTATTAATGACTTTTAATCATTTTATTAATACGCAATTTAGATTTCTAGCTCCCTTAACCTACCTCCAAACCTTAACCTAACGTTACCCATTTTTTATAGCAATATAAAATGATATAAAACGTAAGTGACCAAAATATGCAAGGAAATTACCATTTTAGTAACAATATAGAATAAAAAACATTTTTATAGTCACTGATCCCACTCCTAATTCTAAATCTAACGTTAACCATAACTCTCTGTACAGCAATAAAAACAACAAAAAAAAACATGAGAGACAGAAAAGTGCAATTACAATAATTTATTTATTGCAAAAATGTCAACAGCTGTACCAAAAGTTATCCAAATGACGACGCGTTTGCATCCGCAGTCCTCTCTGGTGGATTACAGTAAATTAGTTTGAGGTGAAGAGCAGAATTTAAATTGTTAATCGCTAAAATGTTATCCAGATTATTATCCTGACCGCTCCGTGAAAGCACCCGCGTATCATCCAAACCAGATTCAAACACAGCTCACCTGAAGCACTGCATGTCGTAATCTGTGACGAAGGCAGGCGAGAGCCAATAAGCGTTCGATTTTCCTGCCGTAAAACCTGTCGTTTCTAAATGCGGCAATATTTGAATTTTAAAATGCACTTCAGCGCGGGTTTATTTCAGTTATTTGGACTCGTTGCTCGGGATGGAGATGAAAGTCGCCGGATAAAGGCTTGAATTTGCGTCTGTTCCTCGCAGTCGTATGGATTCTGAAGATCTGGATTATGGTGCACAAATAAAATTGTTTCATTTTATAATTATTTTGCGTGTTCGGTGTGTATTTTATGGTTCTATTGTTAGTCACAGCATGTCGGAGAAGACGCCTTTTGTGTCCTGCCACGGAAAAACTTTACATTCATGAATCGTTAAAATGTTGCCGAAATGTTATTTATTTTAAGGGTTTAAAGTGTAGTCTTGTTTAACATTGTGTAGACCTATTCTTGGAAATAAGCTGGCAGTGGAAATCATAGAACAGTATGAAATTTAAT
The DNA here is from genome assembly GCA_033026305.1 of Cirrhinus molitorella. Lineage (NCBI taxonomy): Eukaryota > Metazoa > Chordata > Actinopteri > Cypriniformes > Cyprinidae > Cirrhinus > Cirrhinus molitorella. The sequence goes on along the minus strand of CM065140.1, from coordinate 16,203,472 downwards.
AATTTCATATTAAGTAAACGATTAAACTATTTAATAATGCAACTGAAAACATAAGGCCATTGGTATGACAACTAAAACAAGAATAATAATGAAATTAATAGTGCGATTTCAACATTCATAAAGATTCTAGCTGTCGTCAAAACGTCAGTTTTGTACGTTAAAATGCTAAAAATACGTAAGTATTTGTACGTTTAGATGCTGTAAATACGTCAGTATTGTACGTTTTAGTGTCTTGAAAAAGGTAAGTAAATGTACGTTTTGTAGAACAACATTTTACGTAAAATACATACGAATTATCATGAGATCACATAGCATACATGACTCCAGTCCATCAGTCAACATCTTGTGTAGCAAAAAACAGTTTGTAAAAAACATATTCATCAACAATTGTTGTTTCCAGGTAAAATAAATTCCTTTCTTATGTGAAAATTTCATCTCATCAGGAGAGAAATATGCATAGATCGAGCACTGTTTATAAGCGAAAACAGTCTGAAACAGTTCTAAATAAATATATTGCTGCATTCTGATGTGAGTAGACATCATAAGATGGACTTTTTCCCTTGGAGGAAGCATAATTATGTATTATGTATGCACATTTTGGCCACAAATGGCAGTATAAACCCATTTACATGCTGAGAATCCATTGGTGAGCAAGTGATGTAATGCTAATTCATAAACAAACTCAGCTATATTTTGATGGTCTCAGGGTAAGTAAATTTTCAGCAAATTTTCATTTTTGGGTGAAATTTTCCTTAAACATCCATGGAACCTTTACATTCAACGTAAGGTTCTTTAATAGCGAGAAAGCATTTTTCAGATTATTTAAGTATTCAAGAGCCTCCTTTAATACATTTTCACCAAAAGGTTCTTTGGGGAACCCAAAATGATTCTTTCGTGGCATTTCCGCAAAAATCACCTTTTGTAACCTCTATTTTTAAGAGTGGAGATTGTTTTGTCCATCTCATTAGTTACAATATCATTCTATTATGTTATGTCAAATTGTGACAGCTCTCATTTACAAAAACTAAAAAGTTTTCCCAAACAGATCTAAAGGTCCAAAGCTGACTGCTTTGGGGGGGAAATCTGTAAGGCATCATCCAAAACACACGTTTAGTCAGGCTTATTATGAGATCAAAGCCTTGAACGTGTTTCCTTCATTTATTATACATTACAATTCAGACTACACAGAGAAAAGGAGGGACCCAGAGGATGAAGCATTCACATTTGATTTACTCTCCAGCCCCAGATTAAGGCTCTGTCTGTCTGAACCTGAGAGCACAACACCCTTAATTGTGCTACTCGGTGATCGTTCTCTGCCAATACTGATTAAGAACAACCTTTACAGAATGGCTTTGCATTGGATTGTTTATTCAGTTGTCTTCTGAAATGCACACTCCTGCTTTGAGATCACATCACTTTGTAACATTTAAGGGTTAGTTCACCTAAAAATAAAAAAGTATGTCATTAATTACTCACCCTCATGTTGTTCAAAACTGGTAAGACCTTTGGAACACAGATTTAGATTTTTTTAATTAAATTTGAGAGCTTTCCGACCCTGCATAAACAGCAAAGCAATTACCACGTTCAAGGCCCAGAAAGATAATAAGGACATCGTTAAAATAGTCCATGTGACATCAGTGGTTCAACCTTTATTTTACGAAGCTTTTAATATTATTGACCATCATAAACCATCTTAAACCAGCTAATGACCACCTTAAAGCAACCAATAACCACCTTAAACCAGCTTACACCAGCTAATGACTAGCTTAAACCAGCTAACTACCATCTTAAACCAGCTAATGGCCAGTCTAAAGAAGCTAATGACTATCCTAAACCAAGTAATGACTTATTAGACTGGTTAATGGCCACCAGTTTAAAACAGCTTACTGTAGATAATGACCATTTTAAACCAGCTTAATCAAACTGACCATCATAAACTAACTAAAGATTACATTAAAACAACTAGTAGCCAGCTTGCACCAGCTAATGACCTTCCTAAACCAACTAATGACCATCTTAAAGCAGTTAATACCAGCTAATGACTAGCTTTAATCAGCTAACTATCATCTTAAATGAGCTAATGACCTTCCTAAACCAACAAATTACCATCTTAAACCAGTTAATGCAATTTAAACCAGCTTACTCTTGGTAATGACCATCTTAAACCAGTTTACACCAGCTAATGGCCAGTTTAAAGAAGCTAATGGCCTTTTAAAACCAGGTAAAGACATATTAGACTGGTTAATGATCATCTTAAACCAGCCTAATCCAACTAAAAATGGCCATCTTGCACACCTTAAATCAGTTTACATCAGCTGTTGACTGTCTTAAACTAGCTTAATGACCAGTTTAAATAAGCTAATAACCTTCCTAAACCAACAAATTTTGATCTTAAACAGGTTCATGCTTCTTAAACCAGCTTGCTCTTGTGACCATGTTAAACTAGTTTAATTCATCTAATGCTCACCTTATACCGGCTCACACCAGCTAATGACCATCTTAAACCAAATGATGACCATCTTAAACCGGCTAATGACTATATTAAAACAACTAATAACCAGCTTGCACCAGTTAATGACCACCTTAAACCATCTTACACCAGCTGTTGATCATCTTAAACCAGATAATGGCCTTTCTAAATCTTAAACTAGTTTAATTAATATAATGACCATCTTAAACCAGCTAATAAACATATTATAGCAACTAATAATCAGCTTAAACTAGCTAAAGACCACCTTATACCAGCTCACACCAACTAATGACCTCCTTAAACCAGTTTACACCAGCCAGCCATTAGCTTGAACCAGCTAACTACCATCTTAAAACAGCTAATGACCAGTTTAAAAAAAACTAATGGCCTTCCTAAACCAAATAATGACATATTGGACTGGTTAATGGCCACCTTTAAACAGCTAAATCCAACGAATGACTATGTTAAAACAACTAATAAAAAGTTTGCATAAGCTAATGTCCACCTTAAACAAGCTAACACCAGTTGTTGACCATCTTAAACCAGCTAATGATCAGTTTAAACAAACTAATGACCTACTTAAGCCAACTAATGACAATATTACAGCAACTAACCAACTAAAAAACAGATAATGACCACATTAGACCAATTTGCAACAGCTAATCTTGAACCAGCTAACTACCATTTTAAACCAGCTAATGACCAGTTTTTAAAAAGCTAATGACTTTCTGAACCAAGTAATTATATATTAGACTGGTTAACAGCCATCTCCAAAAAAAGCTTACTTTAAGTAATGACCATCTTAAACCAGCTTAATCCAATCATCTTAAACCATCTAATGACTATATTAAAACAAATAATAACTAGCTTGCACCAGCTAATGACCACCTTAACCAGTTTGCACCAGCTAATGATTGCCTTAATCAGACTTACACCAGCTGTTGACCATCGTAAACCAGCTAATGACCATCTTAAACCAATGCATCTTAAACCAGTTCACTTATTAATGACCATCTTAAACCAGCTAATGACTATATTTTAGCAACTAATAACCAGCTAAAAGCAGCTAATGACCACCTTAAACCAGTTTACACCAGCTAATGACAATCTTAAACCAGATGATGACCATCTTAAACCAGCTAAAGACTATATTAAAACAACTATTAACTTGCACCAGCTAATGACCACCTTAAACCAGTTAACACCAGCTAATGACTAGCGTGAACCAGTTAACTATCATCTTAAACCAGCTAATGACCAGTTTAAAGAAGATAATGACCTTCCTAAACCAGGTAAAGACATATTAGACTGGTTAATAACTATCTTAAACCAGCCAAATCCAACTAATGGTTATCTTGAACACCTTAAACCAGTTTGCACCAGCTATTGACCATCTTAAACCATCTAATGACCAGCTTAAACAAGCTATTGACCTTCCCAAACCAACTAATGACCATCTTAAACCAGTCAATGCATCTTAAATCAGCTTACTCTAGGTAACGACCATCTTAAACCAGTTTACACCAGATAATGACCTTTCTAAACCAGGTAAAGACATATTAGACTGGTTAATTACCATCTTAAACCAGCTTATTCCAACTAATGACCATCTTGAACACCTTAAACCAGTTTACACCAGCTGTTGACCATCTTAAACCAGCTAATGACCTTCCTAAACCAATTAATGACCATCTCAAACCAGTTAATGCATCTTAAACCAGATAACTCCATGTAATACCATCTTAAATCAGTTTACACCAGCTGATGTCCAGCTTAAACCAGATGATGACCAGTTTAACACGGTTAATGACCATCTTAAGTAGTATACATTTCTAATATTGGCCAATAATCGGCTGTGGCAGCAAAATAACTATCGTCTTCTCAGTCTTGCACTGCATTTTAATATCCCTACACCTTAATATTGACTTTTGTTTGCCCATGCCACATATACAAATACCAACCCCGGGATGGTATTTGTTTAACACCATTAAATAATTTACCCATATCATGACTTCAGTGGCTTTCAGTTGAAGTTTCTTATTCTGTTATAATTTGTAAGACACATTAAGGTATTTCAAACAAGATATCTAGTCTAGTTAATTAAAGAGGGATCAAAGTGATTTCTATAAGTCTGAAAGTATATTAGAAGTTGGATCTATTGTAATGTTTGCCAGCAGACTATAGGATCAAAACTTTCTTGTGTTCTAATTATAAAGTTGCATTGTAGGCTTCAAAAGGCTCCTCGCGGCTGTGAACTACTCATCCTGACATTCTAATACCACAGTAAGTGACTTGAATGAGTCGTCCCGTGTGTGAGAGGAACTTTACATAATTTAGTGTAATTAGTTTGTCCGTGCAGATTGCTTCAGTGCTTTTATTCTTTCCCAAGAAGAGCAGACATGTCAACTCAGAACTCCCCTCACCGCAAGACACAGCGCAGCCCTAATTAATCTCTTGTTTTCTATGTAAGCGATGCAAGAGATAATGAAGCCTCCTGCTTTTTGATTCTTCATTTAATGGACTTTAGAAAATAAGCTTCATTTGAACACATTTAAAAACCTGTCTTTGATCAGACAGTTTTGATATGGTGCTGCTCTTCCAGCCAGGTGTCCCTGAGGGGAATCGTTTGTTTTATTCAGTTTGCTTTTTTCACCTTCCTTCACAATCTGTTTTTTATGAAGCAAATTTGCAATGCAGAAGAATTTGTTTTTGTGTAAGGAATGTCAAATACTCATTTTGCCTTGTTTGGTGTCTTTTGATGGGATTTGAAGGCTACAAAATGCAAGGATGGGTCGAGGTTTGCATGTTGAAACTCAGATGCCTGGGGCAAAACCAGTGCACCACATTGCCATTGTACTGTAGATCAGCATGTCATTGTACTTCAGAAACAGAGTAAATTGTCAATTCGGGCACTTTATCGCAGTGTCAAGCAAGTAAGTGCCAAACAAGCACAAACAGCTGCTAAACATTTTCCACTCAAGGATTTTGCACCATTTTAATGCAAATTTGTCAGCATCACACACTACAGAAATGAACTGAATTAGTGGCGGATTATTCATTCAGAAGTTTTGAGTATTATGAAAAGAAACTCTTGAACAACTAGGTTAACTATCTTTGTAAAGATACACATTATGCATTTTGTTAGTAGTAATTTATAAATATGAATTACACATTTAATTGTTTATTTACTATTGTTAGACTAGCATTCTGAAGTTTGTTGTTGATTTATTTATTTTTTTAATGAAAGAAGTCTCTTCTGCGTCCCAAGGCTAAATTAATTTGATCAAAATATTATTACAATTTAAATTACAGTACTTCTTTCTATTTGAAATGTAATTTTGAGATTTAAAAAAAGTAATTTATTCATGTTATGGCAAAGCTGACTTTACCGTCAGAAATCATTCTAATATGCAAGAAATAGTTCTTATTATAATTAATGTTTAAAACAATTGTGCTGCTTAATATTATAGTGGAAACTATTTTTTTTAGGATCCTTTAAAAGAAAATTCAAAATTTCAAAATTTCAAACATTTTTCTTTTTTTTATTTAGACATATTTTGTAACAAATGTACTACTTTTTATTACTTTTGATCAGTTTAGTGCATCTTTGCTGAATAAAACTATTAATTTCTTTTAAAAGGAAACAAAAACAATTTTATTGATGACAAGCTTTAAAAAATGATATGGAAGCCTATTTCCACCACTGAATAAAGTTTACATGTGTCTACATTACCTTTTTTCTCAGAATTGCATAATGCAAACTCGCAATTCTTACTTTTTCTCAGAATTGTGAGATATAAACTTATTTTGTTTTCAAAATTGCATGATATAAACTCTCAATTTTGAGTTATAAAATCAGAAGTGATTAAAAACATAAAAAAAATGAGAAATATATATATTTTGTGTCAATTCTGAATTTTGATTATGATTGTGATTATAATCACAATTTCAAGTTATAAAGTCAGAATAGCGGGATAAAAAGTCGCAATCCTGACTTTTTCTCACAAATGCGAGTTTGTATCTCACAATTATGAGGTTATAGCTTGCAATTCTGACTTTTTTTCCTCATAATTGTAGGATATAAACTTGCAATTGTGAGTTATTAAATTCTGAGGGGGAAAAAGACTTCTCAGAATTCAGGATTTTATATCTCACAATTCTGACTTAACTCACAATTCTATGTTATAAAGTCAGAATTGCAAGATATAAACTCTGAATTCAGACTTTTTTCCTTAGAACTGTGAGTTTATGAGTTTATATCTTGCAGTTCTGACTTTATAACTCGCAATTGCAAGTTTGTCACACATCTCTGGGGGAAAAAAAAGAAGTGTGAGAAAAAAAAGTCAGAACTGTGAGATAAATAGTCGCAATTACCTTTTTTTATTCAGTTGCGGAAACAGGCTTTTTGTTTCTATGTTAAGATATTGCATTAGCAGATAACTTCCTTGTGTGCCGCATCAGTTGTTGTCTCTAGCACAGAACTTCTCCAGACTCCTTGAATTCATTTAAAATCGCGACTCTGCTGCATGTGCAACAGGTATCAGCTGGCATATTAAACCAGGCGTGACATTTCCATCTTGCCTGGATAAAGACCAGACCAGCACTTTGTCACACCTGACTGGTTGGCATCTTCCTCTCTCTGACTCCCATATCTGCACCTGAGGTTATCATCCCACTGCTTCCCACCCCACCCTCTTTTATTTAGTGCCGAGCTTGACAGGCGTCTTGACAAAGGTGAGCGAGGGCATATCTGAAATGTCAAAGGACTTACAAAGGTCATATGGAAAGCACTGTTTTCCCTGACTGCTAAACTGGTTCGGCTGTTTTTCAGTACCCCAACATTGGAGAAAACGGAGGAAGCAAGAAAAAAAGAGAAAGAGCCCAAAGCCCTTTAGAGGCTTTGTAATTGTGACATTTTCCCAGTCCATGCTGATTAGCGATTGTTGCGGTTACATGCGCCCTGACCACTACCGCTACTGGTTTACTGGTGAGTCTGTGATTACCATCAACCCCTGCCCTTGTACGTGTGGAAAATCGGTTGCGTTTTGTCACAAACATCCTCGTTTTGAACGCAGTGTGGAAGCCTTTTATCACCTCGTGTGGAAAGTGCACACAGCGGTTGTTCCTGGTGGTCCACCACTCAAACAAATAGGCTCATTTAAGTAATCTACAGAAACACCTGACTGCCTGAATATAATATTCCTGTAATGCTAATGCAGTTACTATCAGGCCTGAATCTGAAGCGGTGAAGAGGAAGATTGCAGTGTGGGTAAAGGCTTCCCTACCGCTCGATGTGCAAATCAGAATTGGCAAGGTTTAAAGAGAGGACGTAGACAGAGTTTAAAGGCATAGTTCACCTAAAAAACAATGTTATTTAGCGATATGCTACTCCACTGGGCTGTAACTGTTGTCTTTTTTTATTAATTACTATATATTATTAATATATATGTGACCCTGGGCCACAAAACCAGTCGTAAGGGTCAATTTTCTGAAATTGAGATTTATGGATCTGAATAAATACACTTTCCATTGATGTATGGTTTGTTAGGATAGGACCACATTTGGCTGAGATACAACTATTTGAATATCTAGAATCTGAGGGTGCAAAAAATTCTAGATATTGAGAAAATCGCCTTTACAGTTGTCTAACTGAGGTTGTTACTAATGCATATTCCTAATCAAAAATTACGTTTTGATATATTTACGGTAGGAAATGTACAAAATATCTTCACTGGACATGATCTTTACTTAATATCTTAATGGTTTTTGGCATGAAAGAAAAATGTATAAATTTTGTGCCATACAATGTATTTTTGGCTATTGCTATAATATACCCTTGCTACTTACGACTGGTTTTGTGGTGCAGGGTCACATATTATTAAGATTTTGTTTTTATATTTAATTTTATTTATTCTTTTTTAGACATTTTGTCATTTTTCCCCTTTATTTATTTTTTATTTTTATTTATTTATTTATTTTTTTTTTGGCAAATATTACTATTTAGGTTTTATCTTTTTCAGTTTAATTTTAAAAGATCAACAATATTTATCAATGTTAGTCATAATTGTTAAATGAGAAAATTATTCAAAAAGTAGCAAAAAAAGAAATATTTTGAATGTACATTGCATATATATATATATTTATGAATATTGAAATTACTCGAACTAACTTAACTACCAGTAGGTGGCGTTAATGGATGGATGGGGGTCATTATGAATGGGATCGTTAGCTCACTCAGTTTATTAAAAGATGTGGATTTATTTGGTTCATTAAATGCATTTATTATTCCAAATTTAAAAGAAATTAAATGTGTTAATTGTTCTAAAATTAATCGCATATTAAAAGGACAGTTCACTGAAAATGAAATGTAGCCCATTGTTTACTCACCCTCAAGCCATCCTAGGTGTTTCTTTCATTTTTCAGAGGTACAAAATGAGGATTTGTAAAGAGAAATGTTGAAGGATTTCAGTATAAACCAAGAGGAGACTAGTTTTCCTTTGCTGTAAACCAAAAATGGTTCTCGTGAAATTAGCATATTCTCACCGAAGCTTAGGCTACGCCTACATCCTACATCATCCGCTGGAACACTACTCTCTCATGTATGCACATACAATACAGTTTGCATCCATTGTGAAACAGAACACGTAGTACATCCATGTTTGTCTTCTTTCCGCTGCCAGTTGAATACTATGTTTGTAAACATAAATCCATTTCTGCACTTGTGATTGGAAGAACGGCAAACAGTAGGCCATGCATTACTCTGCTATTCACCAAACTCTGTCAATACCAAATAATAAAACATACATACAGGCTCTGATTCAGAAGCACCAGATTGTCCTAGCAAAGTTGTAATTCCCCCATTTTTTTGGAAACAGCCTTTGTGCATAGCTGGCCTTGTGTTCTCCCAGGTTCAGGAAACTGTCCTTCATAAAATATACTGCACACACTCAATCATTTGGGTTGTGCTGTTCTGGAACAGTGTTGTAAATAAATCTTATCCACTGATTCCTAATAGGATCCACTTTCGGAAGGCCAAATAAAGTGATTTTGCTTCTACATAGAAACGCACATTATCTCCACATCATGGCGGCACCTTCTTTGTGTACATTATGCAAATATTTCTACATAGTGACAAGTATGTGAAGGAGAATTTTGATCAAGACATGTCTAGATCAGCCTGCTCTTTTAGATAGAAAAAATCTTTTGTGGGTGACTTTGAGCTACATGCACAAATGCGCATACAGCTACAAAACACACTAAAGAAAAAGAAAAACATGAAAACATGACATATGACCCCTTTAACAATAATAATCCTGGCAACCAGATCAGTATTTTGAACTCAGAGCAAATCATGTGAATCAAATTAGCTAATTCATTTAAAAGAGCAAATTTGTTCAAAGAACAAGTTAAACATTTTCTTCATGAACACACCAAAGTGGGTGGATGTCAAGATGTTAAGTAAATAATAGCTTTGAGAGAAAAACATGTGAAATGTGTCATATGATGTGACTTCAGAAGATGTGTAATATTCGTGGGTAATAATGTACATGCAGTCCACTTTTATGATCTATTTGGTCCAAAATCCAAAAACAATTTTTGGATTGCTAAAGTTGCTATGTCCTAAAAGCCATGGTGCTCTCAAGCTGCAAAACATGTTTTCATGCAGTGAAAAATACATTGCGAAGCACAGAGGCACTGACAATGCACCAACAGGCAAGACGCAACTGGTTACTTTAGGTATGAAACAAAGTCTCAGCTTGCAAATTTTTTATCATTTTTTATTCTTTTTTAAAGAAAATCAAACAAAACATACTGGACGAACATCCATGAAACAGAACGAAAGATGGTAACCCATGGACATGGAAGCCGAGGAGCCTGTCCTACAAGCATGAAACAGAATGGAAGTTGCTTATACCCGAAAGATGGTTGTAACACAGAACCCTGAGGGTCCATTGTGCCTTTGCCCAGCAAGAGAGCCCTAAGACGGGCATGAAACATAACGAAAGTGGTAACATGGACATTGAACCAAGAGGGGCCGTCTGCTGTGCCTTTGGGCCAGAACGAAAGCCCTAAGACGGGCGTGAAACAGAACGAACGATGGTGGTAACCCGTGGAGGTGAAATAAAACTAAGTCCATATCGACCATATCGGTATTGAGAGCAAAAAGTCATGGAGGGGGGGTTGAGACCCCTCACCCTCCTCGCACAGGCCAAGTAGGCTGGAGACCCTGGTGATGGGCATGAAAGCCCTAAGATGGGCATGAAACAGAATGAAAGTTGCTTACCCGAAAGATGGTTGTAAACCATGGACACAGAACCCAAGGGGACTGTCTTCCATGCCTTTGTCCAGCATGGAAGCCCTAAGACGGGCATGAAACAGAATGAAAGTTCCTAACCCGAAAGATGGTTGTAAACCATGGACACAGAACCTGAGGGGACTGTCTGCCATGCCTTTGCCCAGCACGAAGCCCTAAGACGGGCATGAAACAGAATGAAAGTTGCTTACCCAAAAGATGGTTGAAACCACGGACACAGAACCCGAGGGGACTGTCTGCCATGCCTTTGTCCAGCACGGAAGCCCTAAGACGGGCATGAAACAGAATGAAAGTTGCTTACCCGAAAGATGGTTGTAAACCATGGATACAGAACCCGAGGGGACTGTCTGCCATGCCCTAAGACGGGCATGAAACAGAATGAAAGTTGCTCACCCGAAAGATGATTGTAACGCGGAGCCTCAAGGGGCCTGTCTGCCATGCCTTTGCCCAGCACAAAAGTCCTAAGACGGGAGACAGGCATGAAACAGAATAAAAGTGGTAACACGGACACTGAACCAAGAGGGGCCAGTCCATTGTGGCTTTGGCCTAGAACGAAAACCCTAAGATGGGCGTGAAACAGAACAAAAGTTGCTTTCCCGAAAGATGGTTGTAAACCACGGACACAGAAGCCGAGGGGACTGTCTGCCATGCCTTTGCCCAGAATGGAAGCCCTAAGACGGGCATGAAACTGAACAAAGTTGCTTACCCGAAAGATGGTTGTAATGCGGAGCCCCAAGGGGCCTGTCCGCCGTGCCTTTGCCCAGCACAAAAGCCCTAAAACGGGCATGAAACAGAACGAAAGTGGTAACATGGACATTCACAAAGGCTCCTATGCCGAAACGTTGACATTAAAATAAAAAAAAGTTTCTTAAGTGAGTGTGCAGTTAAAAATTGTTTCTTTAAGTATATTCTTCTAACTGGCGCCTAAACACGGACATTGAACCAAGAGGGGCCGTCCATTGTGCCTTTGGCCCAGAACGAAAGCCCTAAGACGGGCGTGAAACAGAATGAAAGTTGCTAACCCAAAAGATGGTTGTGGCTCTTTAATGTGTCATGACAGATTGGTGTAACGCCTCAGTTCAAGTGGCATGTGAACCAATCATCTCTTCATCTTTACTAGTTATAGCATGAAATAAACATTAATGAACATCACAAGGTATCTCTCTGGTGTCTCTCTGTTTGTCAGACAAAAGTGGCAGATTTGGTGTTATGATTGGTCAGACTGCCTCTCAGTCAAACATCAAATTCTAATATCTAGTGCATTTGTTTTAAGAAGTGAAACTTGATACTATCTGTAAAATGTTCTAATTTATATAAAAACCTGAGTGGATTAATGTTTGTATTCTAAAGAAAACATAAGAATCCCTGTGTGTAGACAATAGCTCCATTCAGCCCTGTTTCATTTGTATTGTTGTTAAGTCAGTGAACAGGAGTATTTTTCATGAATAATGCATTATATTGTTTTCAGAGGTGGTCTTCAGCAAACATGATTCCCTCTGGATCGCTGAAAGTTTCATTTAGTTACTCTGTTGGGCTTTTACTTCCTGTTTTTCAATTCTAACCACCACTGAGTGAAACATTTTTAAAGTACCTTTAGAATCTAAAACTGAACGGATTACTTAAAGGGCCCTTTTAAAGTTTTATATATAAAAAGGTTTATTTTTGTTATTTTTTATTATTAATAATAAGTTGCCTGGATTTAAGAGTTGGTTGGTGAATCTGAGTGAATTAGAGTTGGGAAGCGTTTATTATTTTGCTCATTTTGAAGGCATAATTGCAGTGGGATATGGTGATTGGTTTGAAAGGAGGCGCTGTCTAAGCTGTCACTCATCAGTGAGGTAGCCTGAAAATGTCAGTGTGGAATCTGAAGGGGATAAACCCATTTAGCATGAACAACAGAATGCATTTTAATTTTGAGGTTAAACTGATTTTCCATTGGATTTTTGTATGGAGTTCCCATTTTACCTGGGAATTTGTTGTTGTTGCTATTGTTTTTCAGATGGTTGCTTCACAAAGGTATCTTTCCAGCCCAGTATATGCTTGTGTGTTTTTTTTTTATTGTTTTCTTGTTAATTAATATCAGCATGTAAACAAATCAAAACAAAATGAAAACAAAACATTGTACTTTCACGTAATGGGAATGTGAAGATTTAAATGTCTTTCTCTTGGAGACAAGTGCTTGTGGGGAAAAATAAATAAATAAATACACTCGGCCAAATGAAGGTTTTTATTGTGGTAGGGCTACACAACCTATTTAATTTCTATTCATTGTATGCTTATTAATAAGGCTTTGGTGGTAAATGCTGAAGCATTTTCACAATTAGCTTAAAATGCTCATGTCAGCCAATGTTTGTGAGTAATGAATAAGCTTCTTTACCTCGCTGTATTTTTTGCTTATAATAATTTCTTGGAGGGGGGGATTGATAAAAATGACCCTGTTCAGAAGTTTACATACACTTATTCTTAATACTGTGTTTTTACCTGAATGATCCACAGCTGTGTTTTTTTGTTTAGTGATAGTTGTTTATGAGTTCCATGTTTGCCCGCTGCCCTCTGTTCTTCAGAAAAATCCTTTAGGTCCAGATTCTTTGGTTTTTCAGCATTTTTTGTGTATTCAAAACTTTCCAACAACGACTGTATGATTTTGAGATGCATTAAAAGGAAGGGGTGAAAACTTTTTGAATTTAAAGATCGGGGTAAATTGACTTATTTTGTCTTCTGGGGAACATGTAAGTATCTTCTGTAGCTTCTGAAATACTATTAACTAAATGAAAAAAAAAAAAAAGATATTTAGGCAAAATAATACAAATGTACCCATTCTGTATAAAAGTTTACACCCCTGGTTCTTAATGCATCGGTTTTACTTCTAAAGCATCAGTGAGCATTTGCACCTTCTGTAATAGTTGCATATGAGTTCCTCAGTTGTACTCAGTTGAAAAGATGGATCTCAAAATCATACAGCCATTGTTGGAAAGGGTTCAAATACACAAAAATGCTGGAAAACCAAATAATTTGTGGGACCTGAAGGATTTTTTCCTAAATAACAACAGGCAGTTTAACTGTTCAGGACAAACAAGGGACTCATGAACAACTATCGCTGACCCACAGCTGTGGATCATTCAGGTAACAACACAGTATTAAGAATCAAGTGAATGTAAATATCTTAATATCTGAACATCTTATTCAGGTCAGAACTAAATAAAAAATAACATGCATTTTGTATGATCCCTCCTATTTTGGTAAAATAATTAAATATAAAACATTTTGCAGATTCTGCAAGGTGTGTGTAAACTTTTGACTTTAACTGTATACTGTATAAATACTTATTAGATATATATTTTGTAGCTATTTCAGTTTAAAGTATTTAAAAGATTTGAAACACTTCATAAAACCTCTAAACGTTCCAAAAATGGTTTTCCTTAAAAATGGTCAAGGCCATGAGAAAGAGTAATTTGACTACAAAGGTCACTGTGAGCACCATTATACTGCAAAATGTAGTTTCATCAAAATGGGCAGCATGGAAGTTTTTTTTGTTTCCGATTTTCTCAAGTTTTTACTCTTTTTAAATTATTTCTGTCATGACAGCTCTCGAAAAGTTTAGCATGGTAATGGATATGACAATGTTAATGTATTTGGTTTTGGCAAAATAGATCTACTACGCTGCTGCTGCTGCTGCTGTTGGTTATTGGTGTAGTTGTAGATTATTGCTGCTGCAAGCAAGTACAGGAACTTGCTACTGCCAAAGCATATGGCGATATGGTGAGTATTTAAGACATACTGCTGCTGCACAAAGAGCATATAAAATAACCTGTAGAACAGTGGTCCTCACTATTTTTTTCACGAGAGCCGCACTTATAAAACAAAGTCAACAGGAGAGCCACTTTTACCGCAAAATATCAAAAGTTCACATTCACAAAACATCCAGTCAATAGCATGTCAATCTGTCATCCCTGAACATACAATATGCAATGCATATTTTGCATTGCATATTGTATTGCATATTGCATATTATGCAATGCATATTTTGCAATGCATACTGCAAAGGGGGTTATTTTTGGAAGTTATTTTAAAGTTATTTATTTAAAGTTATTTGCATCTACATTAGCCCATCATGTATCTAAATATCCAAGAGCACATTCTGCCTTAAGAAATGGAAAGAAGCCAAAATAACTCCAGTTATCCAATATCATGGACGTAAGGGCAGATCAAGTTTAAATATCTCTCTCTGTATATCCATCTTGTATTTCCACTGTTTTGGGTAATTATTTGTAATTAGTATTTGTAACAGAGTAGACACTGACTGTTGTTCATGTATTTAATGTCCTCATTTAACAAGACAGCAGACGCAGAAAACACTGCGAGCATCATGTGCGCTTCAGTATGTGTGTACTAAACGAAATGGCACCTCTGTGCCGCTATGAAACTCATTCATTTCAATGGCTTGTGCCTCGAGAGGACTGTTTGTTGCTGTGTCGACCAAAGCGAACACTTAAATTTCAGATAGTAGTTTCACTTTTGCCGCTGCGCTGAACCCGCTTTCGGTGTGAAAGCAAGTAAATTCTGTTTTTATGACTGGATTCCACGATTCCGTCCATGTGTTCTGCATCGCGGATAACATAGAGCCCTAAATATAATGGGTTCTATTGTCTTTTGTCGCGTCGCACCATGACGCTCGTGTCCAGTGTGTAGACACGGTGTGTGTTATTTAATGGGTTATGTTATAGCCATGCGTTGCTTGTTTTTAATGATTTTCATGAAATCTCTGGATGGATCATATCATTGTAATATTTACTGCAATGCGAGCCACAAAGTAAAGCTTAGCGAGCCACATGAGGCTTGCGAGCTGCGCAATGAGTAACACTGATGTAGAAGATGTATACAGGTGGAGCTGGGGAAGGTGGAGGGTTTCCGAGGAACTCTGAAAGCATGCTGCCAAATACCCAAGTGATTGCTTCCAACCATTTAAATCTGAAGCTGCGAGCTTATTGATTGTGTATGTAACATGAACCAATCAGCTTGTGCTAAGTCATATAACTGTGTAAAGTCATCAGTTACGTTAACAACCCGTTAAAATGACTCATTCAGTATATTCCAAGTCTTCTGAATTCGTATGGCAGCTTTGTGAGATAAACTGACTGAAATTTCAAATAATACGAGAAAATACGTTGTTCAGTGATAATCTACAGCTGAGTTATTAACTCGAAAACTTGAGTCAGTAAGTTTGAGAACTTAGGAACTGGGTCAGTTCGATTAATAAATGAATCATAGAGAATTCACCTATATAAACTCTCCTTGATGGGATAAATTAACATAGTGTTTTTACTAAATTATAGCTGTCACCTACATTAACAGTAGAGCTAAAGAGCTGTGGCCATTTGGGTTTTGTTCATTTTTAGCTCGCCCCAAGTGGGTGCTTGATTCTGGGCTCTTTGTTTCTTTGTCTGACTTCCTTGGATCGCCTGGCTACCGGTTCAGACCAAATCTACCATCTGAATTCCAGCTGTGTAAATGTCAGACAGAATGCGCGAATGAAATAGGTCATGTAATCCGTCTCCGGAGAGTTGCTGGATCCATATTAAAAGATTTGATAAGATAAAGCCAAGAGCAGAGCCGCATGGGGCAGAGTATGGCGGTACCTGTGCAGAAAAGTTGGTTTCAGTCATGCTGGCTTTTCTATGTTGAACACAATGATGGCATCCACACGAGAGGCCTACAATAGAGCATTACACGACCCTGTTGTGAAAAAAGGAGCATGAGTTTAGCTCAAGCCGGGATGATGGGGATTGGAAACTCTCTTTGTTAGGATAGGTGACGTCCTAACGATTTTCTTTGAAATAGGGAAAGTCGCAATTTCTTTTTTCACTGAGATTTGCTTTTTCTTTTTGTGCTACATCTTATAAAGATCCCTTGCATTTCATGAAAAATAGGCATTTCTAGATGTAGTAGATGTTTAATAGAAATCTTCCGTTCTTGAAGGTCAGTGGATTGTCACAAATGAGAAAGCCTATAAAAGGTCTGGCTGGCCTGCAGTACTGTTACAAAGTTACAGTTTGCCATTTCTGGCACAGTATATGAGCGTTTCTTGTAATTCTGCCACTTTTATGTCCCAGACCTTGATGTATAAAAGATTGAAGCTTTTTTTATATGAAGTTCTTAGAAACTTTTTTATTATTATTTTAATTAATTTTTCCTACTTTCTAGCAAAAAAAGTTTTTTTTTTTTTTTTTTTTTTTTTTTTACATTTATTTTAATATTTTTCCCTTTTAATTTGAAACTATGGAAATACATCACAAAAATAGAAACTGTAACTAATAATGAAATAAACATGAACTATTTCAATATTTATTTTTGAAAAAATATTTAGAGATTTCTTTTTTGGTAATTATAGTCATATTGAACATGAAGTTAGTGTAAACTATGAAAGCCCATTTACTCCACTGAAATGCGTGATACAAATTTGCATTTCTGATTTTTTTTTCTCAGAATTTAGATATAAACTCTGAATCGCTAGTTATGAAGTCAGAATTAAGAAATTAAGTTAGAATTGCATTATATAAACTTGAAACTTTTTTTCAGAATTGTGAGATATAAACTCGTAATTCTGACTTAATAACTCAAATTGCGTGCCATTTTTATCTCGCAGTCATTCATAATTGTGTCTATTTCCATGAATTACAAGTTTATATCTTACAATTTTGACTTTGTAACTTCGCAATTGTGAGTTTATATCACATGATTCTTGCTTGATTTCTCAGAATTATTTATTTTATATCTCACAATTCTGAGAAAAAAGTCAGAACTGCGTGTTTGTATCACAAGATGTAAAAAAGTTGCGAGAAAAGTGAGAATTGTGAGTTAAATAGTCACAATTGCCTTTTTTAAGAAATGTTTAATTCAGTGGCAGAAGCAGGTTTCAATGGTAAACAGTGCAGTGAAGAGCTTCAGATGAAATATGTTAAGAAAAGACTAAATATGAAGGTAAATTTCACTATTTTCATTATGTAGAATTTCTAATGTGACTGCAATTTTTAAAAATTGTTCAAAAAATGACACAAAAAAGTGTGAAATATATTTAATTGTGTGTATTTTAGCTACATGACATGGTAGTTATAAAATTAGCATTAGCAAGACAAAGCAGTCAGACATTTTGTACCAAAAATTTGGTCGTTTTGGCTATTTTATACAAAAAATGAAAATGTATTATTGCTGTTAAACAAAGTAGAATTTCAGATGTGGCAGTTACTAAAAAAATGATGTCAGTCTGTCAAACTAGCTTCAGCAAAACAATGCAGTCAGACATTTTATACTAAAAGTAAAATAATTTGGGCCAAAAAACACGGAATTTGCTGTTAAACACAATACATAATTTAACATGTCTTTTGTATAGTTGTGTTTTCGAATTTAACTTATGCGCAAAACTGTAATATCAGGTAAAACACGTCAGACTTTAAGAATGACCATAACATTTCAGATGCTATGCAACAAGATTTGCAACAAGTTTTTTGATGTGTATAGAGGAATTTATTTGGCAAACGCATTTTTATCTCCTATTCGCATTAACTACTTTCACACAATTTAAAAAACACCTCAAGCGAGCATAATTAAGGTATTTTCTTTTGAAATTCAGCAATTCCATTGCTCGTCTCATTTGCGATACTTCACAATGCGCATAAAAAAAGGGTGATGGAAACATAGCTATTGTTAGTGGACAAATTTAACTAGTGAGAGTGTGAAAAGTGTGTTTTAAGAGAGTTTATTTTCTATACTGTAAGTCCACAGGGGCAGAAGTGCCTGTGGAAACACCCATACCAAAAATACAAGAACAGCAAATTGTGCTTGTTGAGCAATAGAAGGCCGCATACGGTATATTTAGCCGTGTATGTTATTTTTCTTAGATGTTGGTCCACTTTTACTCAGAAATTGTCCTATTGCAGCCACAGGGGTAAAAGTGGGAAGCTTGTGACAGTGTCAGCCGATCTAATTGACCTTTGGGGTGGTTTGAAGCATCTGATCGGTCTGCTCAGGCTGCTGACACAGCTACAGCTGACAGATACTGCAGTCTCTCGCTCTCTCTCGCACTCACTCGTTCTCTGCATCAGCTCAAAAATGGCAAAGACAAAGACCCGTGGGTTTGCAGCAGGCGAAGGTTTGGCACATGGCTAGATGAAAACCCTAGTTAGACAGCTTACGAAAGAAAACCGAATTGTGTTTATTGACACACTCATTGGTGTCCTGCAAATCCACTTTTTGCTCCCTTGATAGCATTACAACACAAAATCTGTAAACTCCTTTCCAAACCTTTGAAGAAAGGGCTCAAACTACACAGTGACCTTTGTCAACTCTTTGTAACTAAATTGTATTCGATTTCTTTCACCACAGGCTTCTTGAATTAGACCTAACCACCACATCTGAACTCTTTGACACCGTGTCCTAACCGGATGTGACATGATATGTTTGCAGGCACAAGCAGTTTGCCTTTCTTGCTCTCGAATCTGATTGGCTGAGAGGAGTGCGATATTCTAGTGATATTGGCACGTTTTGGTGGAAGGAAGTAGTTTGCACAAAGGAAGGTTTTTAAAGACACTTCGTTGTTGTTTCTTAAGTATTTACACATGCGCTGTCAAACTGTTGTATAAACGCAATATCACACTCGTAGCCGTGTGATATGGCTATATATTGGCACGCTGTGATTACATACGGCCTACGACTGAATCACAGCCTTGTCTATATGGAGCCATATCGCACTTCTACTTATGAGCAATATCACACAATTAATGTTGTAATTTAAAATGTTTTTTGAAGTAACATGACACTGAAAATTGGAGTAATGACTACTAAAAATGCAGCTTTGCCACCACAGGAATAAACTATATTTTAATATATAGTACCACAGAAAAGAGTGTACATTTTAATAATATTTCACAATATTTATGTTTTTTCCTATATTTTTCAACCTTGGCCAGCAAAAAAACAAAACAAAAAAACACACACACAAAAAAAAGACTTTAAAAAGTATTTTAATAAAAAATATTACAGATAATTTACTCACCCTCTTGTCATCCAAGATGTTTATGTCTTTTTTTCTTTGGTCGTAAAGTAATGTCTCAGGAATTTTCTCCATATAGTGAACTTCACGGTGCCCGCTTGAACTTCCAAAATACAGTTTAAATGCAGCTTTAAAGGCCCCTACAAGATCCCAGCCCAGGAAAAGGGTCTTATCTAGCCAAATGATCGGGTTATTTTCTAAAAAAAATTATATTTATACACTTTTTAACTACAAATGCTCGTTTTGTCTAGTTCTGCAAAGCAAATTGTCCTATATCGCTGTTTTACCTTTTTTTGTAAAGGCCGTTTTACCTTTAGAGAGAGAAAATGAGATGGGAGTTTTTCGACCCTAACTGTATTGAACCAGAGTGCAAAGAGTACGCATGCGCATAGCAGAGCTAGACAACACAAGCAGTTGAGGTTAAAAAGTATATAATATTGTACAATTTTTTTTGTTGCGCTGGATAAGACACTCCTTCCTCGGCTGGGATCGTTTAGAGCCCTTTGAAGCTGCATTTAAACTGCATTTTGAAGTTCAAACTCGCAGCCACTATAGAAGTCCACTTTATGGAGAGAATTCCTAAAATGTTTTCCTCAAAAAACATAATTTCTTTATGAATGAAGAACAAAAGACATGAACATCTTGGATGACAAGGGGGTGAGTAAATTATCTGTACATTTTTGTTCTGGAAGTGAACTAATCCTTTATTTCTACGAAACTTTTAAATGGTTGTGTGTGTGTTTTCCAAAGAAAAGAAACACTAACACAAAATTAATTATTAAATTAAAAATAATTTCTGGTTTCACCTTGTTGTGCCTTGTTTGGACAAAACTCAGAGTCCTCTGCTTTAATGAATAAATTGATTACAGAACTGACCTTTTTTGGGTTGTTCCTACTGTGGTTTCTTTGAGATTTACAGTGTTTTTAAGGGATTTCCATCACACTGGGTATCAATCAGTTTGCGCCAGATGAGAGAAGGTGCCAGAGGACCTGCCAGATGGCTGTGGGAACATGAGAAGTAATTAAGCCCTCCAACTGAAAAGTTCTGTAATTGATCGTCTGACGTACGTGCGCTATAAGAAATAAATCAAGCTGGATGGATAGATGGACAGATAAAAAGATAGATACATAATTCAGACAAAATGAAGTAATATGTCAGTTGCAAATGATGTGTGGAATTACGTGAACCCGCTGCGACGCGTGCGTGGAGTCTCCGTAGGATTTGTCGAGGCTGCGCGTGTGTGTGCATGTGTGTGCATGATGGACGATCTCATTGGCAGCAGCCCAGAGCCTAATGAAGCAGAACAGGCATTAATGAGAAGAATGTTCGTGAAGGCATTATTTAGCCCCTGTCGCTTTCTCAGATACTGGGACATGCATTGATTAGAGTCGGACTCTTGAAGCAGCCCTTGACTACCAGATTATCATGAGTTAACACACACATTTTTTAAATCTTTCCATAATAAGGAAATGCGATAAAGAATGAGAAGCTGTGATACAGTGCAAAATTTTTCATTAATAGATGTAATAAGACAAGGCCATTTTTTCCCTCTTTCATAAAACTGTCCACCCAAAGCTCTTTTATTTTCCTTAGTTCCATGAGATAAAGGGAGGGAATCAGGAAACGGTTCTGTAGAAAGATTAACGGGATGCAAACTCGCTTTCATGCATCTATTTGACAGATTTGACCTCTTTGAGGTCTGCTCTTTGAGGCTGTGCTATCTTATCGCCGCTGTCTGAATGTCACAGCTCCTGCTTCCAGTAGAGTCATTATTTTGCTTTTTCATGCAGGTACACATCAAGAACCTGTTGAAAGAAATATTGCTCTGCACACTGCAAAGAAGAGATTCTGTCGTAATAATTAGATTAAAAAAAAATCTTTCTTTCTTTCTTTCTTTCTTTCTTTCTTTCTTTTTTCTTTCTTGGTTCAAATCAGTTTTCAATTACATTTGTTTTAAACTATTACTGTAAAAAAATAATTAATACATTTTAATACCAACTGTAACCGCGGTTTCAAAATGATGATTCAAATAAAAATATATTGTTGAAGTATTAAAGTTTTAAATGAAAGGAAGGAAACACAATGCATTAAGAGCCGGGGGTGAAAATTTTTAATTTGAAGATCAGGGTAAGTGTAACTTATTTTGTCTTCTGGTAAACTTCTTCTGAAGTGCAGTACTAAATAAAAAAAAAAAAAGATATGTAGGCAATATAAGAAAAATTTGCATATCTTCTTTATGTTCAAAAGTTTTCATCCCCCTGCTCTAAAAGCTTTGAGTTTTCTTCTGAAGCATCGGTGAGCATTTGAACCTTCTGTAATAGTTGCATATGAGTCCCTCAGTTGTCCTCAGTGTGAAAAGACGAATCTCAGAATCATACAGTCATTGATGGAAAGAGTTTAAATACACAAAAAAATGCTGAAAAACCTAAGAATTTGAGAGACCTGAACAAACAAGGGTCTCATGAACAACTATCACTAAACAAAACAAAAAAAAACAGCTGTGGATCATCCAGGTAACAACACAGTATTAAGAATCAAGTGTATGTAAACTTTTAAACGGGTATTTTTTTGTACATTTAATTAAATATATACAGTGTACAACAATATACCAGAGCCTAAGTCAACAGCACAGTAAAAGACGTGTAGTATGAGTAGAAAATTAAAATGTCTTTCTTATTAAGTCCACATTTGCATTTTACAATAAATTAATATTATTTTCTTTCTCTTCTGTTTTTGCCTGCCTGCTGTGTCTATCTTGAAAACAAACAGGTAAGCCCCTTTTTACTGTCTTATTAAATGTGTGTGCAAATATTGTAGCATGCGGTTCCTTATATAATTGTGATATATCAGGCATCCAGTCTGCCTTTGTTATGCTTCAGCAGTGCTTGTGCGGTGTATTTGTCTCTTTGTTCTTGTGTTTTCCCGTGTGTTATCTTAAGGGCGAAATGAATAATTTGTCACCTTGCCAAAGGGTTATTACATAACATATTTTATTAAGCTCTCTCGCATCTCGCATGATCTCTCCTTCTCTCCCGTTCATTTTTCTAATTTTGCTTAATTTACATTATTAACATATCACAGTATCCAACTGCGATCGTAATAAATATGGATTCATATTAAATATTTCTTACAGCTCTACTCCGTAAAGCTTCTCCCTAAAATATTAGCTTAGCTTTTAATCAACACACATAATGGCGAAGGAGTTTAATGATAATGTTATTTGCTTCTCTAAGGCTAGGCTCTGTAACCAGCTCAGCATTTCTTATCGTTCTCACAGTGGATAAATCCAAGGCCACAGCATTCAAAGCTCCATAATCCTGTGCTCTGCTTGATGGATATATTGGAAGGGTTTGGGTTTTTTTTTTTTTTTTTACACCTACAGTGAGGAGGTTTACAGCCTGTTGATATGTGTTACTATTTACAAGTGTGCTCTTGGGCCTTGATTTGTGTCTATATGTAATATACTAAAATTATTTAACTTATTCACCCTCATTTTGTTTCAGATACATATAACTTTATCTTATGGATCACAAAAGGAGAGATTTTAAATAATGTACTTGTGTTTTTCACGTGTGAGTTGTTTGGCGTAAATGAAAGTGCCATTTGGTGAGATCTTGACTTTTGTTTGCTAAAACTAGACTAAAAACAGGACAAGGTTGACTAAATATGATAATAACTGAAAAATTACATTTGACACATGACTAAGACTAATTTAATAGACTAAGACTAAGACTACATTTAAAATGGCTGAAATAATTAACACTATTTTCAATTAATTGGTTAAATCGGTTCACTGGTGTGAATGATTGATTCATAAATTGGATTGAACTGATTCTTGAATTAATCTTATTGAATCAATACAATTTAAGTGTTTAACAGCTTAATGAACTTAATGAAGTTAATTAACCTCAATTTTAGTCTTAAGGCTTATTCTTATCAAGGAAGACAAGTATAACAATAACTGTAATGGTAAATAAAGTTTAGCAATCATAATTCTGTGAGAATAGGGTTCACACCACAGCTACATATAAAGTAATGATATTGCTGAAATCACTTTCAGATTTTCATTCAAAATCCACTCAAATAGCATTTAAAGTGACAGACAACAAAACTGGAACACATGCTAATACCTTTATTATCTGTTGGTGTTAATATAGTTATTGTTAAAGTTCTTAGATTTGTTAAAGGAGACTTTTTTACAATATGCAGTACAATATGAAGTCTCAGGTGTCCCCAGAATGTGTGAAATTTCATCTCAAAATATCCCACAGGTCATTTATTATATCATTATGCAAATGTCAATTTTGAGTAGAAGCAGAAACACGCTGTTTCCGTGCATGTCTCTTTAAATGAGCTGCTGCTCCCTGCGCCTTTTCCAGAATAGAGCTATGCCTTTACAACTTGTACCTCAGATACTCTGCCAAAAACATCTGTTTGGTTTTGATTATCATGTATGTCGTGCTGAAATCATGCGTTTTAAACCATATTAATTTAAATTTCTGATATACGGTTTTCTGAATGCACACATTCAAAGCACACGCACAGAAAACGGCTGTCACACAGAATGTGAGTGCTAAACGAAATTCTCTTTTATGTCTTATTACGCTTAAACTGTCAAATACACACAAGTTATGTCTGTGAAGGTAAACAGCTGGGAAAGAAATTACATACACTAGATCTAGCAGCAGCGTAATATACAGTAAATAAATAAATACTCTATTGTTTTCTTTGAAGCTGAGACTCTAAATAGTGTTCTGTGCTTGTCTGAACAAAATGATGGCACCGTAGGGTGGAAACATGTCGTTTAAGGGGTGGTAATATTATAATAAGATCCCAAAATCTGAGCGGCTCATCTTTCACTTGCTTGCAGAGAAAGGCTTACCAAAGCAAAGTTACTGGGTTGTCCTTTTTTCACACTTTCTGAAATGGTAGATCCACCAGGGACCCCATTATAGGGCTTAAACATGGAAAAAGTCAGATTTTCATGAAATGTCCCATTTAAAAAATAAAGGCCCATTCACATTGCTTCAGGTTAATTCTGAAAACGTTAATGATATTTTTTATGATACTTTTATGGTGCTTTTGCATTCTTTTTAAAGCTTGAAAGCTCCGGTCTCCTTTTGTTGCATCACATTTGTCTAAATTATTCATACAAATTAGGAATGACAGTCATGGGTAAAAATATCGGCACCCTTGCAATTTTGTGAAAATGCAACCCTTCTCTCAGAAAATTGTTGGATTTGCAAATGTTTTGGTACTCACATTTTATTTATTTATTTTTTTTAGTTTGCATTGGAACAACACAAAATAACAAAAACAAAAACAAAAAGGCAAATCTGATACAATTCCTAACAGAACCCAAAAATGCACTGGACAAAATTATTGGCACCCATAACTTAATATTTGGTAGCTGTCACAGCCGGCTCGCAAGCCGCGACAAAGAAGGAAACGAACACAGCGTATTATCTCAAGAACGAATAACATTTATTAAACAACTTAAATAACACGACAAGACAAGACAACAGGGTAAAAGAGCGAGCTCCACGCGACTGAAGGGAGCAGCTTAAGAACTGCCGGCATCCGCTCCACAGGTGGATATCATCAGCCATAATCACGGCTCTCCCTAACTCCATCCTACAAAACAAATAAGAAAAACAGAAACAGCGACAAAACATATGACCCGACTGGGTTCATAACACCCTCCCCCATAGAAAAGGCTGTCTACTGCTGAAAACCCAAGTTAACTCTCCACCTAAAAGCCCCCCCCCACACCTCTGAAGACCACCCACCCTCTGCTGCACTCCCAAGGCTCCCAGCCACCACGGGCCCTGTAGAGGCAAATTAAGAGAAACAAAGACGTACAACAAGCATGGGCAAATCAACAATTAATGAGAGTAAGGAGCTCTTGACAAGGCGTCTGCCACCACATTATCAATACCTTTTATGTGTCTAATATCCAGGGCATACGATTGTAGGAAGAGAAACCAACGAGTCAATCGCTGGTTTGGGCATTTTAAAGAATGTAAATAAATGAGTGGATTGTGGTCGGTGTACACAATCAAAGGCTCAGAGATAGAACCCACATACACTTCAAAATTCTGCAAGGCCCAAATCAAAGCTAATGCCTCCTTCTCAATCACAGAATAATTTAGCTGATAGGACGAAAACTTTTTAGAAAAATAACTCACTGGATGGTGAATGCCCGAATCATCAGCTTGTAACAGTACAGCTCCCGCCCCCACATTACTAGCATCTACACACAACCTAAAAGGACGATCGAACCGGGGAGCAGCTAACACAGGAGCAGAAACAAGCAACAGTTTAGCTGCCTCAAAGGCTTCCTGACAGGCAGAAGACCAAACAAAAACGTTTTTTCCTTTTAGCAAATCAGTAAGCGGGGCTACTACCGTAGAAAAATTCCTACAAAACCCCCGGTAGTACCCTACCAAGCCCAAAAACCGCATCAACTCCTTCTTTGTAGAAGGAGGAGGAAATCGATTAATGGCCTCAACCTTGGCCCAAATGGGCCGCACACAGCCCTGCCCAACCACCTTGCCCAAGTAAGTCACGGTGGCCTTAGCAAACTCACACTTGGCTAAATTCACAGTCAAACCCGCTTCCTCTAACCGAGCAAAGAGGTTTTCAATATGACTCAGATGTTGGTCCCATGAGTCACTGAAAACCACCACATCATCCAAATAAACTGCGACTCCCTCCAACCCCAACACAACTTTATTCATAAGTCGCTGGAAGGTTGCTGGAGCATTTCTGAGGCCAAAGCTCATAACATTATAAGAAAATAACCCCTCAGATGTAATAAAGGCAGAGATTTCCTGGGCTCTTTGGGTCAACGGAACCTGCCAATAGCCTTTCAGCGAATTTACTAACAAATTTTGCTGATCCAACTCGATCAACACAGTCCTCAATACGAGGAAGTGGAAAGGAATCTGGTTTGGTCACCTTATTTATCTTGCGATAATCGGTACAAAACCGATAAGTCCCATTGGACTTATTTACAAGCAGGCAGGGGGAGGACCAACTAGAAAATGAAGGCTGTGCAATCTCATTATCCAACATATACTGAACTTCAGCTTTTAGGTGCAACAGTTTATTTGGGGAAACCCGATAGAAATGTTGGCGAATAGGCTCGGCATCCCCAACATCAATATCATGCTCCAACCAATGCGTCCGAGAAGGTACATCACCAAATAAAGAGACATAGCAGTTAATAAGAGCAACCAAATCAGCACATTTACTCTCTGGCAAATGGACTAACATTTTATGCAAATTTTTAAGAGTCTCTGAATTTTTAAGACGTCCCAACAGCACGGTATCCTCTGGAAAAGAGACCCCTTCATCACTCTCCTCCTTTAAACAAACAGTAGGAGTGCTCTCAACTAACAATACAGACTGTGTCTCAGCTTTGGTGTTCAACATGTCCTGTGAACGACAATAATATGGCTTCAACAAATTAATGTGACACAACTGTGTGGATTTCCTTCTACCTGGGGTGGCAATTAAATAATTTAAATCAGTGACTTGCTCTATGACCTCAAAAGGACCTGTATATCGAGCTTGGAAAGGTGAGCCCTCCACAGGTAAAAGAGCCAACACCTGATCGCCAGGCATTAATTGACGTTTCTCAGATCGCCTATCATAAAACGATTTCATCCGCTTCTGAGAGGACGAAAGATGTTCTTTTGCCATCTTACCTGCTTCATACAACCTACGCCTAAAATCATTTATGTAGTCTATCAAATTTACAGGTGGTGTGCTTTCAGAACAACTATCACGAAGCACAGCCAAGGGACCACGAACAGTATGTCCAAACACTAAATCGTTTGGACTGAATCTGGTACTCTCTTGACATACCTCCCGTGCTGACATCATCAACCACGGCAAACCCTCCTCCCAATCACCTTTCATCTCTGTACAATAGGAACGCAGTAAGGACTTAAGTAAGCGTCTGATGGAAACGTTCCAAAGCCCCCTGACTCTGGGCATGATAAGCACTGGCTTTATTGTGCTTAATGTGCAATAGCTTCAAGACCTGAGAAAACAAATGAGAGGTGAAATTAGAACCTTGATCACTTTGCACAATTTTAGGAATGCCAAAAACCGAAATAAATTGAGTCAGGGCTTTCACCACTGATTTTGCAGTAATCGTACGTAGGGGATAGGCTGCAGGGTACCGAGTTGATGCACACATAACAGTGAGCAGATACATACTACCTGATTTGGATCTAGGCAGTGGGCCAACACAATCAATAATCAGGTGCCCAAACGGTTGACTGACAGCAGGAACAGGGAACAATGGAGCTGGCTTGATCTTCTGGTTGGACTTGCCTGTTAATTGACAGGTATGACAGGTCTTAATGTACTTAGACACATCCTTCTTCAATTTTGGCCAAAAGAAGTGGCGAAGAATTCGATCATAGGTTTTTTTAACCCCAAAATGACCTGCAAGGTTATCATGAGAAATCTTCAACACAAGAGGACGATAATTCTTTGGAACTACCACTTGCATAATAGGATCCCCAGCAAAATCATCGCCATGTGGAACCCACTTTCTGATCAACATTCCCTCCTGCAAACAATAACCATGAGCAACATTTCTAATTTCCTCAGATGACATCACCCCCTCAAAAAGTTTAGAGAGAGATGAATCAGATTGCTGCTCCTGAATAAGCTCTGGAAAAGAAACAGAAAAATCATCAGGCAAAGAGAATGTTATTTTAGCCACACCTGAATCAGGAGATAACTTCGATTCTGCCGATGTCATAGAAAATACCTCAGGAAAGTGCTCATTACTTTCATCAACACCTGAAAGAGGAAACGATGAAACTATAGGTGGTAACACAATCTCAGGCCAAACTTTACCTCCTGCCAAATTGTTCCCCATTATTATATCTACCCCTTCAACAGGCAAGGAAGGCCGTAGTCCAATTACCACTTCTCCACTCACAAGTTGAGATGACAACATTATCTAATGTAAAGGAACAGACAAAACATTTAATCCAATTCCTCTGATAAGCACACTAGTGCCAGTGTCACTCAAGGATGAAAAAGGTAAGGCATCCTGCAAAATAAAACTCTCAGACGACCCTGTGTCTCTCAGTATGGTCACTGGAACCTTATCATTTTTACCAACAATTGACACATGTCCGTAGGTGATAAAAGGTGCATAATCCCCATCTTTTGTGGAACCTACTGGTGTAGAAAGACTTTCTCCAGACACATTAAAATTTACCATTGGTGCTGCAAGAACAGCTGGTTTAACTCGCAGGGATTTCCCCCCCTTACTCTTAGCTTTTAATAGAGGACATTCATTTTTCCAATGGCCTCGACCACGACAGTAGTTGCAAATTAAAGAGGAAGTTCCAGGTATATAGTCAGTTTTGTCTCCAACCAATTCATTCCTTTTCAAAAACTCAAAGCTACTTTTATGCGTCAAAACATAATCATCAGCTAACTCAGCAGCTCTCACAACAGTGTCAGCTTTCTGCTCATTAATATATGTTGCAATATGAGCAGGAACAGTGTTCTTAAACTGTTCAAGCACAATTAGGTTACTCAAATTTTCAAATGTAGTTACCTCAGCTGCCGTACACCAACGATTAAATGCAGTAATGAGCTCTCGAACAAATTCAACATGAGCTTCTTTAATTCCTTTAGACAATGTTCTAAATTTTTGTCGGTATGCCTCTGGCACCAACTCGTATGCTTTCAAGATTGCAGTTTTAACGGTGTCATAATCCTCACAGTCTGATAATGGAAGTGCAGAATAAACTTCTTGAGCCCTGCCAGTAAGCACACATTGCAAAAGAAGTGTACGTTCCCTACTAGGCCATTCTCTAGCCTCTGCTATTCGCTCAAACAATATAAAGAAGGTATCTGGATCTCGTTCATTAAATTTGGGTACCAAACGCAAATTACCAACAGTATCAAAATTTTGAGAAGCACCCTGAAAGGTATTACCAGTGTTGGTATTCAATCCACCTTCTCTTATTATGTCTAATCTGTATTTTTGCAGCTCAATGTTTGTCTGTTCAGCTTTAGTTTTTTCACGCTCTACTTCCAATTTCATACGTTCTTGCTCAATCTGTAACAACAATAAACGTTCCTGCTGTTCAAACGTTAGTGAGCTATATTGAGGTTTTATTTGACTGGCCGCACCTGGCATTTCAAACAATATTGACTGCTCTAGTAACTTTGCTTTAAGTATTTCCCTAATTGTGCTATCTTTTACCCTCCTATCTCCAACATCAATTTTATAATGTTCTGCGATTTTAAATAGCTGGTCTTTTACACATGATTCAAGCAAAGCTTCAGAAGGTAAGGCAATAAAATCTTCCACTACATTAGACATAATTTTATCATAAATATGTATTAAAAATAGTAAGTGTTTTGCCAACCCCAGCAGGAGAAACAATAATTAAAAAAAAAAAGTTCCCTTACCCTATCTATATGCAAAAACAATAACTAATTCACCCCTAGTCTTCGTGTGGTTACTGGTAAGGGGTATTTAAGCACCAACTCCCGCTGGTATAAGAAGAGCAACCAGCATGCTGGCGGTCTCACTCACACCACGGATATGCACCCGAGACAACTGCTCTACTCACGGTCTCCACACAAAAATAAAAAAAAATTACATTATACCACCCGTTCCAAAAGGGAACGAGCAGCTAATCCTAACAAGGGAACAATAATATTATCAAAATTACTTCTCCACAAGGTTTGCAAAATCACTTACCATCTCATATGTGCAGAACAATCAGGTCAGAAATTTCACCGCACCGTCCTTCCCAATGATGCATAAGCATCCAAACAAAAAACTACACAACCATCGCAAACAATCAAATAATACTCCATCCTACAAAACAAATAAGAAAAACAGAAACAGCGACAAAACATATGACCCGACTGGGTTCATAACATAAAAAAATATCTGATATAAATCGCTTCCTGTAACAATGAGTGAGTTTCCTACACCTCTCTACTGGAATTGTGCACCACTCTTCTTTTACAGACTGCTCCAGTTCATTCAGATTTGAAGGATTTGTTGGCCTTCTCCCAACTGCTGTTTTAAGATCTCTCCACAGTTGTTCTATGGAATTCAGTTCTGTACTCATTGCTGGAACTCATTTCATTTCAGAACTCTTCAGCACTTTGTTTGTAACCATTTCTGAGTGTTTTTTGAAGTGTTTCCGGTCATTGTCCTGCTGGAAGACCTATGGCCTCTGGTGGAGACGCAGGTTTCTGACACTCGCCACTACGTTGCGCCCCAAAATTCTTTGGTAATCATCAGATTTCATGATACTGTTCTCACAGTCAAGGCATTCAGCGCCAGAAGCAGCAAAGCAACCACAAAACATCTTTGAACCTCCACCACGTTTGACTGTAGGGACTGTGTTCTTTTGTTTGAAGGCCTCATTTCTTTTCTGTAAATAGTGCCACGATGTCCTTTACCAAAAAGCTCTACTTTTGTCTCATCTGTCCAAAGTACGTTCTCCAATAAGGATTGTGGTTTTGTCACAAAAGTTTTGGCAAACTCCAGTTTCAGTGTGAGCTGACACTGTTGTTCCCTGTGTCTGCAGATCAGCTTGAATTTGCTTGAAAGTTAATCTGGGTTCTTTATCCACCATTCAAACAATCCTTCGTTGTAGTTAATTCCATAGACAACCCTTTACAATTATTTCTTTTCTCCATGATTAGTGTGACACACAACACAAAGGTTGTGTCAACTTTTCCCCATTTTAACTGGTTGCAAGTTGAAAAGTCATTATTTCTTACAATTTTGACAAGGTGCCAATAATTTTGTCCAGTCCATTTTTGAGTTCTGTGTGAAATTTTTATCAAGTTTGACTTTTCCTCTCTGTTTGTGTGTGTGTTGTTCCAGTGCAAACAAAAACAATAAGCATGTGAATACCAAAACATTTGCAATTGGGAAGAATTTTCTGAGAGAAGTGCAAGGATGCTGATATTTTTGGCCATGACTGCATAATAATGCATAAATAATGGCATCATATTTTTGGATGATCTATCTCTTTAAATTACTTCAGAGTAATGTTTCTTTGCAAGTTTCCAAAGTAAACTTGTGTCCCTACTTAAGGGTGAACATATTTTGCAGCTGAAAAAAAAAAGCCTCTAAAGCCTCTGTTTCACAATGTGAAGTCGCCATATGAAATGTTAAACTCTCATTCGGATCAACCCTCTGATATAATTCTCCGCTCAGCTCACAAATGAGGCGAATCAATTTTTATATTTTCCGATGTTTCATTTGTTTTTCCACGCCAGGGTGAAGGGAAAACTGAGCAGGCATCAACATGTAGCATCAGCGAAACAGATGCACTGCTGTGTGTAACATATGCGTCCCCGGGGGATCCCGCAACTGTCAAGAAACACAACGTTAATGCTGAGATGCGAGATGTTGCATGCGGATCCACCGTTTCTTAAGGTCACAGTGAAACGCAATGAAGCATTTTGATTATGCGTTTGCTTTCCATATCAGAGTAATGTTGATCATAGCCTGCGGAAAGATGAGGGCTGGCGATTTCAGGTTAACCCTGATTTGGTTACATGGTAGGACTAGCGATCAAAGACTCATGTTATTACCGATGCTCAACAAAGCCCGAGAGAAAAGAGCAGCGTATGGTTTATGTTGGTACAAATGTATGTACAAATGTCAGTACAAAAGCGTAGATGGCATTGAGCCAGTGGAAGGGAGCAAAGGGGGCTTGTTAAATCGAGGAAAAGTTTCCAGTTGAGTGAAGCTCACGTGAACATGTACGTCAAATAATGAGCACCAGCGAATATGGAAGCCATAGTTAGGTTGACATCTGCACAGGTTTGGCTCACACACCTCTTATACTTGCTTAGCATGCTTTCCTCTGCCGGACATGTGACCTTTTCCAACTGGCACATTTTGAAGGGTTTGGAGGGGTTAAGGTGCTGTGACATTACCACGCTTCAGCGACATCACAGATGCGAACTCATTAGCAATGACACTCTGAAAACAATGTGAGCTGACAGCAGCCTGTAATCATTAGCAAATGAGTGAATTACAAACCTCATCATGGGCTGGTCTCCATTTCGCAGACTGGGAGTGTTTTTTTCCCTCCTGGAGGAAAGTGAAAAGCACCATAAATTATTTACTTTGCTTTGTTTTGCTGTTTTGAAAGTCTTGTCTGTTTTGATTTTTTTTCAAGAGCTTATGTAAGTTGAAGTTTGTTGGAAACTTTTATCTAGCCTATCTATTTCTTTTTTATCTGTGGTATCTGAGTATTGAGCATCAGTCAGACAGTTTATTGTGCTGCTTTCTAGTCCTTGTGGTCCAAATAGGTACATCTAAATAGGGTTTTAAAGGAAGGAAACATCAGCTGTGGAAAATTCAGAGACGTATTTGTGCATATTTTTAAATTAGAAATGTTAGTCCCAGGAGCAATTTAATTTTATCAGTAGTTTAACGCTGGTGCCTAATGAAGGTTTAGCTCAGCTCTTCTTTTGAATGACAACTACCAAATGATTTTAAAAAGTGCTGTTAAAATCCCACTGTTGGAAGTTGGTAGAAATATAAAAAAGGTAGCTGTCAAAGATTATGAAAGTACGATGGTGTTTTAGTGCCACGTAAATAAAAAAAGTAAAAATTATGAGAATAAAGTTGAAATTACGAGAATACAGTTTAAATGTTTTGAGAATAAAGTCTAAATATTTAGAATAAAGTTGCAATGTTTCAAAAGTAAAGACGAAATGTCGCAGAAATTAAAGTATAGCCTGTATCGCACATGCAAAGGCCCAGATTGAGGGCATCAGGAGAAGTTACCAAGCCACCAGAATATATTTGAATATTATTACATCTGAGCAACCTATAGTGAAATACAAACAATGTGCCTTACAATAATGTGTTTTCAAGCTCTTTAATGTGGCATGACATCTCACTGTATTCATGTGAATCAGTTCATTAAATTGTTCTGTTTTCTTTGTGAAATTTCCACCATCTACTAATTGAATTTAATTTAATTGAAAACAACAAAACATTCTAAAGTTTGAAGTGAGCATGTTATATATATAACATAGGTTATATTGTTGCCTTTTCTGAGGTAAATAACATTAAGTGAGACAGATTGAATATCTTCAATCTGGGCCATTTGTATGCGCAATAGGATAGAATATACTCTCAAAACAACATGTCCTCCAATTTATACGACCGACTAAAGTCGTTTTCACAAATCCTCAAATACGTCTCTGTAAAGCGTATTCAACATTTGCTCCCTTATCAGTAACAGGTATCTAACTCAACCTTAGCATTATGTGTAGGTCAATTAGTAGCGTGTTGCACTGCAGAGTGGTATAATCATATGAACACAGGTTCGATTCCAGAGAACGCATATGTTTTCATTGTATGTTTTTTTTTTTTTTAAATATGCACTAGAAATCATGATTTTGCACTATTTCTGTAAGGGGTAGGTTTAGGGTAGGGTTAGGTGTGGTCATATATACGAATTACACCTAGTAAAACACGTTTAAATGACCCTGAAATCGTATAAAAACTCATACGTCATTCGATGACGTCAGATCCAACGCGACACTGTCATTATTTTTACGACCGCTAGAGGGCGCTTAACTTTAAAACGTAAGAATGGATCGTATTTGGTCGATTCAAAAACGTACAACTGGGTCGTATTTTCTTTGAGGACAGTCTCTCTCAAAATATTATAACTTTAGTGTTGTAATTTCTACAAATTAATACTTATAATTTTGACTTTATTCTTGAAACATTTTGACTTTATTCTTGAAACACGTCAACTTTATTCTCGTAATAGTTCAACTTTATTCTCATTATATTTCTACTTTATTCTCGTAATTTGAACTTTATGTTCAAATATTTTGACTTTTCTTTCTTAAAATTTCAACTTTGTTCTCATAATAATCCTACTTTATTCTCGTAATTTCAACTCTATTTTCGAAATATTTCAACTTTATTCTCTTAATATTTCAGCTATATTCTCTGAATATTTTGACTTTATTCACAGAATTTCAACTTTATTCTCAAAACAGTTTGACTTTATTCTCAAAATATTATGACTTTATTCTCATAGTTTTATTTATTTTATTTTTATTTATTTTATTTTATTTGAGAATAAAGTTGAAATACTATGAGAATAAAGTCTTGTAGTATTTGTATTTTCGTAATATTTCAACTTTATTCTCGTAATGTCAACTTTATTCTCTAAACATTTCGACTTTATTTTTGTAATATTTTGACTATTCTTGTAATATTTCGACTTTATTCTCATAATTTCAAATTTATTCTTGAAACATTTTGACTTTATTCTCAAAATATTATGACTTTCGTAGTATTTCAATGTTGAAAATAAAGTTGAAATGATGAGAATAAAATCAAAATACTACGAGAATAAAGTCGAAAAATTCAGAGAATAAAGTCAAAATGTTTTAAGAATAAAGTCTCATTGTATTTGCATTCTCATAGTATTTAGACTCTATTCTCGTAATTTCAGCTTTATTCTCGAAACATTTCAACTTTATTTTCAAAATATTTCGACTTTATTCTTGTGATTTCAACTTTATTCTTGAAATATTATGACTCTATTCTCTTAGTATTTCAACTGTGAGAATAAAGTAGAAATTCAGAGAATAAAGTCGAAAAATTCAGAGAATAAAGTCTCGTATTTGTCTTCTCATACCTATTTCAGCTGTATTCTTGTAATTTCAACTTTATTCTCATAATATTATGACTTTAATCTCATAATTTGAGATTGGTTGTAAGGCAAAGATAACCTTGCTCAGTTTTCTGAAGAACCCAGCGTTACGTGAGCAGTGGATGCAGTTTGTTTTTCCGGGGCAGAAACAGAGTTATGCAAGTGTGTTTGTTGACGAACGTTTTATAAACAAGGCCCAGTTCAACGCTGGATTTACACATTGTTTGATACTGAAAGATGGAGCAGTCCCAGCTATAAAAGATCCCAGTCATGCTTCAGAACTGCAGATGGTAAGTGAAACGGCATCAAATGTATGTGTTTTTATTGGCAATCACTGCACGAGTGCTCGTCAATCTCTAGCTCCGCCCACAGCGTGCCTCCAGGAGCTCGGCTGTTTTTGGAAAGAATCGTAAAGCTGTATCTTTCTCTTGTAAATATGATCAAACTAAAGACTTTTTGGACATATGAAGGATGCAGTACTACTCTATAAGTACTCAAGATTAACATGAGATTGGGTGAAACTGTGTGGGTTAATCCCCCTTTAAAAAATATTGGTCACCAAAAAGTATTGATGTCACAAAGCTCTTGGATTTTATGAAAAATATCATAATTTGTGCTCCGAAGATGAACAAAGATCTTACGGTTTGGACGACATGAGAGTGAGTAATTAATGACAGAATTTTCATTTTTGGGTGAACTATCCCTTTAAATCTCTCAACTCTCTTTAAAATGAATGACTATGTTCACTTTATCTCTGCAAGTCGCTATCAGTGCGGACTCCCCTTTTGTTTACATTATGAAAAAATGTGATGCTATACATGCTAGTTTGAGAAACAGGCACAGCTATATCATTAATGCTGCAAGTTGTAAATGTATCGGGAAGCAGGCTGGTGCTTGGGTCGTCTAAGCATTTATAAACCTATAAAAAGCTTCTGTGGATTTTCTTGTTGGCAGGTGATGGTTTTCAAAGCCTGATCTCTCTTTTAAGAGTACAAAAAATGAAAAGCTTTGTACTGTATCACCAGAGTCATAATGACTTCTGAAAAAAAGCAAAAAGGCTTCGGACCGGACACTTTCATCTGCAGGGTACTAATCCCTCTTTAATGCTTGCGAGAGAAAGAGACACGGGAAGAGAGCGATTGTGAGGGAGGCAGGAAAAGACGATACTGCTAAATCAATAGCAAGTGCTGCCATTGTTGTTTGTGGCATTACTCTGCCCTGCTGCTGTGAGGAGACTCGATAGATTCACTCATTAGCCGCTGTTACTCACCCAGCTCTCACTTCAACGCCTGGGAACATGTCCTTCATTTTTCACTGCATCTCAGATGAGAATGCACTTGAATAATGAATAGCTATGACGGATGTGGTTTGTTTGTTTTTCTCAGAGGTGTGTTTATATCTCGCAATTCTGACTTTTTTCTCAAGTTGTCAGTTTATATCTCACAATTCTGACTTTTTTTTCCTCAGAGTTGCGAGTTTATATTTTACAATTCTGACATTTTTCTCAAGTTGCAAGTTTATATCTCAAAATTCTGACTTTTTTTCTCGGAGTTGCTAGTTTATATTTTACAATTCTGACATTTTTCCCAAGTTGCGAGTTTATATCTCACAATTCTGACTTTTTTTCTTGCAATTCTGACTTTATTTCTCAGGTTGCAAGTTTATATCTCACAATTTGGACTATTTTTCTCAGAGGTGTGAGTTTATATCTCGCAATTCTGACTTTTTTCTCAAGCTGTGAGTTTATATCTCAAAATTCTGACTTTTTTTTTTCTCAGAGTTGCGAGTTCATATTTTACAGTTCTGACTTTTTCTCAGTTGCGAGTTTATATCTTACAATTCTGACATTTTTCCCAAGTTGCGAGTTTATATCTCACAATTCTGATATTTTTTCTTGCAATTCTGACTTTATTTCTCGAGTTGCGAGTTTATATCTCACAATTTGGACTATTTATCTTAGAGGTGTGAGTTTATATCTCGCAATTCTGACTTTTTTTCTCAAGTTGCGAGATTATATCTCGCAATTCTGACTTCTTTTCTTGCAATTCTATCTTTATTTCTCAAGTTGCGAGTTTATATCTCACAATTCTGATATTTTTGACTTTTTTTGTCAGAATTGCCGGATATAAACTCGCAACTTTGAGAAAAAAAAAAGTCAGAATTGTAAAATAATTTTTTATTTTTTATATCTTGGTATGGCTGCATTTATTCACTCAAAAATACAATAAAATAGTCATATTGTGAAATATTACAAATTTAAATCAACAGTTTTAAGATGTAATTTATTCCTGTGATGCCAAAGCTGAATTTTCAGCTGCTATTTTTCTTCAGTGTCATATAGGCCTTCAGAAATCATTCTAAGGTAACACTTAATTTTAAGGTGTCCTTGTTACATGTACTTACTATTATAATAGCAATTAATTATGCATAATTCATGCAAGTAACCCCAAACCAAAACCTAACTACATAGTAAGTACAGTACTTAAATTACTCAGTACTTAAATATATAAAAAATACACTGTAACAAGGACACCTTAAAATATTATGCTGATTTGGTGCTCAAGAAACATGTATTATCATTATTATTGTCAGTGTTATGCTACTTAATTGTTTGGAAAAAATAAACAGCATTTATTTGGTACAGCATTTAAAAATGGTAGTAATTTGTAGATACTTGTATGTGTCCGATAGGCCAATAATTATTTGTTACGTTTCATCTGATAAACGAAACTCCACAAAATTCCATCTAAATAGTAAATAGTGATGATGCTGTGCACAAATATCAGCACAAGCAAGATGTTTCTTAGTAGCTCATTTTACTAAGAACATCACATTAAAAGTAACATAGACACAATTTTATGCATGAATGGTTTTAAACTATACAAAGCATCTTAATTTTTTCCTTACCTGATGGAATCACAGCCATGGCTGTATAAAACACTACATTCCTGTAGAACTGTATTATCATTTGTAATATTCTCTCTGTGTGGCTTTCAGCTTTAAATTCCACATAGACCTGATCACGACTGTTTAAGTGTGTCATTTGTGTCTCAGGGGAGAACTGCACTCTAGAGTATTAAACAATTAAACGAGCGGGACTTACAGTAACGCACTAATGATTTCACACCCTGATTCAATGGCTAATTGATTTTTTTTTTTTGGAAAAGGACAATCTTTGGTTTAGTTTTTTAGGCCTAGCATCTCCTTTAATGTTCCACAGAAGAAAATAAGCCATACAGTTTTGGAACAACATGAGAGTCTGTAAATTATGGCTAAGTTTAATCTTTAAAATGAGGTATGAATGGCGGAGGTACAATCCTAGTCTTGTGTTGTCTTTTCACCATCTGGGAAATGCTTTAATTTAGCTTAAAAGTACACCAGAAGGTCTAGAAATTCTTTTAGTAAATCTTACACAGCACTTCTTTACTGGAAGCTTTAAACAAATCCACAATCTATAAATCACATTCCCCTCGCCGACACATTCCTGTCACTATCAGCAGAGAAAAGCCGAGCTCTGGCTTATCCCCGTGGTTACAATTAGGAAGTCTGTGATATATAGCTTGGCGCTCAGAGTAGTGAGCAATTAGCATGCTGGTTTATCCTCAGATTAAAAATCATTTCATTTCCATGACTGGGGTGACTTTGGCTGAAAATCATAATGTCCTTCATGTATTATCCATTGGTTTTGACGGCCAACCTGAGTCGATGGGGCTGCTTAAATCCCAATGTGATTATTAGAGTTTACTTCCTAGCCATGCAAGGTCGAATGAAATATTCAAATTCAAATAAAAAAAAAAACACATTGGAGAAATAGCTTAGCATGTGTTGCAGACACATTGAGCTTAGGTGCTCATACTGTATGAGTCATATCGGTTATTGTGTTCTCATTCCCCATCATTTTTTTTCACTTAGTCTTAACTCTTAACTTATAACTTCTGAATGGTTTGGCCAAAAATCACAAAACAAAAATCTCTTCGGTGCATCATGCTGAGTCGAACGATACCCAAGTTTCCCATGTCAGCCATTTTGAATTTTGTAGTAAAATGCAATATTTTACAAACACTTGACGTATCATTACAAAACTTGGGATGGATCATCAGCACAAAGCCCTGAAGGAGCCTGACAGGTTTTGAGTCAGCGCCACCTAGTGGTAAAATCAAATATTCACGTTTATAACTTTGGGTGTGGTTGACTTATTTTCACGGCAGTTTTTAGACTCCTGAATCCTTGCTGAGTCCAGCGATACCAAACATTCCAGGTTTTGCCTTATGGTTTGTGCAACATTGCATTTTAGCACTTAAAAAGCATTTGCCAATATCTTAGAAACCGTTACTCCTATCGACACATAACCACTGTAGGAAATTAAAAACGCGTGTGTAAATAAATAAAAAACAACCACAAATACATTAATATACATTTTCAAACATGGTTAAAATGTCCTGATGTTTTAGAAACAGTTTATAAGTGCATACAAATAAATTACCTAATAATGTTCTCACACAATATTGTAGATAAATGTGTGCTCAATAGCTGCAGTATGAGGTGGCTAAAAAGCCATTAAAAGATCAGTAAAACGCACACTTCGTGTGAACAAGAAAGGCTGAAATCTCTGTCCTTGTCTTTAGAAGACAGCCCAGGGCAGGTGTTAGTCACAAAAGAAAGAACGTCAGAGCGAGGGCAACCTACCTCCTCCCTGACAGGGGTCACGTCTCACGCTGACACTTGGTCTGGGTTGACCATCTCCTTCTCTCTCCTTTTCTTTATCTCCTTTTATTCTTACAATTTCTAATGCTGCCCACTGATTTAAAACTATAGTAATATTGTGGCCTCCATCACATTGGCAGTGATGTTATATTACACACACAGTAAATGTGTTGTGTATATTCACAGTTTATTATTTATATATGCACATAACTTATAGATACAAGTCAGTTTGAGTCTGGCTAAGCAAAGCTTTCTTGATATGTGCTGTCTGCTCCTCATGCCCCCTAGCACATGCAGAGCTGTCTGGCTGCTATTCAACATTTATGTGTATGCGTTTGTTTGATATGGGGAAAGCCTGACATTGTGTATTATAGTGACACAATAGAGGCTTTAATGCCATGTTCGCTTTCAGTCAAACGTAGCTGTTTACTATTGTGGTTTGTTGAGACTGCATAGGCTACTGTGAAACATAGATGTACTATTTAATGTATATAAATTGATAATGTTTTGTTGCAGAACCTCAATATTACAGACATCACTTTTAAAAAGTGGTGGGTTGGTGTAAACGTAATACTAATTGAGATATCATGATGACACGGTGAAGGCTTGGCTGATGAATATTAATGAGGTCATGCGGAAGTTATTCAACAAGATCTTTGGGTATAGTGTGTTGTATTGATCTGAAGATCAGGTCAGTAGTAGAGTAGTTACTCATTTTACAATATGGATCAACATGGTAATGTATCAGGTGCCAGGAAATAACAAAAGGTTCGTACCCAAGTATTCCACATCCTCAGTTCAGTTTTGTGCCATCTGAGCTACCAAGTAAACTTGTTATGTCCAGAAAGTGTAACATACGGAGCTGTAATAATAACTGTGTACAAAAAACACTGTTTTACCCCTCTAGTGTTTATTTCTGTTGGAAACCGCAGTGATATGTACTTATTAATATGTATTTCACGTCTCATTTATTTAGGTTATTGTTAACTTTGTAGATGAAAACCGCATGTGCTCTGTATGATTAGGTTGCACTAAGTGGCAAGTTCTTCCACAGCAGGTTTTCTCCAACACTTCACTTCCTGTTCTTTCATGACCTGTCATTCAGGCGAAACGAACTTCACTCTCTCTTCATTCATCGAACTCTGAAATTGAAAAAGATGATGCCTTTTCAACTTCGACTATTTTTTTCAAAGCTGTGCTCGAGCTAGAGAATCTTGGGTGTAGTTTCCTCCTCTGTCTTTTTTTTTTTTCTTTGATAGCCTCAGTTGTCTGGTTTCACCCTTTTTTTTTAATATTCTCCCTTTCGGCTGTCAGAATGACAGATCGAGAGAGAGATGCTAGACTTCTCCTCCTTGCTGCTGTGAGAAAACAATTGACACACTGTTGTCAGGCCCAGGGCACGTTGGGTGATGAGAGCAATTTCACCTAGAAGTTTGTAGGAGACAAAAGATGATGGAAAAAACACAAGGCTTCACACAAACAGGCAGATGAACCAATGCGGTCAGGAACTTCGAGGAATGCAAGTAAAAATCCTGAAGGTGAATATTCTCATAGATCAAGTGTTGGGGATGGGAAAAGTTGCTCAAAAGTTTTTTATTCAGCAAGGAAGTATTAAATTGATCAAACACAAAAAAAAATTCTGGGATCATGTAACATTAATGGCTGCTGAAAATTCAGCTTTGTTAAATTAAATAAATGCAGCGTTTGTGAGCATAAGGAACTTTTATTAAAAATCATGTTTGTTTGAACGTTAAAGTACTGGTTAAAACAAAAGAAAAAAAAGTTACTGAAATTACATTTTTGCAATATTTTGCATTGTAAAAATAAATAATTAATAAACTACTACAGTTTATTTTTAAACAATACTACTGTGTTTTCGATTAAATAATACAGTGTTTGTGAGCTTAAGAAACTTTGAAAAAATTGTATTAATCGCTAACTTTTGAAAAGGAACTCATGTTTGTTTGATGTTGATTTCAAAGAACTGGTTAAAAAACTTTTTAAAATGTATTAAAAGCTGTTATTTTACATTGTAAAAATAAATTATTAATAACCTATTATTGTGTAATTATAGTGTTTTTGATTAAATAAATGGAGCTTATTCATCCTAAAGTTTTAAAAAGGAAATCATGTTTGTTTGATCATTCATTAAAAAAAAAAAAAAAGTCATTCCACTGCTGTGTTCCTGGTGCTTTATTTGTATCTCTTTATATTTTCATTTATGCCTTTCATTTTGATAGAAATAAATTAATAAATAATACTATTAAATATTTAGTTTTAACGTTTAATTATTTAATTACATTTATTTGTTTCAGGTTTAAATTTGATTCTGTCATCCTATATATTAAATTTAATATAAAAAAAATGTATTTTATTAAAACTAGAAATCTATCAATGCAAGTCTTTACTAGAAGTTTTATATATATATATATATTAATTTAACACATCCTTGCTGAATAAAAGTATTAATTTCTTTAAAAAAAAAGAAAGAAATTACTGAAATTACTGACCCCACACATTGAACGGTAGTTTATTGTTACAAAAGATTTCTATTTTAAATAAATTCTGTTTGTTGTAACATTTTAGTCATCAAATAATCCAGAAATAAATATCATAAATTCCAAAAACCAGTGATGCTGAAAATCCAGCTTTGATCACAGAAATAAATTCTAGTTTAAAATATATTACAATAGAAAACCACTATTTTAAATTGCAATAATATTTTACAATATTGCTGTTTTTTCTGTATTTTTAATCAAATAAACAAATTTGATGAGCAGAAAAGTCTTCTTTAAACTTTTGGAAGGCAGTATATATTATATTCCTTCTTATGCAATTTACTTCTTATTCCAACTACATTAAACATGTCTGTCATCTATTTCTTTGTATAAATGGCCCAAAACAGCTGTGAAGCTCATTCATATTTGCTGTTCATTTTATTGCAAATGATTACACACCTAGAAGTCTTGCTGTCTTGCATGTTTTGAGCTTAGAAAACACAAATAGAAGCAGTTTAAGGTGCTTTTTTCTTATGCAGCAGTTTTGTTAAACATTTTAATGCTTTTCTGCAAGCATATATTACATTCCTGGGGGGTATCAGTTTTTTATTATCCAAGCTAATGTACTTATTTTCATGGCCTGTGAGTTAATAGATAAATATACATCTGTGAAATTCCACAGCTATGGCTGACCTCTTTGGCAGATGAGAAAAGTTCAAGCACGGTAATTGCTGAAAATGATTTTTTCGGCCCTCAATGGAAATATCAATATATTGAGTAAAGTCTCATTTTCATGGTACTCTTTCTCACTGAAACGAACTCACATGGCAGATGCTGTGCTTAACACACTACAGCGATTCCAGCCTGAATTCCATGACAATCACAGGAGTGGATTTAGTGCTTGTTTGAACTCGAGTGTTAATCCCAATATCAACAGTCTTTGTGTTATCAGGACTACAGGGTTACATGAAACTAAAACATTTATGGATTTATGTAGTTCTCTTGTATTGGTCT
Organism: Cirrhinus molitorella; assembly: GCA_033026305.1. NCBI lineage: Eukaryota > Metazoa > Chordata > Actinopteri > Cypriniformes > Cyprinidae > Cirrhinus > Cirrhinus molitorella. The sequence goes on along the minus strand of CM065140.1, from coordinate 16,159,706 downwards.
TTCAATATTTAATTTAGCAGTTAATGACATTGATATTTAGTTTTAATACAGTAATAAATACTCCATCGGAACAGTAAAGGAATGTTTTATGCAGAATGCATCTAGGCGACGCAGTAAAAACAGCTGCTTTAATGCGGCTGAGATTTGGGCCATTGCTCTTGGCGTAGCTTTGAGACCAGCATGCAACATCTGTTTTCTAGAGACTATGAGACCAGCAGAAATGCCACCTGACTGCGACGGTGGCGTCGGCACACATGCAAAGTGACAGCCGGAGCTTTTCGTGCTGGGTGATCTACACTATCCAGCGGCAAAGAAATGTGTCTTCTGGCACTGATATATCATCGGCTCTCATGGATGGTTCCGCGACAGCCGGCTGATGCGGGTCCGTGTGCTGGGAATGATTTATCCAGTCAGGAAAATCTCCTGATTGTGTAGACATTCAAAAGCAAGGACATTCTTCTCTCTTTGTGTACTTTATACAGAAAATGCAGAAGCCTACCTAGAGGTTCTGCTCTTTGGAACACAAATGAGGTTTAGCATTAAAAGAGGATGCTTTCATAGATCTGTTTTTACGTTGTCTGGATTCATTAGAAGAACCTTATGAATGATATGTAAGGATATGTAATATATGGGATTTTTTTGTCCACTCATCGCATTCTTTAATTTATTTACAATGTACAATACTGTATATCATAACATTATTAATTATCAGACTAGATTGGTAAGATTTTCTAATGTTTTTAAAAGGAGTCTCTTCTGCTCACCAGTAGCGTTGTTTAATTTTAGTTTTAGTCTAGTCTTTGTGTATAGCTGTCATTTTAGTTTTTATTAGTTTTAGACATGTTCATACTCTTTTTAGTCTAGTCAAGTTTTAGTCAGCAAAAAGTCTGAGCATTTTAGTCTTATTTTAGTCAGAATTATCCATGACAATTTTCATCTAGTTTTAGTTGACGAAAACTGATTAAATTTTGGCAGCGGCTATTTGCACTAAGTGAAAATAGCAATAGATATTATTTACACCATTTATACGCTATTTATAATACTTATTGCAAATAGATGCAATTATTACTACTGTATTATATTAAAACAGTATTCAGTAATTATGCATTGAGTGTAAATTATCGTTTTAATTCAATTTATTAAATAGATGCAGCCTTAGTGGGACAATAAGCCCTCCCTACACACCTACCCTAACCAATACTTTTATTTTACAATTTTCGATTATTTCCATAATTTTTATTGAAAATCAATGCTTTTTTCCGATATTATATGAGATTTGAAAGGATGTAAAAAAAGATTGCCATAAGGTGGAATTGAACCCAGGTCATCCGTGTCGAAAAGATATATCTACAGGCATTAACCCCTTCACCACTAGGTCTGATGATTGACAGCCATCTTTTGTAGTGTTGACTAGCCCTGTTACACATTGGTAGGCGGAGTTAGCGTAAATAGCCAATGCCAACAAGGGTACTAAGTGTAAATAGACACTCCGTTAAAACTTTAGTCTAGTTTTAGTCAATGAAAATAGTATTTTAGTTGCTTTTTAGTAATGCAATTCTATTTAACTTAGTCAATATAGTATAAATACCTAGTAGTATAAACAACACCAAAATGTTCTTTTAGCCAAACCTTTTTTCAAACAAGGTTATCTTATTATATTACTTTTATTTTACAAACTCAAGAATAAATCCACTCCAGACACAGAAGACGCTCTGATTTGAATTTTACCAACCAAACATTTTAGAAGTACACACTCATAAATTTAAATAAAATAAAATAAATAAAATAGCATCACATGACAATGCCAGAAAATAGTTAATACATTCAAGTTTAACAAAGAGAAACAAGGTGCTTGAATGCTCAAGCTACAATTGTCAGGCGGCGGTAGCAGGGATGAGAGCGAGGACTCAATAATGCAGAAGAAGGTCTTTATTTTATAAAAAACAAACAAAAAACTACCCCAAAGGGGAAAACAAACTGGCTAGACAAGACACATCAGGGCAAACTTGTAACCCCCCACCCCCACCCCCACCCCCACACACACACACACACACACACACACACACACACACACACACACACACACACACACACACACACACACACACACACACACACACACACACACACACACACACACACACACACACACACACACACACACACACACACACACACACACACACACACACATATATATATATATTATATACACATATATATAATGAACTCGCACAGGACTAAGAACACAAGGAGAATAAATAGAGAGCCAACGAGGAGGGTAATGAGATGAACACAGGTGGGGCAAATAAACCGATAATCAGGAAACAAGATGGGCGGGGTCAAAACAATTAGACACGAGAGCACATGGCACATGAAAACAAAACAAAAGCCATGTGCTCACACAAAACAAAAACACAAGCACATGGCCAGCATCACAAAAACCACTAGCCATGTGCAAGACAGGACCTGAACACACAGCTAATGAAGACACTCATAAGCTGCGTGTTCACACAAAACATGACAAACCAGAACAAAAAGGAAAGCAACAGAACAGGACACAGAAAAAGCAAAATAATCACACATGGACAGAGGAGCACACGGCCTACGAAAACTCGAGACCGTGCGCTCCCACAGCAAGACAGAACATGGAACGTGAGTGTCCGAACCCCGACATGAAACCAAAACTTGAACAAGACATGAGTGCCGGGATCCGAACACTACGCTCCAACATGAAACAATGCACGCAGACAAGAAGTATACAAGACAAGAAGGCAGCGCCAGGGCTCTGTCACAAAACCATGAATAAACTAGACCGAAGTGACAGAACCCTGACAACAATAACATACTAAAAAGTGAAAATAAAATGTGTGTCTGTTACTTGTATTGCTTGTAAACTGAAGTCAGATTTTGCATCATAAAACTGTTAAAAGATATAACACTACAAATGGTTTGGACCTTAGAGAGATATAATGGAATGGGAAGCGCTGGCTGCACTACTTGAGGGGACAGCCATTTCTAGTGGTGTTCGAAACCATAGTGGACGTTCTCGAGTGCACTCATTCAATCCCACAATGTACCGCAAAAATGAGTGTACAACCGATGTACACTCACTCCTATGCACTGTGAGAGTCGTGCGCCAAATGAATTCTCGCATCCTGCCAAAAGATGGCCCCAGTAGCTGGATCATCCATCCATTCATTTTACAACGTGCTCGTCCATGACGTCATACAGCATAATACAACACAGGTACAAATTATTACGTTGTTTAACTAGGATTTATACATAATTTCCATGATAGAGTTCAAGATAAATAATTTAATCTTACTACTGGAACTGGCCGTTTCAAATGATGATTAAACAGCAAGCAAACTATGCAAAAGCAGCAGTCTTTCCAGTGCACTCAGTGTCCGAGTTCACTCACTCATTTTCTTTCACTCCTTTAAGTGAACTGTATGAGTGGACTAATGTAGGGAATAGTGAATGATGGCATAGGGGCATTTTTGGGTACAGCCTTTGTTTGTTGTCGTCTTCTAAATAATGCTGCGAGTGGGGCTTTAGAAAAATAATAATAATAACACAACGAAATAACGTTATCACATTTCGTTTCGTCTCATACGTTGCGTCTCATCTCATTTTCATCACGTTCATTGACAACGATATTTCATAATTTTTGTTGGAGAAAGCATTTTGATTCAAAATACAGCAAATTGTTTTTAAAAAATTATATTTGAATATAATATTATATTCAAATATTATTCATATTTTATATATATATAAAATATTATATTAAGTTATACACCATAACATGAAAATAATTTTACCTCTTCAGTGTTGCCCTGAATTAAAAAATCATTGCATCCTTATTATATATATATATATATATATATATACACCGTACTGGCCCCAATCTTTTGAATAACGTTAATGTACAAAGGCTTTTTGTTTCAGATCGCATAGGTTGGTTATTGGTCTAATCGGTATCAGCATCAGTCTTAAAAAAACATATTGGTCGATCCCTATTAAAGATCAAATAAACAGATAACTGATATTTTGTACTGGTATATATATGTGTGGTGTAAAAATTATTGTCAAATTTCTTTAAATGCTTTTAAATTATTGTATCGGCAAATCAGTTTTAAAAATGTCTGATACTGATAACCATGCTTAATATTGGTGCCAATAATCGGTCGATCTGTAATAATTTTAGATCATTTTTAAGTTCTACACCATAACATGAAAATAAATTTAGCTTGTCAGTATTGCCCAGTGTTGTAAAATCATTGCATCCTTATAATTTCAATAATATATACAATATCAAATTTTTTTATCCTCAGGTTTCATTAAATATTGAGGAAAATAAATAGTTAGAAAGATGTTTTTTTTTCTTAATTTCTCAAAATAATTTAACTCTTAAAACTTCTGCCTTGATCTTAGTAATTCCTGTTCATATTGTGTTTTCTTATATCTGTTGTACAGTGTATTGTAAAGCATAAACATCAATGGAAATATTAAGCATATTTTCATGCTGTTAAGTCTCTGCATTAATGCATGAAGTATTTTTACCAGTTTTTCCCACAGAATATGATGATGTTGTTCTTTATACCAAGTATAGCTGTGTTGTTAAACAAACAAGCAGTTTTAAGAGGTATAATTCATCTGCATGTTTTTGCTTATATAGAAATAATTAGCCATTCACCACAAACTTCAGCAGCCAAGAGTTTATATTGACTATAACGACTGCATGCTTCTCATTAAACCCTGTGCTTTTCAAACTCAATAGTTAATCGCCAACTGCAACGTGCAAACGTGATGTAAATAAACTGTTTTATTAAAGTGTCAGCTGCCAGCTTTTCAAACGTTCCGAACACTCAATTAGCCGCTTACTTGAGTCACAATAAATGACTGTTTCAATGTACCATCAGATGATTTCTTTCCCTTTTCATGAAGGAAACTAAAACTCAACAATAGTTTGGCTTCTAGAGTGTGCGATATCATGGCGCGGTGAGCCTGGTAAGACAATTAAAACATGCTGGCCTGATCTATTACTCTGTCGATTAACCTCATACATGCCTGCTGTCTGGAGATTTCTGAAAATACGCTCAGGGTTTCTGCCGTAATAGCTCTCCTCCATCAGACAGAGGGAACATGTCACTCCAGCAGAGATTTTTGAAGAGAATTTGCATACCATTGTTAAAAATTTGGCCAGCTAATACCAAAACTTTTAGAAAACAGATGTGGGGTTCTTTGTAAATGAAGAGAATGGGCTCAAGGTAACAGCTTTTCCAAACATTCAATTCGGCAGCAAATGTTATGTTGATAACAAGGGAGAACACACTGAAATGAATACACCTTTAGAGAATATTTCAGATCTGCTGCTGTCGGATATTAACATTTTACCCCTGTGGTTTGCACTTTATTGTGCATCTTTGCAGCCCATTCTAGAGCTAAAAGGGATGTTTAATTATTGCATTTGCCAAAATGCTTATGCATTCTCAATTATTTCACATCTAAATGGAAAAACCACCAAGGAAGTCTCTGTTTTGTAGAAGATGATCGAATCTTTCTATCACCATCTGCGGAAAGTGCCGTGATTATTCAGTTATGTTAAATAACTCGCGGCGCGCCACGAAAACGACGGGGAAAACAAATACTCGCCTTCCTCAAATTTTACAAGAGAAACAATGCAGAACTGGGAGAAATAATTATCTCTCAGACTAGTGTTTGTTCGGGGAAATAGCCTGAAGCTTAAAAAGCCAAGACAGTCTATCAATCTAGCCTTGGCAAAGGAAACCATTTAAGGCGTTTTAAATGGTGCGGCCTCTGGGCAAACGAAACATTGCACTGTTATCCTGCAGCTTGTGTGCCATAGATAATAGTGTGGAGACATTTATAAACAAACACTCTGTTTTTTCTGCAGACATTACCTTAGAACAGAACTTTTCTTAGGCTGTGGTTGATGTCTGGGTCTAGCCGTCAGTACCATTCGTAACAATAGCAGATGATTTGTGATTCATTCGTGGTGTTTTTGTTCAGTAATTGGCCACTGTCGCTGATTTATTTCATTTTCTTTTCTACTAAAACTCAGTAATCTAATGGTGATGTGTCACTCTACATTTGAACATAATTATATTTAATCTATTTTCCAACATTAGTCCATTTAAGGCTAATTGATTTTTAATGACCAGGTGAATTAATTTATGATTAGCTGATCATAACAACCTAACAACAGAGATATTTCATAGCTTGATGATCTTCACTGTAAAGGATCTAGTAGAACGACTCATTCAATATAATGTACCAACAACACGCATCATAAATCTATTCTAATAGGGGTTTCTGATGTGATGTCGCCTTTGGCTTGCAACATTGAACTTAGCCTAATAAAGAAACCATTATCATCTTGTGGTTCATGACTGTTAGTATCTGTTAGTTTGCTGTAAATGCTTTCTACAGCTTTTAATTTACATTTCTAATCCTTATATATATATATATATATATATACATACATATTGCCAAAAGTATTCGCTCACCCCCTTCCAATGAACAGGTTTAACTACTTTAGTAATATCCATGAGTACAAATCTTAATGTTAAAGCATATAATGATATTCTATGGAATTGTGTGCTTCTAATTTTATAGCAACAGTTTGGACAGGACCCTTTTCTATTCTAACATGACAATGTCTCTGTGTATAAGGCAAGGTTAAAAACAAAATGATTGATTGAGTCAGTGTGGAAGAACTTGACTGGTCTGCATAAAGCCAACTCCTAATCCCAGCTGAACACCTCTGGTGTGACTTTAAATGCAGACCTTGTGCCAAAAACTCATCACCAAACACCAATGTCTTGTACATATGTCAGTACAGTCATTTTAGACACTTCCAAAAACTGTTACAACAGAGATGGAAATAAATTTTTAAATACATGAATTATGTTTCCTTTTATGCCACAGTTTTGGAAGTGCTCTTTTCTGTTCTGCAGAAGGGGGTGTATAGTGAATGTAGAAGCCATTGGTATTTAGTGATGAGTTTTTGGCACAAGGTCTGCATTTAAAGTCACACCAGAGGTGTTCAGCTGGGATTAGGAGTTGGCTTTATGCAGACCAGTCAAGTTCTTCCACACTGACTCAATCAATAATTTCGTTTTTAACCTTGCCTTATACACAGAGATATTGTCATGTTAGAATAGAAAAGGGTCCTGTCCAAACTGTTGCTATAAAATTAGAAGCACACAATTCCATAGAATATCATTATATGCTTTAACATTAAGAGTAGTACTCATGGATATTACTAAAGTAGTCAAACCTGTTCATTGGAAGTAGGGCCGTCAAACGATTAATCGTGATTAATCGCATCCAAAATAAAAGTTTATGTTTATATACTATATGTGTGTTTACTTTGTATATTTATTATGTACATATAAATACACACACATACATGTATATATTAAAACTAAATATTTATATGTATATATATATTTATACCTGTATACAATTTAGATTATAAATAAATATAAATATTTTAGATATAAATCGAAAATATTTTTCCTTAATATATACATGTATGTGTGTGTGTATTTATATATACATCATAAATCTACACAGTACACAGACATATAGTATGTAAACATAAACTTTTATTTTGGATGCGATTAATCGCGATTAATCGTTTGACAGCCCTAATTGGAAGGGGGTGAGCGAATACTTTTGGCAATATAGTGTATATATGTTCAGCTGTTCTTTTTTAATAGCTAACTTTTAACTAGTTTAGAATTTTTCTGATCATCAGTCATCAAAGCTAAGCAAATACTGGTCACAGATTTACTTTAAATTTCACCAAGCTGATTACTCACTAAAAACTCTTACAGATTACATTTCATGCCATTTTAAGTCTTATTTTGGCATAACAAAGTGGTTATATCTAAGTGTGTTGGTTGTTTTTATTTTAGTTAAAGTTAGTCTTATTATTAACGCCATTATATTGTTCATTCAGACTGATTCGCAAATGCACAGGGGCACAAGAGGCGGGGTTTATCGCATAAACCAATCACAGCCAATCATATCATGATTCATATCACACTTTCTCCAATTCATTCTTAATTACCCTCACAAAACCCATTGCATGCTTTTGGGGGTCTGTTAAATCTCAGTGTGCTCAGAGGAGGTGAGAGGGACAATGTCGATGTTGGACACTGTTTCTTTAGAAAAATTAGTGATTTATACACATTTTTTAAATAAAGTAAAATTTGGGCATGCAGAGTTTTATCAACTTTTCCTAAAGTTAAAATATTTTTATTTTTAGTAGTGAAAACATTGTGCAACAGGCATTATTGCTCCATAGAATTTGTTTGCCTTTTCTTTCAACAACATATTGACTAAAGCAATTACTTATATTTTTTTTCAGTACAATAATATTTAATATTATTTGTATGTTTTCCATGAGCACTTAGACTAGAGTATCTGCAATCAGGGTGGATAAACATTATCTTAGTTGTACTTCAAACTACTTGTTCAATGGGCTCTTGAATACATATATTGATTGATACAGAAAGATTCAATTCAGTATTCTAATAGAGAATGAGATCTCTAAAGGGCTTTATAATTTAAGCAATTCTCTAGCACTCTAGTCTTGTCTGTGTTTAAATCTCACCTGATATGTACCCATGCATTCCTCCATTTTCTTTCTTTTTTTTCTGTATGATGTTTGCACAAATGATTTTCGCCCCCACTTCAGCCTACGTATATAAGAATCTCATCCACTTTCCCACATTGAATCATCTTGGATTTCAGAACTGGACAACACTGTTATTTTAATTAATATGTAGGCGTTGTTTCTCTCTTTTTTTCTTTTATGTTTTCTATCAAACCTGTCAACCAGACTTTTTTCTTTATTTAAAGTTAAACAAATTACCACTTATTACTATCATGACTGTTGAAGTTTTGTGAATTATGGAAAGGCCACTGATGAGCGTTTGCCCATGTCCAAAGTAATGAACTTGTGAAGTGTGTGCCTCTGACTGAGCTGACCTCTTTCCTTTAATGAATGCACCACATCTGTTAAAGCAGAAGCTGACTTTTTATAGGCTTACAGCGCTGTCAGGTCAGGCTTCAGCGGTCATTGACAGTCAAGTTGATGATTATGTAATTATGAATGTCTAGAGACTAGAGTCATGTGATTTCTGAATGTCACTGGACATTTTGAGCTCTAGTGCACCACATTATGCTTGGGATGGTCCAGTTAAATACTCTAGACATATCTAGATATTTGTATGCCAGCCTGGAGGCCCTTTTGTCAACCAGTAGAATTTGGGACTATCATCTCTATCGCAGATGCACACTCATGTGTGCCAAGTGGTCATGAAAATGTTTACATGCATTTTTAAGCATTGCAGTTTAAAAACAAGCAATTTTAAGATGTTAAAATGCAATCGGCTGCAAAAAGAGAACTCCGCTACAGCACAGTGTTTAAGATGGATGTGCACATGAAAATGGAGCTTATAGAGGTCCAACAAATTCTTTGGTTTTCCGTCATTTCTGTGTATCTGAATTCTTCCGACAATGACTGTATGATTTTGAAAATATTTTGAATTTAAAGATCTGGGTAAATTTAACTTATTTTGTCTTCTGGGAAACATGTCTTCTGTCGCCTCTGAAGGGCAGTACTAAATGAAAAAATATATGATATTCAAGCAAAATAAGAAAAATGTACACATCTTCATTTATTTCCAAAAGTTTTCACCCCCGGCTCTTAATGCGTGATTTTTCCTTCTGGAGCATTATGAGTGTTTGAACCTTCTGTAATAGTTGCATATGAGTCCCTCAGTTGTCCTCAGTGTGAAAAGATGGATCTCAAAATCATACAGTCCTTGTTGGAAAGTACACAAAATACACAAAAATGCTGGAAAACCAAATAATTTGTGGGACCTGAAGTTTTTTTTTTTTTTTTTTTTTTTGAAGAACAGCAGGCAGTTTAACTGTTTAGGACAAACAAGGGACTAATGAACAACTATCACTAAAAAAAATAAAATAAGTAAATATATATATATATATATATATATATATATATATATATATAGCTATGGATCAGTATTAAGAATCAGTATTAAGTATTAAGAATCAAGGGGGTGTAAACTTTTGAACCAGGTCATTTTATAAATTCAACTATTGTTTTCTATTGTGGACTATATGTTAAAATCTTTTATGTGAAATATCTTATTAAGGTCAGTACTAAATAAATAACAACATGCATTTTGTATGATCACACTTATTTTGGTAAAATAATTAACATTTTTCAGAACCTTGAAAGGGGGATGCAAACTTTTGACCTGAACTGTACACATACGTGTGTGTCAAAATGCCCGTCTTTGTAAGTATACTCGTAAACACAGTAATTTAGGTCTTATGTGTAACAGTGTATTGGATCTGGGCAGGTCTTAAAGTGACAGCAGTCTAATATTTCTGCTGTCTGTCATTCATGTTAATAAAACAAGAAAAGAGAGAAAATCTCCCACTGCTCTTGACTAAATCATCATACTTTTATCATACTGTTACTAATTTTAGGAAATGTGTAGGCAGTATAGAGTGTATTCTGTTCAGTAGTTACTGTAGCAAGCTGCTAGTTTTCTACTTGGAACACAGCCCATGTTTCCAAAAGCTAATATGTTGGCCACACACATATATCTGTATTGTTTTTTGACATTTACACACTTGCTGTTGCTTTATCTCTAATTGTTTGAATAATAAGCTACCACCACTGCCCTTTTGTCACCAAAATGCAATTTCATACATTTTTAATCAAGTGTATTTAATCTTAATCACAGACGGCTTACATTGGGCCACTTGCAGCAGATGGATATTTTTAGATCACAGGTTTATTTATTCGTCTGAGTCGAGAGAAATGACATTTAGTGTTTGACCTACAAGACCACTGTAATGTTTAACAGTTATTACAGGCTTTACAACTTCAGAGTAGCTTTTCTCCAAATCATTATCATGTCAATCTCTCAAATTCTCATTCTCTCTCTTACATTTGACCAGGCCACTGGAAAAGTGATTTGCAAGGAATAAAGGAACTCTGTTGAACTCCTTTGTTCAATCTGGTGAAGTGAATTGTGCAAATTAAGCCTTTGAGTCTTTGATGGCAATGAAATGGCTTTTTAAAGTTAAAAATGTCTCTTCTGCAGTATATTTTATTGTTCAAAGGCCACAGAAAGTTTTTGGAAACTTAAAACATGCTTTGAAAAGTCTGAATGTGATTGCATTAAATAGGCTAACAAAAGACCAAACCATGTGTCATCTGCAAACAAATAACTCTAGAATTTGTTTTTTTTTTTAGGTTTAACTTATCGATGTGTAACTAAAATGGTGTCAAGGGGATTTTTATGGATTTATAATTTGTTATATAAACAGATAACTGGTTAGTTAATTTGCCATATAGTGCAAAGACATCCATGCATTTTTAAATTTCTCCTAAGTATCCAAATACTTCACTCTGAGTCTCTAAAGGTTAAAGCAATTCAGGTCAGAGTTGTGTGAACCAGGCAATTTAGTTAGAGAGTTTGATCAAGCACCTTCTCTAAGAGGCATAAATAAGAAATAAATAGCAGTAAAAACCTCTGAGTTTATCAGCTCTGTGCGGCTTGTGGAGGATTTGAAACTGCAAGCATCTATTTGATGTGTCATTCTAAAACCTCACAGTTCGGATCAAAATCAATCAGTGTCAAATGCATTTTTTAACATTTTTAGACATTCAGCTTTGGAAAATTTAATTCCACAACATTTAACAGATGCTCCCATTCGCAGTGACAAAAGTGTTTTCACATCGCATATGAGACTGTTGTGATCAACAGATGGCGAGCATGTAATTTGGAAGGATATCTGCTTTGGAAAAAAGTGCTTCCTGTACAACAACAAACAAGTAATATACTAAATCTAATACATATACAATACAATACAACCAAGCCAAGTATAAACCAAGTATAAAACTTTTTTTGTTGTTTCATATATATATATTATTATTATGGAGGCCATTTCTGCCACTGAATCAAAAACAAAACAAAAAAAAGTTTTTTGCGACTTTTTATATCACAGTTCTGACTTATTTTCTCAGAATTGTGTGATATAAAGTCAGAATTGCAAGATATAAACTCTTTTTTTTTTTTCAGAATTACATGATACCAACTCACAATTGAAACTTTTTTGTTCTTAGATTTGCGATATAATCTCACAATTCTGACCTTTTTTCTCAGAATTGTGATATAAACGTACAATTGCAAGTTATGTCAGAATTACATGATGTAAACTCACAATTGCGAGAAATAATGTCAGAATTTATACAAACTTGTAATTCAGACTTTTTTCCTCAGAATTGCGATATAAACTCGCAATTGCAAGTTATCATGTCAGAACTGCAAGATATGAACTCACAATTCTGACTTTTTTCCTCAGAATTGCGATATAAACTCGCAATTGCAAGTTATCATGTCAGAACTGCAAGATATGAACTCACAATTCTGACTTTTTTCCTCAGAATTGCGATATAAACTCGCATTTGCAAGATATCAAGTCAGAATTGCAAGATATGAACTCACAATTCTGACTTTTTTTTCTCAGAATTGCGATATAAACTCGCATTTGCAAGTTATCAAGTCAGAATTGCAAGATATGAACTCACAATTCTGACTTTTTTTTCTCAGAATTGCGATATAAACTCACAATTGCAAGTTATCATGTCAGAACTGCAAGATATGAACTCACAATTCTGACTTTTTTCCTCAGAATTGCGATATAAACTCGCAATTGCAAGATACCAAGTCAGAATTGCAAGATATGAACTCACAATTCTGACTTTTTTTTCTCAGAATTGCGATATAAACTCGCATTTGCAAGATACCAAGTCAGAATTGCAAGATATGAACTCACAATTCTGACTTTTTTTTCTCAGAATTGCGATATAAACTCGCATTTGCAAGTTATCAAGTCAGAATTGCAAGATATGAACTCACAATTCTGACTTTTTTCCTCAGAATTGCGATATAAACTCGCATTTGCAAGATACCAAGTCAGAATTGCAAGATATGAACTCACAATTCTGACTTTTTTTCTCAGAATTGCGATATAAACTCGCATTTGCAAGATACCAAGTCAGAATTGCAAGATATGAACTCACAATTCTGACTTTTTTCTCAGAATTGCGATATAAACTCGCATTTGCAAGATATCAAGTCAGAATTGCAAGATATGAACTCACAATTCTGACTTTTTTCCTCAGAATTGCTATATAAACTCGCATTTGCAAGATATCAAGTCAGAATTGCAAGATATGAACTCACAATTCTGACTTTTTTTTCTTAGAATTGCTATATAAACTCGCATTTGCAAGATACCAAGTCAGAATTGCAAGATATGAACTCACAATTCTGATTTTTTTCTCAGAATTGCGATATAAACTCGCATTTGCAAGTTATCAAGTCAGAATTGCAAGATATGAACTCACAATTCTGACTTTTTTCCTCAGAATTGCGATATAAACTCGCATTTGCAAGATATCAAGTCAGAACTGCAAGATATGAACTCACAATTCTGACTTTTTTTTCTCAGAATTGCTATATAAACTCGCATTTGCAAGATATCAAGTCAGAACTGCAAGATATGAACTCACAATTCTGACTTTTTTCTCAGAATTGCGATATAAACTCACATTTGCAAGATATCAAGTCAGAATTGCAAGATATGAACTCACAATTCTGACTTTTTTTTCTCAGAATTGCAATATAAACTCGCATTTGCAAGTTATCAAGTCAGAATTACAAGATATGAACTCACAATTCTGACTTTTTGTTTTCAGAATTGCAATATAAACTCGCATTTGCAAGTTATCAAGTCAAAATTGCAAGATGTTAACTCACAATTCTGATTTTTTCCCCCAGAATTGGTTGATATAAACTAACAATTCTGAGAAATAAATTTTGACTTGTGAGATAAAAACTCACACATTTTTATTTCACAATTTTGAGGAAAAACAAGCCAGAATTCTGGGATATATCTTGAATTTGTATCACACAATTCTGAGAAAAAAGTCAGAACTGCGAGATGTAAAGTCACAATTGTAAAAAAAAAAGAAAGAATTGTTAAGATACAAAGTCGCAATTACCTTTTTTAATTTTTGTTCTAAACGGGCTTCCATATATTATAAATTATATTTTAAAAAATTATTTAAAGTTCTGAAAACTGTTAAAATCACATATTGCATAAAAAATAAGCTAGTTTTAAGCAAGTTCTTTATTTTGAGTTATTATATAGTATATTTTAAACCACTTCAAGCTTTTTCTGTGAACCATTTTTTATTATAAATGAGTTTTGAAAACTCAATTAGAATTGCTAGAAATTGTAAATGGTTTAAATCAAAGATGTTATTAGTATCAACTCATTTTTACAATGCAGCAGATGGACACCAATTTATTAGCCTTGAGCATTAATACAAGTCCATTATAAGCTTGATCATTTTTATGCTGTAAGCAGGATGTTGTCCAGTCTTGGTGGACATACTGCTGCATTGTTGATCTGCGGCCCCATCAATCACTAGACAGCTGCAGAGGGAGAGGAAAAGGCCAGCCAATCAGAGAAGAGAGTTGTTGGGACAAGTCCAATGGAAACCTCTGGAGAGCTCTGATTTCCAGGAGAGCTGCTCCACTGTCACTCTTTTCTGACAGACACTTATATACACACACACCAACTTAGTTTACTTGGGAACTGTTGTAAAGACACACACATACAATATACTCACTGAATCAAAATGCATTAAAGGGATAGTTCACCCAAAAATACTCACCCTCATGTTGTTCCAAACCTGTAAGACCTTCATTCATCTTCGGAACACAAATTAAGATATATATATATATATATATATATTTATTTATTTTATTTTTATGAAATCAGAGAGCTTTCTGACCCTGCATAGACAGCAATGCAACTTAAATGTTCCCAGGCCTGGAAAGATAGTAAGAACATCGATAAAATAGTTCATGTGACATCAGTGATTCAACCTTAATGTTATGAAGCTATCCCTTTAATATTAGTAAATGTTTTGAATCACCTAAGACATCCCACAATCCTGTGTGTGCGGTTCTGTAGTAAAGTATATTTGTCTAACTGAGCAGTTCAAATACATTAATTTTGTTTGTTTGGTCAAAGTTCTAAACTTTCGTTCTGAACATAACAAAAGATGCATGTCCTTGCATTTTTATTTTTTCATGTTTGTATGAATGCAGGTGAGTGCATCATGTTGTTCCTTGTAACTACAATTTTACCTCAGTAGTTCTCATTACATCGAATTCCTTTCCTTATTAAAAACACACAGCTCAAAGACCCTTGACTGAACAACCCAGAAAACAATGGGGAATTAATTATTTTCAAATATGTGTACCTAATTTTAATCCCATTATGTCTCTTGGGATTTTAGCTTTTTCTGTGGAAGGCAACGTTAAGCCAGAAAAGAACAAACCACAGCTAATAACTAATACCGGAAGCTGCTGGGCCACAGCAAGTTAATTTTGACATCAGATTACTTCACCAGCAAGAAGCACTAAACGGAAAACTCTCTCCATGTCTTCCTCAGGAATATTTTTTTAATGAAAATTTACTCTGTTTATTTTGTAAATGCATGTATATGTTTCTTTTTTAAATGTCAATATTGTAATCTTTAATCAAAATGTCATAAATCAATCGTTCCATCATGGATGTAAGGCATAATTGTTTAACATTATCTTACAAGAGGAAAGAAGCCCTGGACTAGATGGTGATAAAGGGCATCAGTACAGATTTTCAGATTCGATTAGTTTCAAATTTGATTCAAATTTGATTTAATTTAATTTGATTCTCTTCCGATTCAGTTTGACATATTTAAATGTTTGCTTACATTAAAAAAAAAAATAGAGTACATATAGACAACCTCTACGTGTCTGTATGGGAGTATAAACTACTTGTTTATTGGTCAGAGGAGAACTGACCCCCTGACTGAGCCTGGTTTCTCCCAAGGTTTTTGTTCCTTGCCATTGTCACCTATGGCTTGCTCAGTTGGGGACAACTAAATTGGGGACAATTAATTTGGGACAATCAATTTATTAATTTGGAACTATTGATTAATTTCCTCTAACTAAAATTGTTTACCGTTTCTTTTTGCATTTTCGATAATTTATTTTTCTATTTGATACTGTAAAGTTGCTTTGACGCAATTTGTATTGTAAAAAGTGCTATATAAATAAAGCTGACTTGACATTATAAAACTTATATTATAAAAACTGTTTTTTTTTTTTTTTTACAACACAGTTTGCTATTGCAATTTATTTATTTAACAGAAACAATATTCATACCAGTGGTGGATAGTAACAAAGTATTTGTAATTCGTTACTGTACTTAAGTACATTTTTCAAGTATCTGTAGGCTACTTTACTGGAGTAGTTTTATTTTGAGCAACTTTTACTTTTACTTCACTACATTCCAAAGCATAAGATCGTACTTTTTACTTCACTACATTTCATAAAACATATCATACTCCTTCATCATAAAATATCACTTGCTCCAAGACGCAGAAGCGGTGTCTGATTCATGAACAAACTGATTCTTTTCAATGAACCTGTTAAATCGGTTCGTAAATCGCACCAAACGATTCATTCACGAATTGGAAATGATCCGATTGCAGCTCTTCTGGAGTTGACAACTCACTGAGCCGTTTAGAGCGAGTGAACTGAACCGGGAGAGTGTGCGCGCGACTGATGTTGCGAAAAGTAAGTTACTAATGTCGGATTTTAGGATTATTGTAAATTAAAATAACGTTTGAGTCAAAACGGTCACTTGTTTGTGAACTAAATCTGCTGTAAAGGGTGATCCCCACTGAAATGCAGACACATGTTTCTATGTTTTTGGTCAAAAACATTTGGTCAAAACATTAAAATAACACAAATTAACGTTAATAGCTCATGCACGTTCATATTTTCCTGCTGCTGCAACTTAGCCGTTTTTTTAATGCTACGCATTTAGCCTAGCCCTGGGTGAAGTCTGTTTTTATATTATCAATATTTATCGTTTGGATCAACTATGAGTAGACATATGTTTATTCATAACAACCATACGGAAAATATGTAAATATTGTTAGCTGGTGCTAACTATCTAGCTAAACAAGCTTGCTGGTGCTAAGTTGAGGTAATTTTTTAGATATAAAGTCCAAATATTTTTATTCAACCACCTATATAGATGAGCATCTATATACAAGTATGTGATGTTCAGAACATGGTAACTATTAGTAATTATGAAAAAAAAAAAAAGAAAAAAAAAACGGAAGTGATGCCCTCTGGGGACATTTGGCTAGGGGTTGTATTTATCATTATAAAATATAATTATATTCTCAAAGTGTTCTTCCTAACTTTAGGCCCCATTCTTATCATATAACTGTGACGTTCTGCAAAACAACAAGCTTTAAAACACTTTTTTCCTACTGATGTTCAAATCTGTTTTCTCTCAGATACCTGTCAGTGTAAGCTTCACAGTGAATATGACTACATCACTCTCACCAACGTAGTCCATATCAACATCAAAAATATATCTTGACTCCATATAGTGGTTATTTTGGGAAAATCCCAGGTATTTTAAGCAGTAGGATTATAAAAAAAAAAAAAAGTGCTAATATAAAATTAAATTAAGTAGCCTATATAAAATTGCAAAATAAATCTGTACTTTTTTACTTAAGTACATATAAAATCGAGAACTTTTGTACTTTTACTCGAGTAAAATTGAAAAAGGAGTACTTTTACTTTTACTGGAGTAATATTTTATTATACGTATCTCTACTTTTACTCAAGTCCTTGATTTGTGTACTTCGACCACCACTGATTCATACTATATATTTTTAAGATAGTTCCATGAAAAACTTTTAAAGTTCGCCTAAAAACTTGAACGTCAAAATATCTTCATTTGTGTTTTCCAAAAATGAACAAAGTTCTTTCGGTTTAGGAATGACATGAGGGTGAGTAATTAATGACATAACTTTCATTTTTGGATGAACTATCCCTTTAAAATCGATGGAAGCTTTCCATTGTAAATTTTCGTAACAGTGCAAAAAGGCTCTTTAGATTTAAAAAGTCACTAAATGGTTCTTTTAAATCTGCATTGTTAATAGCTATGGATATCTGTTCTTATAATCAAGTCATGAAAAGGTGGATAAATGATCAGTGAATAGAACCAGAGCCAAATTCTTAATAATGCATCTTCAAACTCTTAACTTTTAACTTTTGCAGTTGAAGAGAGCAAGAGAAAATGAGAAATAGGACTTTAATGTGTTGTCTTTCAAGGCTAATGTACTCCGTAGCCTTGAGTGTTTTTAAAAAGTGATCAGAACAGAAGGTTTGATTCAAACTTAAATATTTCTGTAATTCTTCAGGTCAGCAGAAGTTATAGCATGAACATGTGATGTGGGATACAGCAAATCCATTCATGAGAAGAAGCTTTGCGTAATGTTTAAGAAACATTACTTTTGTAGAGAAATTAATTGTTTCTTTGTTGCCTGATACTCAAGCAATGTCAAGGATTTTAATTAGAATTTGGTTTTATTATTAGTCGGCTTCACATCATATTTCACATTTTCTCTCTCCTTGAAGTGTAATTAGGGCTATTATGTACACAGCAATTATTTTCATGAAATTTTGAAGATGTGAATTTTGAAGAGGAAAATGGGTCTCCGGTTCAATTAATCCATTGCTAATAGCCTTCAGAATGAGTAAGAAAGAGCTAATACGCCACAAACCCATTAGCAACACCCCGGCCAATGGCGTTGTGTTCCTGCCCTAATGAAACATTAGGTACTCATATGATCCTGCGCTCGCGTGTGCATGTGCACATTATGCCGGTGAACTTTCATGCCGATGTTTGTTTAATGTTGTTGCTGTAATTAGAGTCCAGTGGCTGACACTCGAACAAAGCTGCAACCTTTTAGTGCTCTACATGTTAGTGAGTTAGCTTCACCAGCCTCAGGCTCCCATTAACCCGAGCGAGCCCTGCTCCTTGGGAACGCCATCCCATAATATACCATCTCAAGCCTGGGTCAGAATGAAGAGGCTTGCTGGAAAATAGAGTTTGGCCTTAATTACTCTCTACCTGAGCTGTGTGTGAATGGATGTGGGGTTTTAATATGTTGTGGAGATGTGGCGCAGCTGTGTTCGGAGACTCCATTGTTATTGTCCAACCACCTGTTTATTGGGTTTTTTTAACTTTACATTTTCCAAAGGACAAAATGAATATTGCAGCAGTCTATTGTTCATCTGATGTTGTTTCATATAGTACTTTTTTTCATGACTTTTTTTTTTTTTCTTTTCCAAAAATGAAAATTATCCCATTATTTACGCACCCTCAAAATATCCTAGGTGTATATGACTTTCTTCTTTCAGATGAATACAATCAGTGTTATATTAAAAAAGTCTGGGCTCTTCCAAGCTTTATAATGACAGTGAATGGGTTTTGAGATTTTGAAGTCCAACAAAGTGCACCCATCTATCATAAAAAGCACTCCACATAGATCCGGGGAGTTAATAAAGGCCTTCTGAAGTGAATCAATGCGTTTTTGTAAAAAAAATATCCAGAATTGCAACGTTATAAACCATAATCACTAGCTTCTGCTAACTGTCGTTAGCTTGTATTCATGAGAGAGTGGTGTTCCAGTGGATGACATAAGTAAAGCGCAAGCTCCAATGACAATATGCTAGTCTCGCTATGCCTACATCCTATGTCATTTGCTAAAACACCACTTTCTCGTGAACACATGTACAACAGTTAGTGGAAACTAGAGATTGCCCATTCACTGCCATTATAAAGCTTGGAAGGGCCAGGAGTTTTTTGTTTGTTTGTTTGTTTGTTTGTTTAATGTAACTCTGATTGTGTCTGAAAGAAGAAATATACACCTAGGATGGCTTGATTTAAATTTTTTAGGAAACTATTCCTTTAACCTGTTAACTGTCATACATGTATTACCTCTATTATGTATTTTAGTAAGCATAATAAATTAGGTATCATTCAAAAGCTTAAGCGCTGAAAGTTCATCCCGTAAAAAAAGTTCTGTCAAATCGATTAATCACATCCAAAATAAAGTTTAACTTGTATTACACATAAATATAAATATATTACATATGTTTCATAAATATATACATCCATGTGTGTTGACTACTACACATATAAGAAGTCAAACTTTTATTTTGGATGCAATTAATCACGATTAATCGATTTGACAGCACTAACATAGATATATCAGTGTAGATACAGTTTCATGTGAAAGTTTGCAAACCCAGAATCAGTGAAAATGTGGATCATTTAACACAATATGAGAAATCAAACAAAATACATGTAATTTTTTATTTAGTACTGTCCTAAGATATTTTACATGACATATGTTTACATATAGTCCACAAGACAAAAAAATAGCTGAAATGATTAAAATAACCCCCTTCAAAAGTGTGTTGTTACCTGGTGATCTACAACTGTTTTTTTAGTGTTATTTTGTGATGGTTGTTCACGAGTCCCTTGTTTGTTCTGAACAGTTAAACTGAGCACTGTTCTTCAGAAAAAATCCTCCAGGTCCTGCAGATACTTCAGTTTTCCAGCATCTTTTGCATATTTGAACCCTTTCCAGCACTGACTGTATGATTTTGAGATCCATCTTTTCACACTGAGGACAATTGAGAGACCTTCGAAAGCAACAGAAGATACTTGCATGTTTCCCAGAAGACAAATTAAGTACAATTTACTTTGATCTTGAAATTCAAAAAGTATTCACCCCTCAGCTCTTAATGCATTGTGTTTCCTTCTGGAGTATCAATGAATGTTTGAATCTTTTTTAATAGTGTTCGAGTTTCTCAACTGTCCTCAGTGTGAAAAGATGAATCTCAAAATCATACAGTCACTGCTGGAAAGGGTTCAAATATGCAAAAGATGCTGAAAAAATGAAGAATCTGCAGGACCTGGAGGAGTTCTAAAGAACAGTGCTCAGTTGAACTGTTCAGAACAAACAAGGGACTCATGAACAACCATCACAAAAAAAAAAAAAAAAAAACAGTCATAGATCATCTAGGTAACAACACACAATATTTAGAACCATTGGTTATTAAACTTTTAAAGGGGGTTATTTTAATAATTTCAGCTATTTTGTCTTGTGGACTACATTTAAACATCTTTTATGTAAAATATCCTACTCGGTACAGTACTAAATAAAAAATAACATGCATGTTGTATGATCTCTCTTATTTTGTTAAAATTATTCACATTTTCACATATTCTGCAAGTAGTTCTCATATATATATATATATATATATATATATATACACACAGCTGAAGACAAAATGATTAGTCCCTTGTAAAATATTTCATTATTTTTTTTAATTAACTCCCAAGTGTTGTTTAACAGAATGACAATTTTATCAACACAGCATTTTTAAACATAATACTTTATTCAGGAAGCTTTTAGGGTTTGTAATACAAAAAGAAATAAATGTATAACCAAGAATTTTAAAAAGTCTACTGGTCAAAATTATTAGCCCTCTGATGTTAATAGTCAATAGTGTATCCCTTTTGCTTGATAACAGCCTTTAGTGGTTTGCTGTAGTTCTGATCAAGTTTCAAGCATGTCTCCTGAGGAATGACAGCCCATTCTTCCTTAGCAAATCTCTCAAGCTCCTCCAGATTTGTTGGTCTTCTGGCACAAACTCTGGACTTTAGTATGCCCCACAGATTTTCTATTGGATTCAAGTCTGGGCTTTGTGCAGGCCAGTCAAGTACACTCACTTTGCTCATTTGGAGGTATTTCTTCACCAGAAGTGAGGTATGCTTTGGGTCGTTATCATGCTGGAAGACAAAATGTCGACCCAAACCAAGTTTTCTTGCAGACTGTCTGAGGTTGTCTTTCAAAATCTTCTTATAGTCTTCCTTTTTCATGTCTCCTTCAACCCTGATGAGATTCCCAGTTCCAAACGCACTGAAACATCCCCACATTACACTCCCACCACCATGTTTCACTGTGGGAACGGTGTTCTTGAGGTTGAATGCCTCTCCCTTCTTTCTCCAAACATAGGCAACATCTCTATGGCCAAAAAGCTCTAGTTTTGTCTCATCTGACCAAAGGACATGTTTCCAGATGCATCACATTCCCCCAGGTTGTCCTTAGCAAACTTCATTCTAGCTTGGAGGTGTCTCTTCTTCAGAAGTGGAGTTTTTCTTGGTCGGCAACCTCGCAGTTCATTCCTGTGCAGGGCTCTGGTAACTGTCTGGTAATAGGACTTGGCTAGGTCTTTCACTAGTGTCTTGGCAGTTGTTCTTGGGTCTTTACAAACCTCTGTCACTAGTTTTCTTTCCAAAGTTTTTGAAATCTTTCGCTTCCTGCCTCTGCCGTCTTGTTCTCCACTGTGTTGGTCTCTTTAAACTTCTTAATAATGCATCTCACTGCAGTTCTTGACTCTTGAAAACGCTTTGATACATGTGTGTGTCCTTCTCCATCTTTATGAGCATTCCTCTCAAGTCCAAACTAATTTCTTTTGTCTTTGCCAAGATGACAGTGCATATTATTTTACTAGTTGTTTCGTAAGATACTATTTAAAGGCTTAACTAGGTTAATTAGGTTAATCAGGCAAATTAGGTTAATTTGGCAAATCACTGGACAACAGTGATTTGTTCTATAGCTAATCAAACTAATCATTTCTTAAGGGGGCTAATAATATTGACCTTAGCAGGTTTTTATTTTTTATTTTTTTATTATTATTTTATTTAAGCAACTATAATAAATCAGACTTTCTCTAGAAGATAAAAATAATAGGAAATAATGTGAAAACATTTTCTTGCTCTGTTAAATATCACTTGGGAAATATTCTAAATAAAAATGTATAATTTCACAGGGGGGCCGCTAATTTTGCCTTCAACTGTATATATATTTGAAAGACAGTTGGCAATGCCTAAAAATAATTTGCAA
This sequence comes from Cirrhinus molitorella, assembly GCA_033026305.1. NCBI lineage: Eukaryota > Metazoa > Chordata > Actinopteri > Cypriniformes > Cyprinidae > Cirrhinus > Cirrhinus molitorella. Next base: position 16,136,710 of record CM065140.1, on the reverse strand, counting down.
GCACCGTTGGAGACTTGCTGGTATTGTGATGTTGTGATATATATAGTTGAAAGACAGTTGGCAATGCTTAAAAATAATTTTCAAGCACTGTTGGAGACTTGCTGGTATCGGGATGTTGTGATGTAATCGAAGACGGCTCTTGCCCTGAGAAGTTTGAAGAAGCTCTGCTCTAATGCATTTAATCCATTAAGCCATTGGGCATCTAACTATCAGTACCACATTACAGACACAATCCACTCCCATTCGGGCAAGACAGATGGACTGAACCTCATTTATCACATCTTTCATCAGACTCCTTCTGCATACTATGCTATAAATTACAAAGTAAATACCAGCGATTTATATATAACAGAAGTATTTATTAATGCTTAACCTTAAAGTCCTGTTCCTTTATTTCATCAGTATCTGCTCTTACAGCTTCACACACATTACAGGATATGGCATATGGCTGTGCATTATTGTCAGCATTGTGAGTCTGTGTGTGTGTGTGTGTGTGTGTGTGTGTGTGTGTGTGTGTGTGTGTGTGTGTGTGTGTGAGTAATAGAGAGCTTGAAGCAGATAAAAAGGGAGAGCGAGAGTGTGCAGCAAAGTGATTAGTGGACTTTGTGAAGCACCTTGACACACCGGTCCCCAGGCCTGTTTCCGTTCCCCTCAGATTCATTTAATAATTTCCAGCCATACCTGGTTAGACCACAACAGCAAGGCCGGCGTCGATCTGACACTCCCAATATAACTAAGCCACACTTTCTTATTTTAACCACTGATGGTGAAGGAAAGAGATTCGTCACCCAGGGCTTAGTGGAAGCATCATCGCTGCCCACAGCATCCAGACGACCAATGAGATCATCCGGCATGCTTGTCATCTCGAGTACGGCTGCTGGAAAACTGTGACTCTGGTTGTGGCTTGCATGTGTAGCTGTCATTTGTTGATAAGCTGCTCTCTCCCTCTGTGTATCTCTTGATTGAATAGAGCCACTAATAGTGGATGGCACGGATCCCTTTAGCAAGAAACAGGGCCGTAGCGCTGCGCACGTCACTCCTCCTCCGCCCTTCAGCTCCCTCTCTGATGCTTTTAATTCCATCTCCGCGGAACGTTTTCACAGTGACCACGGAACAATTTCACACATGGGATCTCATGCCAAACTGAACGGCAATGCTGCGTGTTTGCTAGATGGGGGATGCAGAATTCGGGATGAACAAAATAGGACACAATTTAATATTCATTGGAAGATTTAAGGTCTGAGAGATTCTGATTTGCAAAATCTCGCATGGTTATTCGAATGAGATATTAAACACAAGGGCGCACCCAAATTCATTTATCTAACCCACTGAAATTGAGCTATCGGTGACACAAAAATGGATTTACTTGACAGGCCCCATATTTTTTCTCTATCACTTGGGGTGGGGGGAGTCACAATAGAAGCAGCTTGTTTAATGAAGATCTGATATGTGATTGCTGCAACAAAAACATCTACACAAATACATATGATGGAGATTACAGTGTTTAAATCAGTCATTTTTTGATTTTGTATTGAAGTGGCACTAATTGATGTTAATATGTATATTGGTACCATATCAGTTATGGGGTGATTTTAGATTTTCAGTGCAAACGGACCAAAAAGGAGACTTCTGAAAACCATGGTGTGGCTGCCCATGTTCTCTCTGCATATCCTTGATGTGTAAACAAAAACATCATGCTCCTATAATAGGTAGGATCATTATTCAACCACTTCAAGCACGTAGACGCGTCCTTATTCTAAATAATAGGGCATCTACCTATACATATCTATGGTCATATGACATGTGTTTTCAGTTGTGTAGTGTAGATGGAGATTGTTTCTGAAACGCAGTGCTTGCCGAAAAAAAAAAAAAGAAAGAAAATAAATTAGAAAAAAAAAACAAAACTAATTGCTATTGCAGGTTTCAACACAGAGATCACGACAAAAAGGCAAAACTAATGGACTGCAGCTTTATTATTATTATTTTTTGAACCTGTGATTCTTTTTTAGGATCTTTTCATTAATAAAAAGTAAAAAAAAAAGCATTTATTAAAGATTTCTGAAGGATCATGTGGCACTGAAGACTGGAGTGAAAATTCCATCACAGGAATAAATAACATTTTAAATATATTCACACAGAAATCAGTTATTTTACAGTGAAATAATATTTCACAGTATTACCGTTTTTTTTATGTTTTTTTTGTTTTTTTTTCTGGATTTTTGATCAAATAAATACAGCCTTGATGATTACAAGAAACTTATTTAAAAAGAAAAAGAAGAAAAAAAAAACATTAAACATCTTACAGATTTTTTTTTTTTTTTAAATAACAAATGATATTATCTAAATCCAAATGTCTTGTTCTTGGTATATCTCACCTTAACTATAATCTTTTTTTTTTCTTTTACATCATAATGTCTCTTAAATTTTTCAGATTCCTGAAACATTCTTTTTATTCCCAAGTCTAAATGAGATCGTAAATGCCAAATCTGATTTATATTCCACTATGAATTGTCTATGAATCTCCTGTAATCAGGTTTAGGAAGTTACTCACTTTTAACATCATTCATTCTCATTTTCATATCATGTTTCTTTGTTATAAATCCTTACGAGTGGAATGTAACTTTCTATTATTGTAGTAATATGAATTATGAACTGATAAGATGATAATCTATTGTTGAACCAAAAAGGAGCCATTACTTATAGGTGAAGCTGTTGTAATTATTCTCATTAAGCTGATTCTACTACACCGTGTGACTTCTCTTGACAGCAACATTTTTCAAAATGCTTTTAATTCTCTAAGAGTGTATCCATCATCTTCACCTGAGATACCGGCAACGCACACACACGCATGATCAAATGTACCTGGAGGCTGTGGCAAATCAGACTTGTCAGATGCTCACTGAATTGAACGGGGAAAAAACAGAATTTGATCTCGCATAGAAGCTGATCACTCAGTTTTACTTGAGCAGAGCAGTCAGTCGAGACCTGACTATGATTAAAATGCCCCCTTCAGCTTTCAGGAAACACCAGGTTGACAGCTAGTAGCCAGCGGGACAAGATGTGATCATCAAGCACAGGTGCACATTAAGATAGAAGACAAAGGAGGTGCAGTTGTCTGTTTAGATTGTCTGTTGATATATTTTTTGATGCAATATGATTATTTCTTTGCGCTGCTGGTATTAAATCTGTCTGGAATTGTCCTGGAGACGTCAATTTTTCATTTTTGATTGTTTGCCTTCATACTGCAGTGTAAAGAATGCATACAAAGCCGTATGCATAAAACTGAACACTAATGCAATTGAAAGAATAAATACAATAAATATATATTGTATATAGTTGTACCAAAACTTAGTGAATGTCTATGGCAGTATAACCTCCCCATGGTTGTTTTGTGCCAAAGGTATTTCTCAGAAGATTCACTGGCCCCACAAAAAGGGAAACAACGGAAGAACATCACAGGGCAGAGCACCTGGAGCACAGATACCGAGTCAAAGCGCTGCATGAGTTCACACAGCTCCAGAGACATTGAAAAAGATAAAAAAGTACATTGGAATTATTTGGCAAGAAGTGACTTTTGGCATGTTCTCCCCGCAGAGCAACCAAGCCTGGCCTGCAGCTAACATCAGTCCAATTTAAATAATCTCATTTTCTGCTCAGTCTAAATGGTTTCCACCTTTGCAAATAATTTATATATATATATATATACAGTTGAAGTCATAAGTTTACATACCCCTTGCAGAATCTGCAAAATGTTAATTATTTTACCAAAATAAGAGGGATCATACAAAATGCATGTTATTTTTTTAGTACTGACCTGAATAAGATATTTCACATAAAAGACGTTTACATATAGTCCACAAGAGAAAATAATAGTTGAATTTGAATTCTGTTCAAAAGATTCTTAAAACTGTGTTGTTACCTGAATGATTCACAGCTGTTTTTTGTTTTTTTTTTGATAGTTGTTGATAGTTCATTGTTTGTCCTGAACAGTTAAACTGCCCGCTGTTCTTCAGAAAAATTCTTCGGATTCCACAAATTCTTTGTTTTTTCATCATTTTTGTGTCTTTGAACCCTTTCCAACAATGACTATTAAGCACTTATTATTATGAGACTCATATGCACTTATTACAGGTTCAAACACTCACTGATGCTTCAGAAGAAAAAACGATGCATTAACAGCCAGAGGTGTAAACTTTTGAACAGAATGAAGATGTGTACAATTTTCTTATTTTGCCTAAATACCATATTTTTTTTTTCCATTTAGTACTGCCCTTCAGAAGCTACAGAAGATGCATGTTCCCCAGAAGACTTCAAATTCAAAACATTTTCACCCCCAGCTCTTAATACATCACTTTTTCTTCTGAAGTATCAGTAATTAACATTTCGCAGATTCTGCAAGGTGTATGTAAACTTCTGACTGTATATGAGTAACTTTGATTATATTGTTATAGTGGGACCTACCAAAATTTATGGACACCATTGTCAAAAACTCATTGTCAATCCATTGTCAGAAACTCCTTTAGTGGCTGTGGTGTCATGGCAAGCTTTGCATGTTTACATCCTGCCAGGATGGTATCTACCATTTCTTGTCTTTGACGTTTGCTGTAGACTACTAAAAGCCTCAAAAGTGTCAGGGCTAAAATGGAGAGAACAAAAACGCTGGTCTTTAGAAAGTGTTATTTATCCACAGGCGTCCATTCTTTTTTCCTCTTCTTATCACTACGAAAGCCCTTTGACTAAAAAAACAACCAAAAGTTGCACAATGTGGCATCGTATCAGTAATTTATGTTCCGAGTTGCTTGTTCCGACTGCGGTAGAAATTCCAACAGGTAGTGGTAATAGCTCACTGAGTGCATGTAATCGAAATAATGATGCCCCTGTAGTCTAAAATATGTGTAAAACAATGTGGATTTTTAAAACGGGTTTTCTACTACATGTTTTAGTAAGACACATCATTTACATTTCCTTTTAAGTGCAAACAATAATGCATAAAGACAAAAAGTTTGAGCTGATGTGCTCATGTGAGCTGGTCTTTAGATGTTTATGTAGAATATTTCTATATTTTCAGCTTGTAAATTGATTAGGGAGATGCATAAAGATTCCTGTATATTATAGCATTTTCTGGATTTAATCTAATCACCAGAACATCGCACAGGTGCCTTTCACTGTTATCGTAGCACACATACTGAGAGAAAGCTAATTTTACATAAAACAGGCTTTAACTGCTTTGGGAAATAGGCAGTCTTGGCAGGACGGAAGAGCGGTGTAAATGAGAGAGCCATGAGATAATGACCATGCTGGCTATTAAAGTGATGTGCCTTCCTCAGGCAAGGTGAATCAGACTCATAACCCGCCAATAACAACCAGACGTGTTTCCAACGGAAAGTCTGTTGTTAATATTCGTGTACAGTATGTAGAGTTTTGGTTAAAGAACAATGGATAGGAATGATTTAAAAATAGCATATCTTTAATGCTAAACAAAGATATTGAGCATAGTGCAGACTTCGGTTTGTAATATTAGCTGACATACTGTGAATGAATGATTGAATACATGTCTCATGATTTTGGTCATTCTGCGGTTGAGCATCAGAGACAGTTGTGCTATTTGCTCAGGGCAGAGGTATTTGCGCAGAGGAAAATGTCACATGGACAAGTAAATCTATTTTGTGACATGCTTCTCTTTCGTCTTCCTCTCTGGAATACGGTGAAATTTGTTTTAGGATTGAACAACGATTTGCAGGTCTCTCAGTAATGTGTCTTTGCCACGATCCTGATATACGATCCATCTGATTTCTGCTGTTTCAGCTCCTCCGATACCTCAGAGAATCAGAGCCTGTTTTCCTTCGCCTAAGCCGATCCTGGATGCTCCTTTGTGGTGATTGCAAGTCAAACAGTGCTTTGTACTTTTCGTGTCAAAATTATGAGCGTCAGAATAAATTTCCAACACAAGCTTTTGCAAAGAGAATTATAGTGCTACGACAGAAATGATGCTCGACAAGTAATGGATAGGGATGCTCAAAAACGCATAAATTAGCTTTTGGAAAATCTTGGCTTTTTGGCTAATTCCACAGTGATTTACCCTGAAAATATAGCTGTAATGACACACCAGTGGGTTGTTCTCTTACTTTTCAGTTTCAGAGAATTAAAGGCTTGATGAGTTCATTTTAAACTGTTATTGGCTAGTACAGGTCGGATCTTTGAGCCTTGCATGGTGTACTTCAGGTTCGCATTGCCCACCTTGTCATTTAGCTGACACTTTTATCCAAACTTCTAGTACATTTATTAGATGGTCAATCCCCCTGATGTCCTGAGGTTAATAGCTTTGCTCAAGGACGTAATGATGATGGCTCTTGGCAGGGTTCTGAACCTACAACCTTTTGGTTGTTAGCCAAGACTTTAACCACTAAGCTACACATCCCTTGAGTTCAGCCATTTCTAACTTCGCTTTATCTTTTACTCGCTGAACTGTATTCAGGGGAAACAACCACAAACTATTTGAGTTTTCAGCTGCAATGATTGACACAGACTATTTTAACGTGTCCTTACTACCTTTCTGTGCCTTGAACATGTCAGTTGTGTTTGTTGGATTTTCACCAAAATTGGCTTAGATAATGTTCAGACCATGCTGGTTAAAAGTTATGGAATTCAACTTGATTAGTCAAACCGTTTTTGAGTAACACATTAAGAAATTTGACAAAAAGCATGCAAAAATAAACATGAGGCTATATCTCCACAACGCTTTAGCGTACTCTGATAAACTTGGTGTGTTATAACAACCATGACCTGAGGCTACCTGCACAGTTTTGGCACAGTGCCACCTAGTGATCAAGAGATATGAAAAATTGATATGTTTGCTTATAACTGCTGAGTGGTTTGGCCAAAAATCACAAAATTTGTTTGATTTAGTGCAGCATGCTGAGTTGAACCATACCCAGTTTTCCCATGTCAGCCATTTTGGGTGGTGGCCATTTAAAATTTTGTTATAAAATACTATATTTTAAGACTGCATCAGCACCATGTCCTGATGCCACCCAAAAAGTTTAGGAATAGCAGTATAATGAAATTAGCAAAAATGCTAATAACATTAATGAACTGGTCTCAATATATTCTTTATAATCAATATATATAGCTTCCTGTCAGCCATTTTAATTTATGTTGAAAACCTGCTTTTTCAAACTCCGTTGGTCCGATTTTCACCAAATTTTGTGTTTTTAGACCATGCTGGCAAACAATTATGGATTTAGTGTTGATATACAAAACGGTTAAAATTTAACACATCAACAAATTTGCAGGAATGATGCCCAACTCTGTCTAAGAATGTATCTCTGCCAAGTTTTGACATTCACACCAAACTTTTCATGTGCCATTGTCACCTCACACTGACCACGCCACATCTGTTTTGTAACAACGCCACCATTCATTAACTATTAATAAAGAAATTTCCCAAAATGCTAACAACTTTTGATTCCATTAGCCTATTGTAATTAAACTAGTCTCTAAATATTTCTTGAGTCATGCCAAAAACAGATATCAATTTTGCCATTGTTGGCCGAACTTCCTGTCAGCCATTTTAATTTATGTTGAAAACATACTTTTTTAAACTCCTCCTAGACTGTTGGTCCGATTTTCACCAAATTTGACTTGGAATATCTTTAGACCAGTGCTGATGTACAGAACGGTTATCATTTAACAAAAATTTACAGCGCTGCAACAAATTTGAGGCATGATGCCAAACTGCAGCCGAGGCTGTATCTCTGCAAAGCATTGACATATTGAAACTAAACTTTGTGTGTGCCATTGTCACCTCACACAGAACACGCCACATTGATTTGATAACAGTGCTGCCTATTGGACAAAAGTGATAAGCCATTTACATATTACTAGTAGTTGTTTATGATTTTGATTTATATTGAAAAAATACTTTTTCGTACTCGTCGTATACCGTTCGTTCGATTTTAACCAAAATCGAGTCATATCATCTTCAGACTGTGCTAACAAAAAGTTATGGATTTTGTGTTGATAGATGAAACCCTTTTTTTACAGCGCTGCAACAAATTTGAGGCATGATGCCAAACTGCATCTGAGGCTGTATCTCTGCAAAGCATTGACACTGAAACTAAACTTGGCGTGTGCCATTGTCACCTCACACAGAACACACCACGTTGATTTGATAACAGTGCCACCTATTGGTCAAAAGTGATAAGCCATTAAACATATTACTAGTAGTTGTTTATGAATGTTTTTTTTTTTTTGACATTTTGACTAAAATAATTTTAAAACGGCTTCAATTACTCATTGCTGCAGTTGGTCTGATACTTGCTGTCATGCATGCATCTGCAGTGCTTGGCCCCTTAATTGCTGCTTGCAGCTATATTTCACAATATTATTGTTTTTACTATACTTTCTGATCTAATAAATGTTTGCTGAGCAAAATTTCACCAGCTTTTAAATTGTAGTGATCATAACTGATTAACTTTACACAGTCATTAAACTGAACTGAATCAAAACTGGTCAGACTTGAGTTGAATAATGACATTATTGTATTTTTAGAGCTGCTTTACAGCAGAATTTTATTTTGCCCCTGTTTGATGAAGTTTGCATCATTGATTGTCATTTTCCTTATTACCATGAAGCTGCTTTGAAAGAATATGTCTTGTCCAAAGTGCTATAAATAAAAATGACTTGACTAGAGTACCCATCATAGTTTCCATTTGCACGTCTTAAACTCAGCTGACGTAGAGACGTATGATGTTTTAGCACTTGGTTCTCAAGAGAAACTATAATGCTTTATTTTCTTAAATTATTAATTGTTTGTTTTCAATCTGTCACCGTAATGCCACGCAGATGACAGTAATTATGCCGGTTTGACACTGTAATGTCAACTGTAATTGGGTACTTCCAGCATCCACCAACAGGTTGAGAAGAAACACATGACAGGGTGTACTATTTTCACACGTCTTCCGAGTAATGGGGATTGTCTGGTGAAAATGAGAAACAGACAAGACGTAAATCTCAGTTTGGACAGCCATCTGTGCGAGATGCGTTTCTGTTTGATACTCCTGGTCAGAAGACTGATTTGACTGGGGATTAGGAGACAAACAGCTAAATATTGTTTGAACATGGCAGATGCTCATTAGAATCAGATATCAGAAGTGTCTACCCTCCTCACATATAAATATGTCCTCTCTCCATCCAGGGTTAGTGATTGAGTGAATGGCTGAAAGCAAATATAGTGGTTGTGTTTTCATATTGAATACACCAAACTGCCGCTATCAGTCATGTCTGCTGGGGCTCTTCTGGGGCAGTTTGTGTCTGGAAGCTGTCTTTGCATAAGCCATATCATTTTTTACCATTCATCATTGGGATATTTGTCCAGTTTGGCATGCCCCATTGTCTCCAGTTGTCTAAGACAGAGAGAGAACAACAGCATGGATTATACATTTTTAGGCATTTTCATGTTTTTTTTTTCTTTTATTTATTTTTTTATTAAGATATTGATCGATCTGTGAATTAAAATGCTTATCATGTACCAAATACAACATGCAGCTTGTTTTTATGGGCATGAATTGCAATTTCTTGTTACACTTTATACTATATTTATTATATAAAGTTTAATATAAATGTAATCATATTTAGAGTTGTCAAAATTAATTGTGTGTGTGTGCGTGTGTGTGTGTTTCAGTTTAACACGTTAAACATTTATGTAATAAAGACATCATTAGCAGTATTGGTTTTTGGAGGATGAATTTTGAGATTTTAAGTTTTCTACTGATATATAATTTCTTATGATTTCTAAAGCGTGATAGGGAAAAGGGCAACAAAGAAAGTCTTTTTGTGATAAAGGTCAGAACTCCTGTTATGATGTAGATTTTTTGAGGTGCAGTCTTGTCATAAATTAATCTATTACGTTTTCTACATAATTTTTAAAACAAAACAATGTCAATACAACAAATACAATAATAATAATAATAAAAATATCTATTTAGGAGTCTAAAACATTTCCAACGATATATAGTTTGCCATGATTAGATTAGGGTTTATTTGTAATATGGTGAAGTAAACTTAGGCGTCCCGCTGATGGGACAGTGACCATTAAAGGGTAAAAAAAACTCCCAATAGTGAGAATTGAAGTTAGAATTGCAAGATAAAAATGTGCAATTCTTATGTTTTTTCTCGCTAACACCTTATTTTGCAATGCCCAAGTAACCTATCATCTCATAATTCTGACTTTCTTGCATTTTTGACTTTTCTAAGATATAAAAACCCGCAATTCTGACTTTTTTCGCCAGTGCAAGTTTGTATCTTGTAATTCTGACTTTCTCGCAAATGTGAGTTTGTATCTCACAATTCTGACTTTTTTCACCAATGCGAGTTAGTATCTTGCAATTCTGACTTTCTCGCAAATGCGAGTTTGTATCTCGCAAACAGGTGTTTTTTATATCACGCAGTTCTGACTTTTTTGCAATTTTGACTTTTTGTCAGAGATAAAACCTCACAATTCTGACTTTTTTTCTCGCAAATGCGAGTTTGTATCTCACAATTTAGATTTTCTTGCAAATGCAAGTTTGTATCTCACAATACAGATTTTTTCTCACAAATATAAATTTGTATCTTGCAATTCAGATTTTTTTCTCGCAATTGCGAGTTTATATCATGTAATTCTGACTTTTTTCTCACAATTCTGATTTTTTCTCACAAATGCAAGTTTGTATCAGACAATTCTTTTTTTCTCGCAATTTCAAGTTTATATCACGAAATTCTGATATATTTTTCGTGCAATTCTGACTATTTTTCTTGCAATTCTGACAATTCTGACTTTTTCTCGCAAATGCAAATTTGTATGTCGCAATTCTGACTTTTTCTTGCAATTGTGAGTTTATATCATGCAATGCTGAATTTTTTTCGCCAATGCAAATTTTGTATCTCACAATTCTAACAATGCGAATTTTGTCTCACAAATCTGACTTTCTCGTAAATCTGAGTTTGTATCTCGCAATTCTGATTCTTTTTGCCAATGAGAGTTTGTATCTTGCAATTCTGACTTTCTTGCAATACAGATGTTTTTTTTATATATATATATATATATATATATATATTACACAGTTCGGACTTTTTTGCAGTTCTGACTTTTTGTCAGAGATAAAGCCTCACAATTTTGACTTCTTTTCTCACAAATGTGAGTTTGTATCTCGCAATTCTAACTTTTTTCACAAATGAGATTTTGTATCTCACAATTTAGATTTTCTCGCAAATGCAAGTTTGTATCTCACAATTCAGATTTTTTTCTCACAAATGCGAGTTTGTATCTTGCAATTCAGATTTTTTTCTCACAAATGCATTTTAGTATCTCACAATTCAGATTTTTTTCTCACAAATGCATTTTAGTATCTCACAATTCAGATTTTTTTTTTTTCGCAAATGCGAGTTTATATCTTGCAATTCTGACTTTTTTCTCGTAAATGCAAGTCTGTACCAGGCAATTATTTTTTTCTCGCAATTGCAAGTTTATATCACGTAATTCTGACTTCCGTGCAATTCTGACTATTTTTCTTGCAAATGAAAACTTGTATCTCTCAATTCTGACTTTTTCTTGCAATTGCGAGTTTATATCATGCAATTCTGACTTTTTTCATCAATGCAAATTTTGTATCTTGCAATTCTGACTTTCTTGCAAATGCGAGAAAATGTTGTTTCTACATTAATTCGGAGATTCAGTGTGAAATTATGACAATATAAATATATTGTATTAATATGTGATTAATCACAATGAATTGCAGAAAAATTTGATTAATTAGTTAATTTTTTAATTAATTTTTAATTAATTTTTTAATTAATTTAATTAATTAATTTATATTTTATTTACATTTTATATATATATATATATATATATATATATATATATATATATATAAGTCTATGAAACTATGAAATAACTTGTCAACTATAATAGATTTAAATTAATATATTGTGTACAAAAATTTTACATTTTGGAAAATGTCCAATATCTTTGTCTCTCCCTTTCCTCCTCTGTATATTAATAACTCTTGATTTTAAGTCAAATAATAACACGCTGATTCATGGGCTTGTTGCCATTTACCTCTATCGCAGTCGCCCACTGCTTATATTACTGAACACATTTGGGTTCATTCTACTGAAGCCGATCAACAATTGATAAACTGTTCGTGACTTAGCGATTAGCATCTTTACAACACATCACTCCACACATCTTGAAAATAATAACTACATTCAGCACAGTGCTAATTTTCTCCATACCTCCTGGAAAAGATTACTTGCCTTGGCATTTTAGCCCTGTAACCGTGAAGCCCTCAGACCTGAGTAATGACCAGCGGGAGCACAGCATCCATCCTCCAAATGCTTTGACTCTTTAATATGCCGCTGTTAATAGAGCCCGCAGTCAGAAAAGGTCTGTCATGATGGGCATCTCAACTCAGTAAACACTAGCTTCTCTCATTGCTTCTCACATCTTGTGGGTGCTTTTACTCTCTTAGATTTGAAGTGAAGTACTGCTTCACTGCTTTGTGTTATTTCATGTGATTGTAATGTCTTTTCTCTTTTTCTTCTACAGAAAAATGTGATGAAGCTCTGGTCACACCACTCGCCCATAATGCCTTCACCAGCTCCTCTGTGTTCACCAGTGGCTATGCACCTGGATACGCCAAGCTAAACAAAAGAGGAGGTACATTTATGCTCATATTCATATAGTGACTTGCAGAATGAAAAAACATTTTTTCTTTCATCACGATACCGCAATGAACACTTTTTGGCTGTTGTATTATTATGCAAACAATATATTACAAACTTCAATTTCACAGGTGCTCAGACTTGATATAGTTTTGTGTCATTCCAATAAACATCCATACACTATATAGCCCCGCAGAGTCATTACTTCAATAACTTTAGGCGGGAATTATTGCGTGAATTACTGGGCTACAACGGCTCATCCCATTATGCCAAACTGTGTTTCGGAAAACACTATGTGCTTAGGACTAATTGAGCGAAAATCTACAACAGATGTGACAACGCTGTGATTTATCTCTGTGATATGTACACAGTTCACATATTTATTATTTTCAGTTTGTTCCTCATCACACTGAAAATCTTATTTAATTAAAATGGAAGTTCTCGTGTCCTCGCATGACGTCTCTGAAGTTTAGTTTGGCATCTTTGACGGAACGAGATCATGTTTTTGTTTGTTTCTTTGTTTATTTTACGAGGGAGAAAGCGAAAGAAACAAACCACTGCTAATTGTGCGTCAAACTGATTTTTTTGCTTGTTTTTTGCTGTGGTAGGCTCTCTGGGGAGAGCAAATTCGTATCCAAATGGATGTTTTATATATGAGCCTCGCTGTGGGAGTCTGTGGAGGCCGTGGGTCTGATTTTAAAGGCTTTAAATTGCATGTTATTTCCAAGCTCAATGAGTCACTGTGCTCTAGTCTGTACACAAAATATTGTAATATTAATTGCTACTGTAACTATGCCTCGTATTACAAATTCTTTTAAAAGGCACAGTGTAAGCTCCATACAAATCTTTTTTCCTTGAGGAGATACGGCATTGCCTATGCATGAATAAATTGGTGTTCTTGGCATGTCTATATGCATAATTTTTTGTTGTTTATTCTGTCAAGCAGAGCTTATGTACATGTGTGGCAGTTTACCTCAAAGGGACCGTTCACCGAAAAATGACCGTTCTGTCAAAGCTTGCCTCGGGTCTGTATTCTATGATAAGTTTTAGCATATTTTATGTAAGTGTGGCAGTATGTAATTATCATATTTATTGTCAGCCATCAGACAATATTAAAGATTTAAATTAGTGCTGGGCAAGGATTAGTCACATACAAAATAAAGTTTTTTTTATATATATGAGTGTGTATAATTTATACTATATATAAATATATTTAATATATAAACATAACATATTTTTCTTAAATATATACATGCATGTGTGTGTGTATTTATATATATATATACATATATACGTATATATATATATTATGTATACATAAAAACGTATATTTTAGAGGCGATTAATCACAATTAATCGTTGCCCAGCACTAGTTTATTTATTGATATTAGTGTGGTTATTGTTAACTAAAATGATTATACATTTCAGAAATAAACTAAAAGCTGAAATTAAAATAAAATATGAATTTTAGATGAAAAAATTTTTAAACTAAAAATGTTGCATTTAAAACTGAAATAAAGTACTAAAATTACTAAAACCAAAAATAAAAACAAATTAATATTTGCTAAATAGAAATAAAACAACATAACAAAATTACTAAAAATCAGTTTAAAATATTAATAAACAATATAATTGTATTTAAAAATAATGTGTGTGTGTGTGTGTGTGTGTTATCATCCATGTCATTGTAATAATTGTGTAATGTTCATTATATAATATACTGTAATGTTCATTTATATATATATATATATATATATATATATATTATCTGGTTTTGGTTTTAAGCAGTTTTATAACTTTATTTCAGTTTCAAATGCAACATTTTTTGTTTGTGTATTTTTTTATCTAATATTTATATTTATTTTATTTCAGCTTTTAGGGTTTTTTTTTCTATAAATGTAATTGTTTTAATTAACAGTAACCACAATGAATGTTTTTTTTCTTTGCCATTATCCACCTAATGTGAAAAAACACCTATAATATGAATTATTTTAATTTAATGGTATACATTAATACAATCAGCCATTTATCAGTTTTTGACCATAGAATTCAAAACTGTGACCCACACATTCCTCAAAATGTTTCATTTTGCATCTAAAGTCTATTTTAAGGGTGAGTAAATGATGACAAATTATTATTTTTGGGTGAAATATCCCTTTAGAGGCCTCTCCCCATAGAACATACAGTATTTTGTCTAATTGTAGTAGTATACCCTTAAAAATAAAAAGGTTATTTATTGCCATCGAAGGTTCCATGAAGAACCTCCATAGAACCTTTCAAATGCAGAAAAGGTTTTATATAGTGGAAGTTCTTTAGATTTTTAAAATGTTCGGTTCAAGAACTGTTCACTTAAATGTTCTTTGGAGAACCAAAAATGGTTCTTTCATGGCATCACTGCAAAAACACGCCCTTTTGGAGCCTTTATTTTTAAGAGTGTATTTCGTTCGCTTGGTTTTGTGTAATATAACCAGAATGATTACTTTAGTGGGGGACTTAAAAGTTCAGACAGCATGAAGGGGCAAAAGATTGGCAGGTGGCTGTGATAACAACAGCTTGCAGGTGTGTCTAAGGCCGGCATTTCCATTCAGCCACCTTTCTCACTGAAGGCCGGTGGGGTTTGAGAAGAAGCAATGGGATATGCCCTCTGGCACTGCCTCAGCGACACAGGGCTCCCTGTCACTCTGAAGCCGCACAGTCGTGTCCAGTGAACATGTTCTCCAGCCTTCCAGTCTGCACACACGAGGCTTCATATCAATGACATGACAGCTTTGTGCACCACAGAGCTTCTTCTCTTTCAATCCTCGTGTACTTTAGAGACACCTGGCCGAGTAATGTTAAAAAAAAAAAAAAACACTCAGACTTGAGTTGTTTTTTATTAGAAGTCCTGCTGGTATGTGTCATTTTTTTCCTCAGTTTCATCAGAGATTGGATTCTTATTACTGTAGGAAAGTCATAGGCCATGATGCATGTTAATGACGCCTTATCAGAGTTGAAGAGAGGTTATTCCTGTCACATGTGTCATTCTTACCCAGAATTCCCATGCAGATATGCAGTTGCCATCGATCTTGCACAATCTTATTTAGTCATTAAGACTGTGAATAATAGGGTGAAGTCTGGACCTCATCCTGTCGATGGGGTATGACATTTTTATATATGATAGACTGGGGATTTTTTTCCCCTTTTTTACTCAATATTCTGAATAGCAATGACACTGGGGACCCTCTAATGAAATCCACATCCATACAGCGCATGTTCTGCTGAAATCACATTGTCAGTTTTTTTAAACATAATTAGCTTTTGGACAATCGCTGTGACCATTTCCAATGTCACTGCACCAGAGGTCCAAGAAAAGTTCGATTTGACAGCATGTTGGCATCAGAATTGGTCGGTTGTGCCAGGCTGCAGGTTTCTTGCAGGACCCTGGGTGATGATGTCACAGAGGAAGGCTCATTAGTTCTGCTTAGATGAGCAGCGTCATGAAGGACTGTTGTAGGTAATGTCCATATGCCAGCATCAAACATTCTGTCTCCACCAATAATGCATTATTTAGCCTTACTAATGTATTTTAAAGATTTGCAGGCTGTAAATAGAAGAGGAGATAGAGAGAGTGAGTACAAAATCAATGGAAAGCAGGATTGGTATTTATCTGCTTTGATGGGTGAAAGTTATAGTGATATCATGCTGTGTTCTTAATGCATGTGTTGTATCATAACAGGGTACAATCTATGTATAGTTCTATCATTCTATCTATCTATCTGTCATTCTGTCATTATATCACCTATCAGTCCATTCATCCTCATTCTATGCATCATTCTATCATTCTGTTGTTCTATTTTTGTCCATCCGTCTGTCTGTCTGCCTGCCTGCATGTCCGTCCATCCATCCGTCTGTTATTCTATCTATCTATCTATCTATCTGTCTGTCTGTCTGTCTGTCTGTCTGTCTGTCTGTCTGTCTGTCTGTCGTCTGTTTGTTTGTTTGTTTGTTTGTTTGTTTGCCTGTCTGTCTGTCTGTCTGTCTATCTATCTATCTATCTATCTATCAATTGTCTGTCTGTCTGTCTGTCTGTCTGTCTGTCTGTCTATCTATCTATCTATCTGTCGTCTGTTTGTTTGTTTGTTTGTTTGTTTGTTTGTTTGTTTGTTTGCCTGTCTGTCTATCTATCTATCTATCTATCTATCTATCTATCTATCTATCTATCAATTGTCTGTCTGTCTGTCTGTCTGTCTGTCTGTCTATCTATCTATCTATCTATCTATCTATCTATCTATCTATCTATCTATTGTGTGTGTGTGTGTGTGTGTGTGTGTGTGTGTGTGTGTGTGTGTGTGTGTGTGTGTCTGTCTGTCTGTCTGTCTGTCTGTCTGTCTGTCTGTCTATCTATCTATCTATCTATCAATTGTGTGTGTGTGTGTGTGTGTGTGTGTGTGTGTGTGTGTGTGTGTGTGTGTCTGTCTGTCTGTCTGTCTGTCTATCAATTGTGTGTGTGTGTGTGTGTGTGTGTGTGTGTGTGTGTGTGTGTGTGTGTGTGTGTGTGTGTGTGTGTGTCTGTCTGTCTGTCTGTCTGTCTGTCTGTCTGTCTGTCTGTCTGTCTATCTATCAATTGTGTGTGTGTGTGTGTGTGTGTGTGTGTGTGTGTGTGTGTGTGTGTGTGTGTGTGTGTGTGTCTGTCTGTCTGTCTGTCTGTCTCTATCTATTGTCTTTCTATCTATCTCTTGTCTGTCTGTCTGTTTGTCTGTTATTCTGTCAAATCAGTCGATCATTCTTTCCATCTGTGCATTAATTGTTTAATCTATAATTCTATATGTTTGTCTGTCTGTCATGAAAATGGGAAATCATAGCATATAAATATCCAGTAGCCTTTTAGTATACCAATGAATTATTCAAAGTACAAATAAAATATTCCTCACTATACAAAGCAAAAAGTGACAGAGCTATAAAAAAAGTTTATAAGATTTTGAACAGAGACTATGCAGAAACTCAGCACCTCAAAAATATAGAATAAAGAATACATAATTACAAATATAAGTAATAGTTAATAAAATACACAGATGACGAACCCAAGTTTAACAGAATCAGTCTTGTACTAGTTTAGTAGATTGTTTCTAATGTTTTCTACATACTATACCCTATACAGGATGTGCCAGGTCTCACATTTATGCTGCTTTCATGTACAGCAGTGGGCCTATATGACCCCATTCCTTCTCTTTAAGAACAAAGGTTAAAGCTCTGGCTATGTGTTCATGCTGCTAGATCATTTTAAAAGCATAGTGGTTTAGTATGCATTTCTGACACAGCTCACGCAACATCTTTCACTCAGTCTCCTAAAGACCTTGACACTATATGAAACACATCCATCATTTCACATTTTTCATATGGATTTACATCAGCAAATGGCCTGTTGAAGGTCAGCTGTAATCACGCCGCTCTAGTGTGTGAGTTGCACACAGCCATTTCGCTGTCCGCCCTCGGCATCACCTTAAATCCAGACATCGGATTTGAGACTTGCTTAGGCTTCCTCCACTCTCATCCGGCAGGAGGGGCATCTATTTAGCAGCAGTTCATCTGTGAGATGAATCTGAGGGAAAGGTCAAATCTCGCTTCATCAGAAACCTGTTTGGCCCTCACAGCTGGAGATGGGAAGGGACAGACGGCTATTCTGGCTGCTATGTGGGAAACAAAATAGCCTGTTGGAAACTAATGAGAGGGAGAGGTGGGAAAACTGAGGTGAATGACAGAGGCGAAGGAAGGTTCAGTCCCCCAGCGTTCAGTCATGTACCCCAAGCTCAGCTGAATACCAATGTGTCCATGCATGAGATTGAGGGACTAATATAAGGAATGTGAGCAGTGATCCATGTCCTTTATTTCCCTTTCTCTTTCATTCTAGTTCTTTCTTCTTTTGCATTCTTACAAAGTTAAAATCAGTTTCCTGAGTGAGTTAAATCTTTCTCTATTTTATATATTTTATATATATATGGTAACATCCAAAATTGGGGTGTTTTATAAACGCTACTATATATTTTAGCATTGAGCAAGAACACACTGATCAAAAGTAACAGTAAAGCCATTTTAGTGATACAAAAAATGTCTTACATTTGACAATATGTCAAAATAGAAAACTACAGCAGCTTGTTTTACATTTTTATGGAAGCACATTTCCACCACAGAATAAAAATAAATAAATAATAATAATAATTGCTTTTATCTCACAATTCTTTTTTTTTTTTAGATCTTTTTTCTTAGATCTTAATTTTAAGTTTTCTCAATCTCTCTTTTTAAAAGATTTAGGATGCGTTTACATTTTCGGAGGCAGTGTGTAAACACGATTGACACAATGTGAGGTTGTATTTATTTTTTAACATGCAAAAATTTTGGACGAGACCGCACAAACAGAGCAATCGCAACAGATTTATAAGATAAACTCACAATTCTGAGAAAAGTCACAATTGTGAGATATAAACTCGCAATTCTGAAAAAAAAGTCACAATTGTGAGATATAGACTCGTAATTCTGAGGAAAAAAGTCACAATTGAGACACAAACTCCAATTCTGAGAAAAAAAAAAGTCACAATTGTGATATATAAATTCCAATTCTGAAAAAAAGTCACAATTGTAAGATATAAACTCGTAATTCTGAGAAAAGTCACAGTTGTTAGCTATAAACCCCAATTCTGAGAAAAAAAGTCACAATTGTGAGATATAGACTCGAAATTCTGAGAAAAAAATCACAATGGTGAGATATAAACTCACAATTCTGAGAAGTCACAATTCTGAGATATAAACCCCAATTCTGAAAAAAAAGTCACAATTGTGAGATATAGACTCGTAATTCTGAGAAAAAAAGTCACAATTGAGACATAAACTTCAATTCTGAGGAAAAAAAAGTCACAATTGTGAGACACAAACTCCAATTCTGAGAAAAAAAAGTCACAATTGTGATATATAAATTCCAATTCTGAAAAAAAAATCACAATTGTGAGATATAAACTCGGAATTCTGAGAAAAGTCACAGTTGTTAGCTATAAACCCCAATTCTGAGAAAAAAAGTCACAATTGTGAGATATAGACTCGCAATTCTGAGAAAAAAATCACAATGGTGAGATATAAACTCACAATTTTGAGAAGTCACAATTGTGAGATATAAACTCACAGATCTGAGAAAAAAGTCACAACTGTGAGATATAAACTCAAAATTCTAAGAAAAAAGTCACAATTATAAGATTAACTTGCAATTCTGAGAAAAGTCACAATTGTAAGGCAATCTCACAATTTTGACAAAAAAAGTCACAATTGTGAGATATAAACAGAATGCTGAGAAAAAAGTTAATTGTGATATGAACTCGCAATTCTGAGGAAAAAAAAGTCACAATTACAAGATATAATTTTGCAATTCTGAGCAAATATCAATCTTTTTTACCCTCAGAACTGGACTTTATAACTTACAATTGTGACATTTCTGAGAAGAAAAAAATTGCAAGATATAAGTCAGAATTACAAGTTTATATCTCGCAATTCTGGCTTTATTTCTTGCAGGTGCGAGTTTACATCCTGGAATTCTGTCTTTATGTCTCAAAATTGCAAATTTATATCTCACAATTTTGAGAAAAAAAGTCAGAATTGCCTGTTTACATCTTGCAATTCTGACTTTATTACTCACAATTGCGAGTTTTTATCTTACAATTCTGAAAAAAAAAAGTCAGAATTACAAGTTTATATCACACAATTCTGAGGGAAAAAAGGCAGAATTGGTCGATGTAAACTCGCAATTGCAAGACAAAAAGTCAGCTTCCATAGAAAACAATTTTACTTTTATTATTCTATTTTTGATCAAATAAATGTAGCTTTGATGATCATAAGAATCATCTTTCAAGAACATTAGAAAAAAAAATGTGCCAGCTGTATATAAATATGAATTTTCATGAGAGCCTTTCTGGAAGTTCTGGAAATGTTCATTTTGGATCTCGTTTTCTGTTCCATTAAACAGAAAAGCCATATGAGTTCGGAACAGACCTTCTGGAGATCTTTCATTTTTAATGAACTATTTCTTTAATCTCTAACTGGTTGCTGTAGTGTGATAGTATATCTTTTTCACTGACTGAAAATGTATTACAGAGGCAAAACTTCAAGCATGAAAATGATAAAACAGTAAAGGCAGAATTTTAATTACGAGGTCAAACAGATCACACTGTGATTAATGTCAGCAAACTCCCATTGATACTGTCCTGTCTGTAGCATTGCTCACTTTGCCTAGAGCTGTCTGTATCTCCTTTATCTTGTATTAGAAACCAATACTGCAAACATAATGTCTGCATTTGCTATATTTGAATCCAGAAATGATCAAATAGATTAACTCTGTCAAGTGACTGAAATCATAAGAACACAATACAAAAACAAATCACCAAAATGGGCGCAACAAATCACATTGGGAGTCTCTCTCTTTTAGTGTCAGTGTGTTAACAGATGGTAAACTATTCAAAAATTATGCTATATGATTTATCATTGCCAAGGTGCATTATCATCACAAAGTCCTACATGCTACATCTATAAGGCTGCGCTGATATCCCATCAGGCAGGGTTTAGACCAACATAACGCAATTTATTTTTCATCTTTTCAGTTCTGTCTTCTGCTGTTTTATCAGAGTCATCGAGTGTTTTTTATTTATTTACTCTGGACCGTAACAACTCCAAAAGCTGTTGTTTTCTGGTATCCGTTTTGTTCCTCTCTTTCTGGGCTGCTGGTGTCCTTCCAGTGCCCTTCTTCTGCTCTCTTTATCTCCTCAGAACATCTGCCTCGGCGGCAGGTTGCAGGTGGCGTGGATGTCCCCTGGCTCTTTTACACTCTCTTAAGCTTCTGTCTTGTACTGATCCCTGGACACCCTAAACTGCTGACCCTCACTTTATGTCCTCGCTCTGACTCTGCAGTGTGTCACTGGCCAGCGCCACCCTGCTTTAACTTTACAAGGAAAATAGTTAGGAGCTATATGGACTGAATTCACTTCTAAATATCATCTTTGCATTTAGGCACTTACAGTTTAAGACTGTTGGTAACAAAGCTGTTTTGTTTACCATGACTTTCATTATATTAACAAAAAACACTGAGATGTTTCTCTAATGATCTTCTTTTTTGTTCCATTTTTCATGTTAGGCCATTATGGCCTAAGCCTAAATGTTTATATATAATATATATTGGTTTTTTGGCTAAATAACATAAATATTTATTTTTTTAAAGATACAATTTGTTATGTCTACTTGCTTCTTTTTTAATTGAAAAAATGTATTAATCGACACATCGTGCAATTAATTAGATTAAAAAATTTTAATCGACAGACAGCCCTAATATACACCATATAGTCAGATGCAAAACCCCCTAAAAGCCATCTTGGTCAAAAATGAGATGAATGCTCTTTACTGAGTGAATGCTCTCTAAACATATTATACAATGTAGCAAATATTTTTACTGCAAACTCACTAAAATCCCAGTCTCAGCCTTTAAAGAAAGAGGCTTTTGGATTTGAACTCTTCATATATACAGTGCTGATTGAAAGTTTGTGAACACTTTACAATTTTCTATATTTCTGCATAAATATGACCCAAAACATTATCAGATTCCTGAAAGCAGGACAGAGGACCCAAAGAGAACCCAATCAGACAAAGAGAACCCAATCAAACAAGTAAAAGAAAAATATTTTCTTTGTCATTTATTTAATGAGAAAAATTATCCAGTGTTACATATCTGTGCGGTGCAAAAGTATGTGAATCTCTTGGATTAGCAGTTAATTTAAAGGTAAAATTAGAGTCCATCTGTGCAGATGTGTTTTCAGTGATTACTATCAAATGTCAGTATGTGACCTGTTTTATTCAAAGAACAGGGATCTTTCAAAGTCTGATCATGTTTGTGGAAGTGAATCATGTCACAAACAAAGGGGATTACTGAGGACCTCGGAAAAAGAGTTGTTGTTGCTCATCAGGCTAGAAAAGGTTACAAAACTATCTCTAAAGTGTTTGGATGCCACATAAATTCACAGCCAGACAGACTGTGTACAAATGGAAAAAATTCAAGACCACTGTTATCTTCCTGAGAAGTGGTCGACCAAATATCACTCCAAAGCAGAACATGTAATTGTCTGCGAGGTTGCAAAAGTTCCCAGGGTAACTTCTAAGTAACTTCTAAGCAACTAAAGATCTTTCTCACATTGGCTAATGTTAATGTTCATGAGTGAACCATCAGGAGAACACTGAGCAACCAATGAGGCGCATGGCAGAGTTGCAAGAAGAAAGTCACTGATTTCCAAAAAGAAACCAAAATTGAACATTCCAGCTTAAGAATCTTATCCCATCTGTGAAACATGGTGGTGGTAGTACCATGGCTTGGGCCTGTTTCGCTGCTTCTTGGCCAGGACAGCGTGCCATCATTGATGGAACAATGAATTCTGAATTATACCAGCAAATTCTAAAGGAAAACATCAGGACACCTGTTTAAAAAAAGTCTTAAGAGAATGTGAGTCATGCAGCAAGACAACAACCCCAAGCACACAAACCATTCTACCAAAGAATGTTTAAAGAAGAGCAAAGTTAATGTTTTGGAATGGCTGAGTCAAAGTCCAGACCTTAATCCAATTAAAATGTTGTGGAAGAACCGAAGCAAGCAGTTCATAGGAGGAAAAGCAGCAACATCACAGAGTTTAAATGGTTCTGCACTAAGGAATGGGCTAAAACCCATACATGTTATTGTGCAGGACTAATCAGCATTTACTAGAATCTTTACCTTCAGTTGCTGCAGCAAAAGGGGGTCAAACCAGAAACTGAAAGCAAAGATTCACATACTTTTGCACCGCACAGATATGTAACACTGGATAATTTTTCTCAATAACTAAATAAAAAAGCTAATATTTTTCTCTCACTTGTTTACTTGGGTTCTCATTGTCGTTGTCTCTTTGTCTTACTTATATGAAAATCTGATTATGTTTTGGGTCATATTTATGTAGAAATAAAGAAAACTGTAAAGGGTTCACAAACTTTCAAGAGGCACTGTGTATTAACACTTTTGGAATAAAATGTTCAACTTTTTTGTCTTGCTAAACCTGATTTTGCAACTAACAGTTTAGGCATCTTAAAAACACAGTTGACTATGTTTTATTCCACACTTGTATTTAAAGGGATAGTTCACCCAAAAATTAAAATTACCCCATGATTTACTCACCCTCAAGAAAACCTAGGTGTATATGGCTTTCTTCTTTAAGATGAATTCAGTCTGAGTTATATTAAAAATTCTACTGGCTCTTCCAAGCTTTATAATGGGAGTGAATGGCTGTTGAGGTTGTGAAGTCCAAATACAGTGCATCATCCATCAGAAAAGTACTCCACATGGCTCCAAGTGGTTAATAAAGTCCTTCTGAGGCAATTGATGCATTTGTGTAAGAAAAATATCCATATTTAAAACTTTATAAAATGTAAGTTTCCACTGATGTTCATGAGAGAGTGATGTTCCAGTGGAAGACGCATAAGAGAGGGCAAAACAAAACACCAATCTCGAATTAGAAGTACAAAATGAGGATTTGTAAAGAAAGCTGTTGGAAGATTTTGATATAAGCCAAGAGGAGACTGGTTTTCCTTTGCTGTAAACAAAACTTGGTTCTGGCGAGACTAGAATATTCTCATAGGAGCTTACGCTACGCAACTCTCTTGTGAACATGCTTACGACAGTTAGCGGAAGCTAGAGATTACAGTTTATAAACTTTTAAATATAGATATTTTTCTTACACAAATGCATCAATTCGCTTCAGAAGGACCCCAGAGATGTGTGGAGTACTTTTTATGATGGATGAATGCACTTTATTGGACTTCAAAAGCTCAACACCCATTCACTCCTATTAAAAAAGTCTGGAACAGCCAGGACATTTTTAAAATAAGTCTGATTGGATTAATCTAAAAAAAGAAAGTCATATACACCTAGGATGGCTTAAGTGTGAGTAAATCATGGGCTAATTTTCATTTTTGGGTGAACTATCCCTTTAATAATTTTAACAAATATAGATGGATTGGAAATAATGAACAGTAAAAATGTTCTGCTGATCAGAAGAAAAAAATCACTTTTCTTTGCACATTATGTCATATTTTAGTTCACTAACACTGTTCCTTTCTTGGTATATTGGCAACAAATAAAAATGGTTTACAAATGAAATTGTTATAGTTTTAACATATAATATGTTATGAGTCATTTTCATGATTGAATTTTATTGTTTATAATTGGGTTAGGGCAAGGGTTGTACATGTAAAAGGGTTGTACATGTAAAGATTATTATTAAGTATGCATGCTAAAAAAAAAAAAAAATCTTTCCAAAAATTATTTTTTTTTTTCTAAAAACTCTTCATAAAAATAAATTTTAAATCTGTTAGCACTGTTTAAAATCAACCCTTAGGACATAAAAGTGCCAGGAAAAGAAAACTGTTAGATGTTATGTTATACCTTTAAAATCAAGTTTGTTGCTCATCACACACACAACACACAATTTGACATATTTAAGTGAAATATATTCAAATATATGTGAGAGTGAGATATATTCAAAGTATTGAATAATGTTGAATTAGGCATTATGTGCCAGAATTGTGCCATGTGGTTGAAAGGGAGCAGTTGAAAAGGGGTCGTTTCTTTGATATTAATTGTTAGATTTACAACATTTAATGATCCTTCAAATATCCCTTTAACAAATGTCCAAAAGCCTCCAGATATAAGCACCGATAAAACATCTGTAAGACAGTCTGTTCTTAGACTTCCAAAAGAAGCGAGAACAGAAAAATACAGATGCTCCTCTTGAACAACACCATTACAGCTGATTTTTGTTAAATTACAAAACTCCTGTAGATTATCCTGTGGAGTACGACCCATTCAGTTTGTACTCTTAAAAAACTCTTTTAGGAGCACACATAACATTTACAAAAGAATCAGCAACATTTGTTCCTGTTCTGTTTTTCTGTAGCCCCTCTGTGACACAACCACAAAGACTTTAGATCAATACAACAAGATAGTGACTATTGTGCACTTTCTCTAGGTGCTGGGGGTTGGTCTCCGCTGGACAGTGATCATTATCAGTGGCTGCAGGTCGACCTGGGAAGCAGAAAACAGGTCACAGCCGTCGCCACTCAGGGTCGATATAGCAGCTCTGATTGGACAACACGTTACCGGCTGCTCTATAGTGACACAGGCAGGAACTGGAAACCATACCATCAAGATGGCAACATCTGGGTGAGTAGCATTATTTATAAACTGTTATTATTTTATAAAAGAAAAAAATCCATCTATATACACTAACATTGAAAGTTTTGGGGTCGGTAGGAATTGTTTTACTTTTTTTGTTTTGTTTTCTTAGCTTATCAAGGCTGTTTTTATTTGATAAAAATACAGTTACATTGTAAATTTGATTACAGTTTAAAATGAGTGTTTAATATATTTCAAATAGTGCTGTCAAATCAATTAATCGTGATTAATCGTGATTAATTGTGATTAATCACATCCAAAATAAACGTTTCTGTTTACATAATGTGTGTGTGTGTATGTACATGAAATATAAACTTGTACGTGTGTGTATTTACATATACATATAAATATACACAGTATTCACACAAGCATTATGTAAACACAAACGTTTATTTTAATCGCGAATAATCATTTTCACAGTACTCATTTCAAAATTTTATTACTGTGATGATGACAACACCTGTATTTTTAGCATCGTTACTCCAGTCTTCAATGCCACATCCTTCAAAAATCATTCTAATATGCTGATTTGCTGCTCAAGAGTAAATCAATTTTAATTATTATTAGGGCTGCAAAATGATTAATTCAAATTAATTGCATTCAAAATAAAAGTTTATATTTATAAAAGTGTATATTTATTATGTATAGATAAATACACAAACATGTATTAAGGAAAAATATTTTAGATTTATATAGAAAATATGTATATTATATATAATATAAAATGTATACAAGGACAAATATATACACATACAAATATTTTTTTTAAATATATGCATATGTATGTATTTATATATACATACTAAATATCCACAGTGCACACACATATAGTATGTAAACATAAACTTATTTGAATGTAATTAATTGTTTTGCAGCTCTAATTAGTATCAATGTTAAAAACTGTTGTTGTTTTTTATATTATTATTTTTTTTTAGCATTTTTGATGAATATATCAAATAGTTCACAGGAACAGCATGTATTTGAAATACAATTATTTTGTAACTTTATAAAAGTTCATACTGCCACTTTTTGTCAATAAAAATTGCATCTGCATCATTGCTGAATTTAATAAATAATAAAAAAAATCTTACTGACCCCAAACTTTTTAATTGTTGTGTATGTGGAAAGTATCACTTTTCAATTACTGATTAAAAGGTTTTGTTTATGTTTCGCTTACCCATCTTTATTCTAGTGTTCTAGTACTTTATACTGACATCTAGTGGTGTGGATGAATACAGTTTGTTTACTGATGGATGCTGCTTTTCCAAAGTGTTTGATTGTCTTTTGGTTTGTTCTTTTTTGTTTATATTTCAAACGCTTATATTTATGTTTAAAACCTTGCGTGTTGGCTAAAACACTATGTTGTAAGTAATAGCAGCTTCGCCAAATTGCAAAATACACCACCTTGTAAGGTGTCCCATACTTCATTTTAATCAGATTTCTTATTCATATTTTAATCAAATTGCTGTTCACTTGTTTACACAAAGCTTTTTTTTAATTAGAAAATAGCGTCTTTAATGCGTGAAATGTTATGACATTAATTACAACCGAAAATGAAGATTCTAGATTGGTCCTTGACATATTCCTAAGGCATGGAGGTTGTGGTAGCAGGATGTTAGCATACCTCTTTCAGACACTGAGCTCACCAAGGACAGCTGAAGATCAATGAGTCAAGAGGATGCCTTGATTTCTTCCTGGGTGCTTTAATCAACAGTAAGCAATCAAGGAAGCACTTAGATCCAGAGAAAGACAGTTTTACAGACTGATTTCAGGCTGATGTACCGCACTGCGCTCAGTACCCACAGCAGAGAGGAGTGGAATTATTACTGGACCCACCAGCCATCTACACAGGGTGGTCTCAAAGGACAAACGTCATTGTCTTTTATCTGCACCACCAAAATGTGTCTCCAGGACATTCTCAGCTCACCTCAGAAGATGAATCATTTGATCTGTCCAAGTTAGACTCTAGTTCGATGGAGTAGACTTCAGACTAGGAAGAAATAGCGTTAAACTTTTAAAACCGAGTCTCTCTTCCATTTCTTTGATGGTTAGAAAATCGGTTACAGTGGAATGGGCATTTGATGTATTTAATGTTACTTTTTTTTTCTTAATGGCTGCATATGTACAGCTAATTAGTAAACTGGATCATTATCTTTTTTGTATTATGGACAGTTTTAGAATGTGATATATATATATATATATATATATATATATATATATATATTGCACATAATCCATAGCGTAGTTCACATTTGCTTTTTTAATCTTATTAATTGAAGACATACTTGACAGATTGATGGATTATCAAAGTAATTGTTAGATTCAGCACTAGTATTTACAAGCGCATGCTGAGGTTTTCAGGGCATAGCATGTTCCTCACAAAAAGCAGTGGCTTTTGAATACTGTATAAAGCAATGTGCTTGTGTCATTATTCAAAACTGACAGTAAAAAAAAAAAAAGTATATGGAAAAAAAACAGCTCAGACTTCCTTTGTGTCCCACAGAAGACAGAAAATATTAGAGGATACAAACCACATGATGACTGATTTTTCTTTTTTACCCTTAAAGTTTAGCCTTGGGTAATTTAATCCTCTTGAACAAGCTGAATATGATGGTAGAGTGACATCTTAAAATAATTTTAAAAAAGTGTGATTTAAGAGTGACGTTTCGGTGGTGCAGGATGAAAGTCTCCAGAGCGGCGTTTCCATATGAGAGCGTGTTGGATCCACTTACTACATTCCCTACAGCCTCTGATTTACCACTTTGCATCACTTTTAGTGTTCTGATGAGGGTTCTTCTGGCAGCTTTCGTCTTTCAATAAGCAGCCTTTACATAGGGAGTGTAAGAGACAATGCTGAGGTCATTAGCCATGTTTTCACCCAATGTGTTTGTGGTTGTATTTTCAGGAAATATATATTTTTCTGCGTAACTTTAACACAAATTATCAACAGTAATACACTTTAATTTAATTGTGACCTTAAAAAATGAAAATTCTGTCATTAATTACTCACCCTCATGTCGTTCCAAACCCGTAAGATATTTGTTAATCTTCATAACATTAATTAAGATATTTTTGATTAAATTCAAGAGCTTTCTGACCTTGTATAGACTGCAATGCAACTGACACATTTAAAGCTCAGAAAGTTGGTAAGAACTAGTCGTGGTACTCTTGTGAACACTCGTTAAAGCCTGACACAGAAGGAAGAAATTGTTGAATAAAGTCATTTTTATTTTCTCTGCGCATAAAAAGTATTCTCATAGCTTCATAATAGTAAGGATGAATCACTGATTTCACATGGATTGTTTTACTATTTTAACATTGTCCCTACTACCTTTCTGAGCCTTGAACCTTGTAGTTTCGTTGCTGTCAATGCAGGGTCAGAAAGTTCTCAGATTTCATCAAAAATATCTTAATTTTGGTTCAGAAGATGAACAAAGGTCTTACGGGTTTAGAACAATGAGGGTGAGTAAATATTGACAACATTTTCATTTTTGGGTGAACTATGCCTTTAAAATGTGCTTTTGAGTCAATCTATAAACTTTGCTGCCAGACTTTATTTTTGTGTATATATATGCAAAAAGCTTTGCATTGTTTAATGAATAATTATCAACCATAGTATACTGTAATTTACAGTGCCTTTATGTTAAACTGCTTTAGATTTCTTTTTTTCCACATCAGTCTACACTCCATACACCATAATGGAAAGGCAAAAAACAGGTTTCTAACACATTTGCAAATTTGCAAAAAAAAAAAAAAATTAAAAGAATTCAGAGTGGTGACCAAGAACCTGAGCTCCATGATCATATATGCAGATGGGACAAACATCACTGCAGCACTCCACTGATCTATGCTTTATGGTGGTGTGGTAAGACTCAATCCTATTCTCAGTTAACATGAATGAAAACTTACTTGGAATTTGCAAAAAAACATCTAAAGGACCCTCAGACTGTGAGACGAGATTATGTGGTCTGATGAACCTCAATTCCAAGCATCATGTTTGAAGAAAAACCAGGCACCGCTCATCATAGAGTACCATCCCAAAAGTAAAGTGTAGAGAAGAGAAGAAAAGCTCAATGCACCAAAATTATTGAGATAGCCTTAATGAAAACCCAGTCCAGAGCATTCAGAACCTCAGGTGGGGCAGAAGGTTCACCTTCCAACAGGGCAATGACCCTAAGCACACAGCAAGAGTGGCTTATAGACAACTCTGTGAATGTCCGTAAGGTGGTCCAGCCACAGCCTGGGCTTGAACTCAATCAAACATTTCTGGAGAAATCTCAAAATGTCTGCCAGACCCCATCCAAGCTGACAGAGCTTGAGAGGTGAAGAGGTGATGTGAAGAATGGCAGATAATTGCCAAATGTTGATGTGCAAATTGTTGCATCATACCCAAAAAAGACTTGAGGCTGTAAAGGTGCTTTAGCTAAGTACTGAGTTAAGGGTATGAATACTTATGAAATGTACTTATTTCAGGGTTTTTGTTGTTGTTGTTGTTTTTTATATAAATTTATGAAGTTGTGACAATTCTGTTTTTGATTTGTCATTATGGTGCATGGAGTGTAGACTGCTGTGGGAAAAAAATGAATTTAAAACACTTATTTAAAACATAAGGCAGCAACATAACAAAATGTGGAAAAATGAAGGCACTGAAATTAATTGTGACCATAATGCTCTGTATTTTTTTTTGTTTATTATTTTGGAATCCATGTTGATCCAAATGACTTCAAATCTGGCAAAACTAGTTCTGAATCTATTTATTTGCGAAAAATCAAGCAAACAAATGTAGCGTCACATGACAGAAATATGCCTATCCCTATGAAGTTTCAAGGCTCTGTTTCTCAGTAATTGATGCTTAACTCAAAATTCAGCTCTCATGTGTTTTCTGAAACTTTTGAGCTCAGTTGTAGAAGGGATTGAATTTATTTTTCCTTCCTGCTTTGTGAAGTGTGGTGCCCTTGGATTCCAGTTCATCTCTAGAACATTTACAGGTTGCTGTGCATTACTGTTTAATGCAGGCTAGATCGATAGTATTCGAACATTAAGAAGACTGAAGTGGGAATTTACGGATCATTCTGGTTGCTACAGCAGTATAACATTGGCCATTCAGCATCAGTGAACTGTTGCCTATAGTAGACTGACAAAAGTAATGACAAGCAAAGGCGAACACACTCCTCATTACAGCCCTGCTAAATTAGCTTGATTGAGGGGCATATGTTTTTACATTCAGTTTGAAATCTGATTGCATGCCCCCTCTTGAAGAAATTCAGCACTCAAGGATAACCAGTCTACCAATCATGGTTTCAATATTAAAGCAGCAATCAAAAGTAGACTTTCAAAACATCCAGCATCCAATTGATTTATATGCAGTTCGGTTTTTTGGACTGGATCTTTTTTTTTTTCTTTTTTTTTCACTCCTGAATATTTTTCATCACATTTTGTGTTGTGGCTTTAATTATTTTTCTTTGACAGGCTTATATGCTTGAATATTAATTAAGACCTTTTGTGTTGCTAATGAATAATGGTAAGTTGTTGTGCTTTTGTATGCCACGTGCAGCATTTTTAGCATTCGGTTTTGGTTTGTGGATGCATTTTGAAGTTATTTTCAGTCACTATTTTTTCTCCTAATAAGTTCAGCTCAGGTGAAATGGCACTTTGGATTAGGGATTTAACAATAAGAAAAGATATGAAGAGTGTATACTAGCACTCAAAGTAAAAGTCATATGCCATTTGTCAGAAAAATGACAAACAGCTATGTATTGTGGTGACATGTGATGTCCTTAGCCTTTAACGCTAAGCTGTGTTCACATAATCACTGAAGGTGCTCTTTGACCCTGCAATACATCTAATATAGTGACTTTACTTCATCCCTGATGTAAGATAAATGAGACGACAGTGATTTCCGTTTACTTCCGATTCCTAAATGTTGGCAGTGTAGCCGGTTATGGGATTTATGGCATGTCACATTCGCAGTATTGCTCTGAATAAAATGTCCGCTTTGTGTCCATATAATTCATTTCTACTGCCACGTTGTTGTGTTCATCAGGGAAAGGAGCAGACATTCCTGACATGGTTGTTTATCTGGGTCAGACTTAGTTAGGGAATAACAATTTACCTCAGATTGTACAAAAGATGAGCGAGTGTATTTCTTTATGAAAAGCCATTATGTCGGGAATGGCATGGAATGGTAATTTGTCTTTGCTTCAGTTGTGTTTTGAAATGTGTTCATGCTGGTCGAGCGCATCTCTGCCCATATCAGACAATGACTTAATGCTTGCCTGATGTTAAATTTAATATGTAGGGCTGTAAACTTTTGACAAATGAGTGGCTTCTAAATAGAGATAGGTGGTGAATCGTGCTAGTTAGCTATTCAACTAGTCATCCAGCAACTCATTTATTTGCTTACTTCTAAAGACAACATATTCATTTGTGATATTTTTTTTATTGGCGGTGCTGTAATTAGCAGGCTGACAGCTTTTGGTCTCTTTTCATTATGAAATCCTCTTGAAGAAGTTCTGTTTATAAATTTAACTTGTTTAACACTAATATTGGGTGAGTGAGATTATTTTTTAAAGAAACAAATACTTGTAAATTTATACTTGTCTCGTTACAAGATTTAAAAGGGATAGTTCACCCAAAAAATGAAAATTACTTCATGATTTACTCACCCTCAAGTCATCTTACATTGTAAAAAATGACTTTGAATTTAACGGTAAAAAATTAGTGTTTGTGTTAATGACACTGTGCATGTTCTATGTATGTTAATATTTAAAAGGCTTAGGTTTATCATGTGACTTTCTCATCACCACCTGGTTTTGGTGGTATCAGTATATTACAAAGGTACAAAACAGATTTCAGTACTTCAATAGGTTGGTACATTGCCATTATGTCACTAAATAAAATTACGGTATTTACCTGTAAATTTAGGTGAAATCTGTAAAACTTAAAACATATTTTTTACGGTAAAATTCCGGCAACCACAGCTGCCGTTTTTTAACCGTAAATTTTACAGATTTTTTTTTACAGTGTAGGTATATATGACTTCCCTTTTTTCAGAAGAATACAATTGGAGTTATATTAAAAAATGTCCTTAAAAAGGAGACCTAGCAGTGCTTTGGTTGGACCTGGCCGGTGTATATGGGTCGATGCCGCACAAGCTGGTTAGGACCACACTAGACCGGCACCACATACCCTGTAAAATCAAGAATTTGGCATTCTATTTATATACGCACAAATTGACTTTCACTGCATTTGATATGGTTAAGGCGTAGATAAGCCTACACACCTACTTCACACTCCTAATCACTGCGTTTTATATTCATGCCAAACTAAAAAGCACATATGCAGTGGCCACATCTCTCATTCAGCGCCCACGGAAAAAAACACAAGATATTCTCGGTTCATTTTAACCAATAAGAAGTGGATTGTGGCTCGTACGACTTTATTCTCCTTTTCATAGTTTATTTGAGGCAGGTTTTGGCGTTATTTAAATGTCAAGAGTGCATTAGAGGGTACCAGCACGAATCTCTAGGCTTGCAGCGGGCTTGCTCCCCTATACAGAGATCGTGGCTATTGCGCTCCCAGATTTTATGTGTGCGCCCTCAAACTTTGTCCTTTGTACACGTGAATAAGTGTTTATTGTAAACAGGTATATATATAAGAATCTTATTTAGTGAAGCGCAGCCCTCATCAAAAGAATGTGTGTTGGTTACTAAGTAATGTATTTGCGAATGTTTACAAATGTTTCAAACGAGAGAGGCTTCGGCGATATCACTTGGATTTATTTTCCTTTCTGTCATTTTTGAAGATAAGAAGATTCTTATCTTCCGTCATACATTATTCGTTAACTTGTGTCACGCAGCAAAATAAAAAACAATCGTTTAGGACTATTTATTGTAGGCTACTCCTTTTAATAAATAGTCCTAAACTAAATTTAGGACATCGATGTTTTAATGTATTTTTCTCTCTATACAGAAGCGCTGCAGGTCCGTGATGACGATGTGTGAATTTATAGTTCTGATGCTTGTGCTGATATTTGCACATCTAGGGCCTACTAAATTCTCATTTATTTTAAATCAATTTTAAGGTTCTAATTTTTGACAGTTAACGATTAATGTTCTGGTAAACAAGCGTCGGTTGTCGGTCAGGAAAATGAACCGAAATAAACCGCATGCACTGCGTGCCCCTGACAAAAATAACTTCAAGTAGCCTAATATTTATTTCCATAACTTTGATGTTTTTTTTTCGATATCTTTTGAGTTTAATAGAAATTATGGAACAGTTTTTGTCATCGTTTGTAGCTCATTTTTTTTTGTACAATAAATTATTTAAAGTTTCAACAAGTTGCGTTTGGACGAGTGCGTTTATATCGGACTGTTACCCGAAAACAACGTCTAAAGAAATAGGAATCGAAGTTTAGCACAACACGCCAGAACTAAGCAATGCTGGGGCATGTTGAGCTCGGCTTGTTCTTTCTGCAGCTTTTTTAGATTTCTTTTAATAATTTATTGGAAAAAGAATGGGTTACAAAAACTGTTTAATAATTCCTATTAAACTCAAAAGATATCGAAAAAAAAAAACACAAAAGTTATTGAAATAAATATTTTTTTGTTATTATTGTTAATATAATTTGCTGTTTTAATAATAACGAAGATTGCTTTATTATTATTCATTTCCATGTTTATTTACAAGCTGCACGCCTTATTAATCATAATGGCCCTTTCACACAAAAAGGGGAATGCGCTGCGCTATTAAACCCATTATTTCAGTGGGTTGCGCTGCCAGAACGGTTTGTTGCTACCTTGACCAAAGCGCACGCGCACCATTGGCGCGCAAGCTGCCTAGGGTGGGGGGACGCGATTAACCGCCAAACCGTGATATTTGCTTCTTCACCGCGGTAAGAAAAAATCCCATACCGTTACAGCCCTAGCAGGTGGATCCTTCAGGGCCTGGTAAAGCTCGTTTCTTGGGCTAAAATGAGCTTTAAACCAACAAAATCTAGGTCAATGGCCCTGAAGAGAGGCAGAGTGGTGGATACGTTTTGATTCATTGTGGATGGCGTATTAATACCAACCATCTTTAAGAAACCCATCACGAGCCTAGGCAAGGTTTTTGACTGTAGCCTTAAGGATACAGAGTCAGTCCAAATAACCATCAAGAGGCTCGAAGCTTGGTTGTCGGCAGTGGACAAATCGGGCCTACCTGGCAGGTTCAAAGCATGGTTGTACCAGCATGGCATTTTGCCCCGCATTCTTTGATCCATGTTGGTATACGAGGTGACAATGTCAACAGTAGAGACTCTGGACAGGAAAATCAGCTGTTATCTCCAAAGATGGCTGGGTCTGCCACGAAGCCTTACTAGTGCAGCGCTTTATGACAGGAGTAATATGCTCTAGCTTCCCTTCAGTAGTCTGGAGGAGGAGTTCAAGTTCTCCCACGTAAGAGAGGCACTGGTTTATCAAGCCTCCGGAGACTCCAGAGTGGCGTCAGTGGGCATTGAGGTGCGGACGGGCAAGAAGTGGAGAGCAAAAGAGGGGCTAGAGGTGGCGGAGTGCCGACTGAGACATAGAGTGCTTGTGGGAACGGTGGCTGGGGGGCGAGCAGGGCTAGGACTCCACAGCCTTGGTACGCAGAGGCATGCGGCAAGGACAGGCGCCATTAGAGGTCTGTGTAGGTGAAGAGGAGGTGAGGACCAGCAGAATGATAAGCCTGCGTCAGCAGGGCGCATGCACGAGGTGGGAAGGAGCACTGGAGAAGAAACTGACATGGAATGACATCTGGAAGGTAGAGCCACAGCGAATTAAGTTCATGATACAAGCTGTCTATGATGTGCCTCCCAGTCCAGTTAACCTGCATGTCTGGGGCAAGAGTGATGTTTCAACTTGTCCTCATTGTCCCGGGAGAGGGACCCTGGAGCATATTCTGAGCAGTTGTCTGACAGCCCTTGGAGAGGGTCGCTATCGCTGGCATCACAACCAGGTCCTGAAGTCTGTGTTGGAGGCTGACAGCGCAGTGGCCAATAATAAACATGTCTGCAGCTGGAGGAGAATTGCTTTTGTAAAGGCAACCACAATCGCAGATAACACCAGTAGCTAGCTTGCTCTCATCAGCAGCAGACTGGGAGCTGTGGGTTGACTTGGGTAAGCAGCTTAAGTTCCCAGAGTTTGTAACACCGACCCGTTTAAGACCAGATGAGGTACTGGTATCTGCTTCGTCTAAGCAGGTTCTCTTGTTGGAACTGACAGTCCCGTGGGAGGACCACATGAAAGAGGCAATGAAGAGTAATGAGCACAAGCAGCTTAAGTATCAGGAGCTCAAAGAGGAATGCTGGAAGAGAGGTTGGAGGGCTCACTGTGAACCCATCGAGGTGGGGTGCAGAGTCTTTGTTGCCCGACCCTGTGTAAGAGCTTCACTATGCTCGGCATCGTAGGAGATGCAAAAAAGAGAGCTATTCAAGCTATTACAGAAGCCGCAGAAAGAGCTTCGAGGTGGATTTGGATTAAAAGGTCTGAGAAGTGGGTTAGCGCTGCTGGGACACAAGTTGGGGCCTGATCAACCCCAGCTGGGTCGCCTGAGGGAGGGTGTCTGATGTTGAGAGACCCGAAACACCCAGTGATCTCAGGAAACATCACTGATGATTGTGTCCCAGCGCATCTACGGATGTATCTACGCATTGCAGTGAATGAGTGTTGATGTTTTGAAGTTCAATAAAGTGCATCCATCCATCATAAAAAGTAATAATAAAGGCCTTCTGAAGTGAATCGATGAGTTTGTGCAAGAAAAATATGCATATTTAAATCCTCATAGACAGCAATCTCTAGCTTTCACCAATTTTTGTACGTGTTCATGAGTTAGTGGCGTTTTAGTGGATGATGTAGGACATAGTCTTTCTCAAGTATGAATTTATTTTTTGACAAAGATTGCCAGACTGTGAAATAATTACTGTGGTCTTTTCAAATATGGATAAGATGCATTTGGTATCAAGTAAACTTACTAACCGAAGCGTAGTTCTGCTTCAAAGACAAGCAAAGAATAAAACAGATTCATTGAATTTTCCTTTGTTGACTTGTTTGATGATGCCTGCAAAGACCTTTGTGCATAACATTTAAACTTTATGCCAATCAAATACGTGTGAAAGCAAATGCTGCTGAAATCCTTTTTATCCAGACGTCTTTGAAATTGATCCATAAGAGATTATGTATTCCATTTCATAGCTGATTGACTAACAAAAAGCAATACAATCCCAGCTATGGCTTCTGTGTTGTGTGCTGAATCTTTAATGGAAGCGTGCATGCACATTTGAAATGATCTACAGTATATAACAAATGTAAATTTATTTGCACATGGAACCCTGAGCTAATTCCAACTGATCTCACAGCCACTTACCTCAAGACAATTAGACACTCTATTTAACTGCACCTGTCTTGGTTTATTTTTAAAATGACTTCAATTACTGCATGATTACTTGTGAGCAGACAGATGTAATCTTCAAACCTTTATGCCGCAGTTCACCGTACTTCACTGTGCCTTCTTTATTTTATAAGTACGCCTCACCCTGTTCTTTTTAACTCAATAGCCTAGGGTTCAGTGCTGTACATGCACTATTAATCTTAAGTGTTGCCTAGCTGGAATTTACTGTTCTGACTTAATGCTGTCTTGCTTACCTTTAGAAAATAATGTGATTTATGGATTTATACGGAGAGTATTTGCATACTCTGTGGTTGACAATATACTTTAGCCTTGAGTTCCCTTGCATAAAGAGTCAAATTTGACTATGCAACATTAATGCCAACAAGCAATTTCTAAAATAATGATAATGATTAATAATGATAAATGATTCACACACACACACACATATATATATATATATATATATATATATATATATATATATATATATATACAGTTGTGGTCAAAAGTTTACATACCCCTGCAGAATCTGTGAAATGTTAATTCTTTTAGCAACATAAGAGGGATCATACAAAATGCATGTTATTTTTTATTTAGTACTGACCTGAAAAAGATACTTTACATAAAAGACATTTACATACAGTCCACAAGAAAAAACAATAGTTGAATTTATAAAAATGACCCTGTTCAAAAGTTTACATACCCTTGATTTTGAATACTGTGTTATTACCTGAATGACCCACAGCTGTGTTTTTTTGTTTGTTTGTTTGTTTGTTTTTTAGTGATAGTTGTTCATGAGTCCCTTGTTTGTCCTGAAATGGTCTTCTTGAAAGTTTGTCTTCTTGGAAACATGCAAGTATATTCTGTAGCTTCTGAAGGGCAGTGCTAAATGACAAAAAAAAATGATATTTAGGCAAAACGAGCAAAATGTACATATTTCCATTCTGTTCAAAAGTTTTCACCCCCCGGTTCTTAATGCATGTTTTTTCCTTCTGGAGCATCAGTGAGTGTTTGAACCTTCTGTAATAGTTGCATATGAGTCCCTCAGTTGTCCTCAGTGTGAAAAGATGGATCTCAAAATCATACAGTCATTGTTGGAAAGGGTTCAGATACACAAAAATTCTGGAAAACCAAAGAATTTGTGGGAGCTGAAGGATTTTTCAACTGTTCAGTTTAACTGTTCAGGACAAACAAGGGACTCATGAACAACTATCACTAAACAAAAAAACACAGCTGTGGGTCATTCAGGTAACAACACATTATTAAGAATCAAGGGTATGCAAACTTTTGAACAGGGTCATTTTTATAAATTCAACTATTGTTTTCTCTTGTGGACTATTTTTTATCTTTTATGTAAAATATATTATTCATAACATGAAAATAACATGCATTTTGTATGATCCCTCTTATTTTGCTAAAAGAATTAACATTTTGCAGATTCTGCAAAAGGTATGTAAACTTTTGAGCACAACTATATATATATATATATACTAGGGAAGCATTAAAATTAGAATTCTGTCCGATATCAATAAGCTGATAATTATTACGATCCAATTAAGATCCAATGAATGTCCAATATTAAAATCTGATACTGTTCTGTTTAAAATAAAATAAAATAACTGTTAAATGCTACAAGTAAATTGTGGCATCACAACATTTTGCGATTTGCTGAAAACTGTTTATTAGTTTAAATTTAGTTTTATTAGAACTGATTGGAGCACTATATTATTGTTTTATGTAAAGTTGCTCAGGGTTGCCAGGTTTTCACAACAAAGCCCCCCTTTGCTACTCAAAACTAGCCCAATTGCGTTTCAAGGGGGGTCCCCAAAATAAAAATTGTGCTCCAGTGTGTAAAATACATGCTTTTTGCCAGGCTGGTAAATCTGCATTCCAGGGGCTGAATGTGACGTTATTGAGGTCGCTTTAACCCACAACATCAAAAACAATCACGGACTTGGCAACACAGGTGGCAGCTCTCGCTAGCTTGCTCAAGTACTCCTCTTTGTGCCAATCACTATAGACTTGGTCAGCTGACCAATCAGAGCAGGATTATGGAAGGGAGGGGTTTACAGACATTACGCTCAAAGCTGGTCCGAACGAACCATCTCAAAATCATTGACAAATGACTCTATGTATAAATGTATATTCTGAGAAAATTAGAGTGTTTTCTGACCTTAGATGCATTCAAACATGTGGTAAGGGACTCAATATTAGGACATTAAAAAAAAAAACATATAACATTAGTGGTTCCTAGTTTTAAGGACCAGTGTGGAGCTATTTGTTCAATCCAGGACTGTCGAAATAAAAACTACCATCCACCATAATAAGTGAACACTACAATATTTTAAGATCATGAAATGCTGTTGCACACTTTCAATGTTTAAAGCCTTGGTTCATTGAAGAGGTGACAGAGCCCCACAGTCTTGTGGAAGGTGCTCAGCATGCAAGTCTCACTCAAACACCGCATGATTTATTCCTGTTGATTGACCATGATGTGAAAGCAGTGGATCGGTTTCCCATTCGGCTGTGAGCTGGAACACTCAGGTGACATGACAGATGTCACGTACAGTATATTCTCACTGAAAGCTACAAGTTAACCTCCTCAGAGGCTTGACATTTCTCTGTGTTTTAGCCTCTAGCAGCTACCCCATTGTGTCACGACTAGACTGCGCCGTCTCTCACACTTCTTAAATGTTACCCAAGGAGGTCCATAATACCAGGAGAAAGCTGGCCTGCTCTCAATGGCAGCTTCTCGGGTGGTGCTGGAACCCCTGGAAGTCTGATTTTTATCTGATGATGTTATAGATAAAAAATTAAACGAATAATAATAAAGACATTTTCTTGTCCCACCTCTGGACGTTTTTCTTTTCTTTTTCCCCTTACCATTTCCTGGCCACCAACTTAGAGTACGACCTGTTCATTTTTCCCCCCCCCACAAGTACCTTTCTGTGAATTGAATTTTGATGGATCCTTTTGGAGGCTCATACATTACTGATACCCTTTCTCAGCCCCTGCAGTCAATGCTGAATGAGCTCCAAACCGCCGTCTCTTGTACTGAATAAACACACGCTGAATTCTTATATTCTTCCTCCCATGTGGTCCGACAGCCCTCCATGTGGCATAATGGTGGCGAAACCTCTCCATCAATTAATCTGCTGAAACATGCATTTAGAAAGCCTGTGAAACGAGGCGTACCCCTCGCTGTGGTGTGAAAAGACCTATAGTTGTTTTATTCACAGTGAGTTTTTGCCCATTACGCAGATCTCATTCTGACTGCTGGGTTTTTTCTCGCTTGACGTTCCAAGAGTTTTCACACTGGATTTCTGCTCTCTTCCAAAAAGAGCGCATTTGTTTTAGGATTCTTGAAGAATTTTCCATAACAGATCCAATATTTACAACAGTATACCCTTTTTTAACTTATTGCATTAAATTAGATGGTGCATTTTAAGTCAACCTGATCTCTTGATGAAAACCTGTGGGAAATTTTTTGCAAGGGGTAAAATACGTTCTGCTATGTACGTTTCATGACATATTCTATGTGAAATATCCACTCAGTGGCACTAAAAGAGTGTTCTTTTTTTCCCCACAACAGATGAACGTACGTATGCACTACACCTAAACCTACCCGATAGTAGGTTTAGGTGTAGTGACGAATGTGACGTAAAAAACGTAATAGCTTGACAAATGAAGCTGTAATCATAACTGTGTACAAAAGCGATTACTAGTGGCCACTGTTTTACCACTGTAGAAAACTTTATTTTCTTCTTTAAACCAAAGATCCAGGAGAATCTTGGGTATCTTTCACGGAGGTCTTTATTGAGATGCACTGCGCGTTGCTGCAGTCATCAAGAAGTCTGAATTAGGCAGTGGTACAAAGTAACTTATACCTTTCAAGGGGGAGGGATTACATATAGGTGGAGACAAATCTAAACAAAGCATGCAAATGTAGTACAGAATTCAGCCCGATACCAAAATGTTCCCTGATCTCATCAGCATAACAGTGTCCTTTAAATGCATAGGTGCTAATCCAATCATCATATCTACTCAAAGACTGGGGCAGAGGCACCAAAAGCCCTTACAAACAAAAGGTGTGAGTCTCAGTAGTCTGGCTCATTTGATTTACAATAAGAGAACAGGAACTGGCAGGAACATCTTGCTACAAACATTGCTTAAGAGAATCATTTGTCTGCATATTTACCTTAAATGCTAAATACAATGTACTTCAGCTTAGTTTTCCATATGATGTTACATCAGAACATAGGATCAGCATATCTTAAACAGATTCTTAAATTTGTAATCCTACACCACCTCAAGTGTTCATTTCTGTTGAAAACTGCAGTGATATGTACTTATTGATACATATTTTGCCTCTTGCAAAAAGTTCCAATGGGTACATTTTTGTCATGAGATCAAGTAGTCTAAAATTGTATGTACTATTATATTTATGTTTATACCATTTTAATTTGGGATTTAGAAAGTCTTACAGCTTACCAAGGCTGTATTTATTTGATCGAAGAGACAGTAAAATCTATAATATTCTGAAATATTTTTAGAATTTAAAAGAATTGTTAAAAGAACTGAATACCAATTTCAAAAGAACAGCATTCATTTGAATGTTTGTTTGTTTTTTGGAACATTATTAATGTCTGTCTTATTTAGGTCTGACCTCACATAATATTTTTCTGGTTGACTAGTAGTCGTAGTAAGCACTAGTCGACTATTAGTCGCATGTGTAGTAATAAACCATATAAATTATAATAATGAGTCTTTAGTTGCCCACCCAAAACAGCTCACAGCACACCGGCAGATATAATAATTATGAATGTGTCAGTGAAAAACAATAAGAAGGCTGCATGGATGTTTTAATAATTTATTGCTAAGCTAGTGCTGTCTTTGTTTTTGGCTTAGTAGATAGTAGTGGATGTATGCATGTTTCATAAAGGTTACATAATCTGAGAATATTTGTTTTCTATTTGAATTAGTTAATTTGAAAGTAGACATTTCGCTCTCTATTGATATATTTTTCATGTCTGCAAGGCAAGTTTCGGATTTTTCAAACTCAAGTTTGCAGAGA
The DNA here is from genome assembly GCA_033026305.1 of Cirrhinus molitorella. Classification (NCBI taxonomy): domain Eukaryota; kingdom Metazoa; phylum Chordata; class Actinopteri; order Cypriniformes; family Cyprinidae; genus Cirrhinus; species Cirrhinus molitorella. The sequence continues at coordinate 16,094,273 of CM065140.1, read as the reverse complement.
CCAAGACGCTACTACTTACATATTTTACATGATAAGCCATATTTGTGGTCGATGAATAATAGTCAAGCATTTGGATGTCCTGTCTGATGTACTGTATTACCTCATAGTCGATCTGTCCTTCGTTGACCACTTCCTGTGCATTGTTTTTATGCAATTAAGCGACTAATAAAATTTGGTCAACCAAGCCTCTTCTCTTCGACTCAACGGTTAGCCGACTATTAGGGGACAGCCCTAGTAAAATTAGTAATATTCTGAAATACAGTGGATATAAAAAGTCCACAAATAATTTCAGAACTTTTTGAACCTCTATTGTGACATATAACTTGTACAACTCAATTAAAAAAACAAACTGAAATCTTTTTTTTCTGTGGAAAGTAAAAATAAAAAACTAAAATAATGTGGTTGCATTGGTGTACACACCCTTAAACTAATACTTTGTCAAAGCACCTTTTGATTTTATTACAGCACTCAGTCTTTTTGGGTATGAGTTTATCAGCATGGCACATCTTGACTTGGCAATATTTGCCCACTCTTCTTAGCAAAAACACTCCAAATCTGCCAGATTGCAAGGGCATCTCTTATGCACAGCCCTCTTCAGATCACCCCACAGATTTTCAATTGGATTTAGGTCTGGGCTCTGGCTGGGCCATTCTAAAACGTTAATCTTTTTCTTGTGGAGCCATTCTTTTGTTGATTTGGATGTATGCTTAGGGTCATTGTCGTGCTGAAAGATGAAGTTCCTCTTCATCTTCAGCTTTCTTGCAAAAGCCTGAAGGTTTTGTGCCAGCATTGACTAGTATTTGGCACTCTTCATAATTCCCTCCACCTTGACTAAGGCCCCAGCTCCAGCTGAAGAAAAGCAGCCCCAAAGGATGATGCTGCCACCACCATGCTTCACTGTGGGTATGATGTTCTTTTGGTGATGTGCAGTGTTGTTTTTGTGCCAAACATTCCTTTTGGAATGGTGGCCAAAGAGTTCAACCTTGGTTTTCATCATTCAAATGGGTTTTTTGCAAAATTGAGCCGGGCTCGGATGTTTTTCTTCGTAAGAAATTTTGGAATCAATTTTGGAAGGACGTCTTGTTCCTGGTAATGTCACTGTTGCACCATATTTTCTCCACTTGATGATGACTGACTTCACGGTGTTCCATGGTATATCTAATGCCTTAGACATTTTTTTGTACCTTTCTCCTGACTGATACTTTTTAACAATGAGATCCCTCTGATGCTTTGGAAGCTCTTTGCGGACCATGGCTTTTGCTGTGAGACGCGACTAGGAGAATAGGAAAAGCCTACTAAAACAGCTGAACTTTATTTGGGATTAATCAGAGGCACTTTAACTGATGGCAGGTGTACTGACTCCTATTTAACATGAGTTTGAATGTGATTAGTTAATTGTTAAATAATAAAATAAAGTTGTAAAAAGGTGTGCACACTAATGCAACCACATTATTTTAGCTTTTTAGAGTTGTACAGGTTATAGGTCACATAAAAAATTTCTGAAATTATTTTAATCACATAAACCTGGCATTTTAACAGGGGTGTGTAGACTTGTTATATCCACTGTATTATTCAAATTTAAACGAAAAATGTAAAAGTATGGCATTTATTCGAACTTTTGTTTGTTTGTTACTATTGTTTTTGGAACGTTATTAATGTCTGTTTTATTATTGTTCCTTTTAATCAATTGAATGCATCTTTAAAATCTTATAAATAATCTTATAAATAATCCACTACATAGGGGGTTGCGGACCCCCTGTCGAAATCCTGTGATTAAATGGTTTCCATCAAAATATGATTAAAAAAAAAATTAAATAATTTAGTCTAATTTTTTGCTTTCTCCCAGACACTCTGTAATCTGTAATTTTTCAACTTCACGAACTTTTGTTTCGTATGTGTGTAGCACATTCGTTCAACTTCTGATAAGGCCCATTTCCCCTTAATTCGTTTTCTTGCAACGCTGAGACCTTCAAGGGCTTCCCAATAATGACATACTGTGCAGCTCAATTCACCATTATATCCTTTCAAGATATCAGTGGCATTCAAAAAACTCCTACATTGAGGTACTTTTGATCTTAATAAGCAGAGTGGAATAAGGTTTAACAGGCCACTGCTCTGAATCTGAATGTAAGCAGTTGTGACAGACTGGATCAAACCCAGCTGAACTATGGCTATTGTGCAGATTAATCAGAGTCAGACACTTGATATATTTGCATCCTTAGTAGCACATATTCTCTCAGGGTTTCTCATATTTTTTCTTTCTAAAGGACTCCACATTTATCTGTTGGTGGACAACCTCCTTGCATTAAAACACTGTGAATTTAAGGAGTAGTTCACCCAAAAATGAAAACCCTTATGTTGTTCCAAAACTGTAAGACCTTTGTTCATCTTCAGAACACAAATTAGGATGTTTTATTAAATCAGAGAGCTTTCTGCATAGCCAGCCACAACTGACACATTCAGCCCAGAAAGATAGTAAAGACATTTTTTAAATATTCCATGTGACATCAGTGGTTTAACCTTAATTTAATAAAGCTATGAGAATGCTTTTTGTGCACAAAGGGGGAAAAATGCATTCAAGAATTTTTTTTCTGTGTTCCCATAACGGTGTCCTTATTACCATTCTGGGCATTGAACGTGCCAGTTGCGTTGCTGTCTATGGTCAGAAAGCTTTCCGATTTCATCAAAAATATCTTAATTTGTGTTCTGAAGATGAACAAATGTCTAATGGGTTTGGAACGACATGAATGGTAATTTTTGGGTGAAATATCCCTTTAAGTATTTCATTCAATCTCCCTATGGTCAATTTAGCAATTTCAGATTCTGTCTAAATCAATAATCTACATCATATTTCTACTTCAATAGAAATCAGTAGAAAAAAATTACTATGTGAAAAAAAAAAAAATAAATAAATATTTATCTTTACCATGTACATGAAAAAAATTATAATGGTTAACATCACAATATCACTTTATTTTGAAACATCACATATGATTATATTTTATTTAAATATTTATTTTTCTTATTTTTGTAATTAGTATTAGTTTACATTAGGGTGATTTGTTACATTTTCTGTTATTTATTATTATGTTATTTATTTATTTAATTTTGTGTCATGTACACTGTCTATATGTGAATAATGGCAATGTTTTATTTTATTTATTTTTTTCCCCCTCTTCTATTATTATAGTGGTTATCAGTACCAAGTTAAAAAAAAAGTCTCTATTTAGTTAGTTGAAGTAACTTATTAACATAAATTATTAAATATGTGTTATAAGTTGTGTGTATTAAGTATTAAATATGTGGTTATAAGTTAAATAAGAATATACAGGCACCAATATGCCATCCCATATCCCATAATGCTGGAAACATTGTTTATGTTTATATATATATATATGTAATGGTGAATTTCTGGCAACCCCGGCTGCCATTTTAATTTACTATTAATTTAACAGCATATTTTTTTTTATTATATTGATAGATTAATTGATTGTTCATGCAATTTTAATACATTTCTAATATGTTTTTATAGAATACTTTTCTGCAAATGCATTTTTTCCCATGTAATATCTATAAAATCAATTGCTTGTTTAAATCCTGTGAGATTTTTGTCCACAATTCAGATTTTTTTTTCCTCCTCTGGTTTGCTTCAGTACATTTTTAGCAAATCCGACAAAATAAGCCAAAACTTTACTTCCCTGTTTTGGCCTTTAACCTTTCCAGGTTTTTTTTTTTTTTAAGGTCCACTGAAGTGCCTTGTAACATGTGTTGACGTAATTTCAACTGAAACAGGAAGATAAGGCGGGACATATCAACCAGCCCCGCCTGTTTTTGTGTTTTGTTTATAATAACTGTTTGTCTAACAGCTTCTCCTTCTAATATCATCCATATCGCTATAAAATATAGTATTCTGTGTAGAATTCAAGTGGCTCTTGCCACTTCATGCATAAGATCTGCTCCGTGCTATGGTGTCTTTGGACTGGAGCAGACTGTGAATGCATGCTGTGGCAGTTTGCGTGACACAGCGTGAAATCAGACTTCATTTGCCCCAATAAAAAACATATTTACGCTGTCTGAATCATTCTCTATCCCCTATATAGTGTACTACGCACCATTCGCCATACCAAAAATACTAACTCTGTGAACAAGTGACCAATTTCAGCTGCAGCTTCAGCGTCTATTGATAGTGTAGGGGGCGGGACATTTCGAATTCTAGAGAGCATTTGATTGGACAGAACGTTTGATGAGAAGCTGAAGTACAGGGTGACGTCATCAAAATCAGTTAGAGACTGTAAGTTTTAAATGTTTATATAATTGCTTAGATAAAAGTGAATTTTGTCATTGTTTTGGTACACACTGGCTTATAGATAACCTTAAGGCTAATATATTTTTACTAAAAGCCTAAAAACGTCCATTTTGATTTCATGGGGACTTTAATAATGGCACAGTGTAGAAAGTGTTATCCGACAGTAACCATTGTTGGACTTTCAGTGTCAATTTTCTACCCTGTCCAGCGTTAGCTCACTTTTAGTTAGATTTTACTTTGCATACACTGTGAAATGAGGAGGCTTACTTATATCCACATGTCAGTTTCTTCCTTTAACTCTACTCCTGAGTGAGTCTCTCGTCACTAAAGTACACCAATTCAGAGTGTCATTGAGTTGGCCGCCTCTGTCAGCCCTTCACACATATACATTCGGCTGGCATTTTGACTGATTCGGCTGTGCTCTTGGTCTCTGAGAGAAAAGCTGTCTTCACCTCATCTGTCAAGACAACCCCAAGTGGCGAGAAAAGTAAGAGTGTGCCAAATGCCCTCGGTTGGAGGATAATGGTTCCCTAAATACTGGATCACATTTTGCTTTCACTCTGCTGGCAGCGAGATACATCGCTGGGTGTCTCGCTGATTATGCTGTAAAATGCGGTTGCGATTCCACATAAAAGCATTTGAATGTCCATAAATCATTTAAGCAAGGCTGCAATTATGTAGTTGGTTCTAAATGCGTCTCTGCAGTGAATCGCGAACACTCCTGCTTTGAGATGCTCATCACTTAGTTGCCTTGACAGTGAAGTAAAATGGTGGTTTTTCAGCATCATACTTACTTACCATATTATCTTAAGTATTACTCAGCGATGTGAAAGAATCTACAATGAGCAAACTATGAATGAAATGCAAAAAGATGAAAGCATCTGTATATTTCCATGTATATAGACCCATTTATACAGTATGGGGGAAAATATAAATTATAAAGCATTATTAAAAAATTATTATTATTATTATTATTATTATTTTAAAGCCAAATGGGCTGATAATATAATAATACAGATTTATAAAAGTATTTAATTTACTTTAATATATATATATATATATATATATATATTATCAATAATAATAATAATAATAATAATTATTATTATTATTATTATATAAAATTGTTTAAGAAATTAAAATGAAATGCTTTGCGCACAAAAATATTATAATGCAAATAATGATGATAACAATAATATTGATGATGACTTTTATATGATTCATTTTTATATTATTATTATTATTATTAAATTAATTATTCATATGATTATTATTATATTTTTATATCATTTAATATTATATTTATTTTTTTATAATTATTATTATTATATTCATATAAATATTATTATTATTATTATCAAATATATATTAAATTGTTTAATACATTAAAATGAAATGCTTTACACAGAAAACAATCATATAAAATAATAATAATAATAATAATAATAAATCTTTGCTTACAAAAATATTATAATGCAAATAATGATGATAATAATAATAATACTGATGATGATTGATATACAATTTATTATATCTAATTTTACTAAATCCAAATAAGCTGCTACTACTACTAATAATAATAATAATAACAATACAAATTTATACAAGTATTTAATTTACTACATATTTATTATTAAATGCTTTACACAGAAAAAATATCATATATAAATAATGATCATGCAAATATATAAAACTATTTCACTACAAATTAAAATGAAATGCTTTGTGCACAAAAATATTATAATGCAAATAATGATGATGATGATAATAATAATAATAATAATTATTATTATTATTATTATTATTAGTAGTAGTAGTAGTAGTAGTAGTAGTAGTAGTATTTAAATATTTAAAAAATGCCTACAAGGTTTAATGTTTAATAATTGTAAGTACAAGGTAAAATATGACAGAACTTCATTTATCAGTTGAGACCCCAACAAAGTCTGCACCTGTATTTGCATAATAATTAGCCATTCAAAATGTGATATGAGCTTCAAACAGATTAATGCATTAGATCACAATGTGTGACAGCTGCAAGATTCACTATAATTTTGATTTAGGACCTTCTCAGATTGCTTTGGTCATGTACTTAGCTTTAATGAATGGTTCTGATGATTTTCAATAGGAAAGGTTACCAGAAAAGATTTCCTGGTTCCATGTACTCTTAAAGTAAAATATTACAAAATCAATAGATTTCTTGATATAACAAAAGCACAGCTACATAAAACAACAGTGACAACAACAACAAGCCGTCCACAAATCCGCCATTATTCCACAGCTATATATTAAACTGTCAGGGAAGAAGGATGTAAAACTGGTACATAAAGACACCCACGTAAACCTGACGCATACATCGAGCAATTTCAAAGTGAAGAAAAAGAAAATCATCCATCTTGAACAACCATCAACATGTTTTATACTTGTTATGATGGTTTCAGCGCTTGCATGTCTGATGGATTGTGTTAAGGTCAACTTTTTTATTCTTATAAGCTTCACTTAATTTGCTGTTGCAATGATTCCAGCATGTTTGTTTTCTAGACCGGTAAATTTTATTCCTGCTAGAAAAAAGTTCAGAACAGTGTCTTTTCTCAGAGTGAGAAACGTGTGAAGAGAGGATGGCTGCTCAAAGCTGTTAAAGAAAGAAGAGCTTTGACACAAAATAAGCAAAAGCAACTTTAATTATACCATGGGAAACCAGTGAATGTGCCGCTTATGATAGTTACAGCTGGCTTCCTGCCTAAACCCGGACCCTCCACTAATGAAAGACAGCCTCTATCTCCGTCAGGCCTTTGTGAAGGTGCTTGATTAAACAACATGCCAGGCAGCAAAGCTCTCAGGGTGACTTCACATTTGGCTAACTAATTACACACTCGCTGACTGTTTAAGGTCTGGATCTGGAATTAGCGGCGACAGAATTGAGTCATTCTGGTCATGAAGGCAGTACTTTTAGCCTGGATTTTGTCAGCTGAAATAATGCAGATTTATGCGAACTAATCAGCTTTTCGAAACACAATGGAAGTAAAAATAGGTCAGTGGATATTTAAGATGTTTTTTTTTTTTTTTATGTGTAGTGTGTAATGTAGTGAGAGCAAAAACTGTTATTTGGTAACACATTACAATAAGGTGTCATTTGTTAACATTAGTTAATGTATTAACTTGATCAAACAACGAACAATACATTTATTACACTATTTACTAATCTTTGTTACAGTTTTTCTCGATTGCTTAAACACTTGTATTCTCAAAACAGTAAACACAAATCCATAACGTCTCACTCAATTCCCCAAACATCCTATTTTCAGGTCAAAATGAAGCTCTACACTTAAACCATTCTATATACTGTATATATATATATATATTCTATATGCTGTATACTATATATACTGTATATAGTAATTATTTTAATTATTTTGCAATAAAAAAATACATAAACATACACACTCAAAAGAAACTACACCTAAGTTTATTTATTCATTTATTTTTTTTATTCTTTTCCTTTTTTGGCATATTCACCACACTTGTGTGTTTATGTTTTTGTTCTCTTCATTAGTGAAAGGCAAGATTCACTTGAACAATTCATGGCAAATTTATAAAAAGTCTAATAGAAAATGGTGTGGAAAATATGCTTGACAGTTTATGACTTATTAAATGAGCTAATGATGTTTTGAGGGGTAAGACTATTGCACAGACAAATATGTAATACATTTTGAGCAACATGACAATAGCAACTGATAATGTAGGAAACCGCAGACAAATGTACATAAATGTTTATATTAAATGAATAGTAATATTATGAAATACTGTTTTTTATTATTATTATTATTATTTAAAAAACCTCTCTATCTGAATGTGAATGTAAAATCTAATTTAAAAATCACATGGAAAAAATGAAATATTAATACTTTTTTGTAGCAAGGACAAAATAAATTGATCAGATTGAAAATTGTCAGTAAATACATTTATAATATTATTTTTATGATTTATTATTATTATTATTATTATTTATTATAACAACATAAAGACTGTATTTTTATGACTAAAGGCAAGTATCACTGATATTAGTATTACTGATGTCTCTAGGAAATTGTTTTTGTTTTGTTTTGTTTTGTTAAAACAATCTTCACATAAACCCATTATTTACCTGTGCCCTTCAGCAAGTAGGAAATATACAGAAATGCAATAAAGTTATCAAACAGTAAATACTAAATTAAATATAGATAGTTCTTAAAACTACAGTTATCAATTTCCTCTTTTTTTTTTGTTTTTTTTTGTTTTTTAGTAATAGACATCACAGCAACTTATTTGGCTGCTTTTACTATAAGAGCTGCCACTGCTGAAAGTGACACAGATCTGACATGCATTTTCATAGTTTAATTTGTGCGTTAATATTTAATCTTATAATCTATATAGTCGTATTTGTGCATGAAGCTGAAGCGAGTATGCTACAAACACAGTATAATGGCTGACAGGACAGGTAAATTTGTTTTTACTGACATAAGGCCTGACAATATCTCATCTGTCTGCAGTTCACTGTTGTTCTACTGAAGCTCCTTCGTCAGATGTACCTTTCCCGCACGTTCGTCTAGCACCTGGTGCTAAAGTAAAGTTTGTGTGCTCATCTGAAATATTTCCAGCTTGATGTGTTCGCAAAGACGTTCTATGACAATAAATGCACTTCTTGTCAAGAAAAAAAAGAGACAGAAGCAGCTGTTGTGAGTGTGGTGGCCAACCCTAGCCCCACATACTAAAATACTATTGTACAGTAAAATACTTTGTTTTCTAAATTTTTCTGTTGCGCCCACTAGTGGAGCCGTGTATGAAAACCACTGTTCTGTGGAATAGCCTACTCATTGTGCCCAGGAGGTCCACCTATAAAACACTGTCGCCTCACAACAACTCAGTTTTCTCTCTTCGCAATGAAAAATGAAGTGAACACTCCCCAGTCGGCCTCTACAGAGCACAGTAATCAGCACTTCAAACATTACAGTCAGACCACCGTATGGAGCCTCCAATATTGACATGTTCAGCATGTTCCTGACAAGAAATCCCCAGTAGTACAATAAAGTCCATATAATAGTGGTTTCCTTAGAGGGGAAGTGCAAGTTTTGTAATCCGCATCACTCCAGTTTGGTGGCCTTGAGCTTCTTATCACCAATCCCACATGGTCTGTCTGGTGACTGAAGTTCCCCACCACTCAATGGCCGACTGCATCAATTTCTTGCTCTGCGTGACACGAGAAGCTGTGTAGGGTCAGCATGAACCACAGAGCCGTGCAACTTGATTCCACCTACATGCGCTTCAGTTTTGTTTTTTTTTTTTTTTCTGGTGACAGAAGACGGTAAAGAGTTTCAACAAGATCTCTCAAAACCACACTAGACCAGATATGAGGCAAATCTGCACAAACTGTTTCACGGAAGAAACTGTAGAGAAAAAGCAACACTAACAATTATGATTATTGTAATAATAAGTCATTTTTGAAGTGTTCTTTATTGTTGTAGATACTGAGGTACTTGCAAAAGAGTTTTATTTGTGGAAGATAATTTTGGTCCCACTTTATATTAAGTGGCCTTAACTACTATGTACTTACACAAAAAAATAAGTACAATGTACTTATTGTGTTCATATTGTATTGCAAAACACTTGCTGCTATTGAGGTGGGATATGGGTAAGGTTAGAGACAGGTTTGGTGGTATGGGTAGGTTTAGGGGTGGGTTAAGGTATAAGGAATGGGTCAACAGTGTAATTACAAATGTAAATACTGAAATTAATTACAGATGCAATTACATGCAGGTATTTTTAAAATATAAGTACAATGTTAAAACATTTATGTACACAATAAGTACATTGTAACAAATGATCAATTTAAATGTAAGTACATAGTAGTTAAGGCCACTTAATATAAAGTGGGACCATAATTTTTATGTGGAAGCTTAATGTGGAAGACAAAAAGTAGTTGCAACTTTTTTCTCACAATTCAGACTATTTTTTTAGAATTGCATAAGATCACAGTTACGAGAATTATTATATTGTCGCAATCCTAAAAAATAAAGTCCCAATAATAATATAGAAAGTATATAGAATAGAAATAATATAAAGTCACAATTCTGAAAAATAAAGCCGCACTTCAGAGAAAAAAGTCTGAATTGGGAGATTGAAGGTGTCCTTGCAATTGTTAGAAAAAAAGTGTTGCGAGTTTATATCTCACAATTCTGACTTTCTAACTCACAATTGTTAGTTCATATCTGTCAATTTAGATTTTTTTCACAGAATTGCTTGGTATAAGCCTGCAATTGTGAGAAAAGAGTCAGAATTGTAAGATTTAAAGTCATAATATTGAGAAATAATATAAACTCGCAATTCTGAGAAATAAAGTCAAAATATAATATAATAATTATGCATGATATAATCAAGTTATTCTGACTTTTTTCTCAGAATTGTGAGATATAAACTCGCAATTGTGAGTTATAAAGTTGAAAATGTGAGATACAAACTCACAATTGCCAGTTTTGAATTCAGAATTACAAGATATAAAAACAATTCTGAGAAAATAGTCGCAATCCTGAAAAATCAAGTTGCAATTCTGAAAAAAAAAGTCTAAATTGCAAGATATAAAATTGTGTGATATAAGCTCGCAATTACCAGAAAAAAAGTAAGAATCTCACAATTCTAAGAAAAAAATATAAAGTTGCAATTCTGAAAAATAGTCACAATTCTGAGAAATAGTCAAAATTGCAAAATATAGACTTAAAGTTCTGACTTTTTTCTCAGGATTCTGAGGTATACTGTAACCTCGTAACTGTGAGTTATGAAGTCAGAATTGTGAGATATAAATTCACAATTGCCTGTTATAAAGTCAGAAGTTTATATCTTGCAGTTTTGACTTTTTCTCAGAATTGCATGATATAAGCTCACAACTGCAAGAAAAAAGTCATAATTGGAAGATGTGAACTGACAATTAGGAAAAAAAAAGTCATAATTGCAAGATTTAAACTGTAATTCCGAGAGAAAAAGTCAGAATTGTGTAAGATAATGTAAGATATAAACTCATAATTGCGAGTTTTAAAGTCAGAATTGCATGATATACTGTAAAAACTATTCTGAGTAAAAAAAAAAAATCTGAATTGCGAGATGTGAACTTGTAATTGTGAGGAAGTGTTGCAAGTTTATATCCAGCAATTTTGACTTTAACTCAAGACTCTTAAATCTGACAGTTTTGACTTTTTTCTCAGAATTGCTTGATATGAACTATATGATATAAATTGCAACATATACTGTAAAAACTATCCTGAGAAAAAAGGCAGAATTATTAAAAAAGTCTTTTTGAGTTTATATCTCACAATTCTGAGAATAAGTCTTTTATTCAGTGGTGGAAACCGACTTCCATAGTTCTAAATTAAAACAAGTCAAGTAACAAATCTGTCACATCTGTCTTGCAGGCATTTGCAGGTAACTCCAACACAGAAAGTGTGGTTCGGCACGACCTGCAAAACCCGATCGTGGCCCGTTATTTGCGCATCATTCCTTTAGACTGGAGTGAAGAGGGACGGATCGGCCTCAGGTTCGAGATCTACGGGTGTCCGTACTGTAAGTTGATTCTGCACTGTCACATTTCGCATAAATATCATTCAGTAGAGCAAATGTAAGCAAAGATGGCATCATATGAAAGTTATTTACATAATGCTGAAGCCTGTTGGTATTTTCATCCCAATAACTGTGAATTATTATTTTTTTTTTTTATGTAGCCTGATCTTTATTATAGCTGTAACATTTGCTAAGCTCAGGATAAAATTGACTGTTTTATCTATTCAAAGTACTTTTCATGCTGAGGAAACGTGGTTCTAAGCTTTTTTGCATCACTAGAGTGATTAATATGCACTGCAAGAAGGCGATATGTATTCGGGAAGATCCCGGTACAATTAAGGGAAATTGGCTGACACTGAACTTTTTTTGAAAGTCAAGGTCAGCTATCCATCCCATACAAATCCAAGTCTTCATGATTTGCACAGATGTCTGCTAGCAGGGCACCCTGCTGTTTACTAAAACTAAAAGAAAACTGATAGTGTGCATGAATATTTTGAAGTGTAATGTTTTGCGGTAAATATAAAGTTGAGACAAACAAAAATGTCTAGGTCTTCAAAATAGTTATATTTAAGTTTTGCATTTTTTTACTTTATTATTATTGTTGTTGTTGTTGTTGTTATTATTAATTTATTTAACAACTTAATAGAAAAATATATATTTTTTAAATTAAATTAAATTAAAAATGTTACATTTTACAAGGTTACATTTACATGGTTTTGTGCAGTTTTGGTCCAACTCTACAAAACCAGCAAGGTGCATGGGGGGGAAAAAAAGAGTACTTACTGAGCACCAAATATACATATACGAGATAACCTTTTTTTAGCACTGTTGTGGTAAGCTATTTTATTTAATCATTTTACAGAGACAGCTTTGCTGTATTTTCATTTGTTTGAAAGGTATCAGTCATTGCAAATCATGGATTTAAACAGAAATGTTTTCCAGATGAGTGGATGTGTTTTGGAGCAGCTGTCTCTAGTGAGGTCAGGACATCCTGAAATCTGAATATGGCTCACAGAGTGAGCGCCACCTGTAGGTCATGTCTGTAAATTAATTGCATTGTTATTATTCCACTTGCTTCAGTTCATTGGTATTCTTTTTCGTTTTTGTTTCAATCTAGTTATTATATTGTAATTTCACTAGCACAGCGAAAAAATTACATCTATGAATTATCAACATGCTCTGTTTTCTGAAATGGAATGTAGCCTTGACAAATTCATCACTTTCATTATATTAAGTGTTGCCAAATTGATCTTGATAACAAATTTCAATTAACGCCCCCATAAATTGGTTTGAGAAGTATTACAGCTCTCTTATTACGGTGATGTAATCATCTGTCATTTAACCCCAGTCCAGAAGAACCATCTCTGCTAATGATTTTTTTTAAACCATGCATGATTTTCAAACTTCTTATTTCTTTTCATTTGTTAATTTATTGATTGAAGAAAAAATAAAGTCCTTGAGATGGATAAAGCTGCAGAATAAAAGACTGTTTTTAATGCTTCCTTTGAAATAACGATAGTGTAAACAAATCTGACGCCTGGCTCTTCTGAATGTTTGTGTTTATGACAAGTATGAATGAAGCCTGGTAGCTTTAGATACGTATCATTCCTCAAGCTGTTTTCCTACTCGTGGGAAGCAGAGGGGGGTTTGGCTGCACTGATTTTCCTGTCAAAAAGTGTTTCATCCACATTTGCTCCTTGCTGGTGAAACCGCTCATATTCCTTCATCATCTCGTGCAGGTGATCACAGATGCCGATAAAGACGTGCCGTCATCTCCAGCCGCTTGTTTATGAGGGCTTAGGGTGAAATAAATAAACACAGTATTCTCACCCTGCTGGAAAAAAAAAAATAGATTAAAGTAGTAGTTATGTTTTGGAACAGGATAGCTTGTTTTTTACTGTTCTAAACGGATAATTAGCTGGTTCAAGCTGACCTGCTGAACCTGCAACAGGGACTATGTAGTTATGTTTTTATTGTATTTTTATTTAATATTGTACTATTAATGATAATAATTATCATTCTGAATTTACATGTTAAATTCATAACCTTACCTGTTACAAACTAACTACCTGCTAAATACCAGTTGGCGACCAACTTGAACATGCTAATCACTACTGTAGCTTACACCGACAGCTTGCACCAGCTAATGGCCATCTTAAACAAGCTAATGACCTTCCTAAACCAACTAATGACCATCTTAAACTGGTTAATGGCCATTTTATGGCCAAAACAACTTACTCTACACTGGAGATCAAAATTAGAGAACAATTTATAAACAATTGAACAATTCTGAAATAATGTCATCTTCACTGCTCAACAGTTGAAGGAGGTTTTTGTCCTGTCTATACCATGCTACCAGAACACCTTTTCCACAAAATAACTAAGGCATTTCAACAAAAAACATTATTTTGCAGAAAACACACTGATCAAAATTAGAGAACACTTTCAGATACCTCCCAGTTGTTGGTGTTAATCTGGCACCTGGTGCTAATTTCCTTGATTATCTGTCAACCCCTATTTAACTGGCAGCCTAACTTCCAGTTTCACTGACTCTGCAAGATGGTGGGCCGTTCTAAAGTGACTGAAAGCCTCCGGCAGCAGGTTGTCCAGATGAAGGCCAAAGGGATGACCCTATCAGCCATAGCAAGACAAATTGGTCGTTCCAAATCTGTGATTTCAAGAATATTGAATCTTTACAACATCACAAACTCATTCAAGCCCCCCAAGAAGGCTGGTCGTGCACGGAAGACAAATACAAGAGAGGACAGGATACTGCGGAGGATCTCAATGGGCAATCGTTTCCACACTGCAGCTGGAATTGCTCACCAGTTCAGCGCTGAACAGGGTAAGGATCTGTCTTGTCATACAGTGTCTCGACGTTTCAGAGCATTTGGACTGAAAGCCCACTCTGCAGTGACCAAACCTCTCATTAGCAGAAAGAATCAAAAGTCTAGACTAAGCTTTGCTGAGGAGCATGTTATGTGGACAGAGGAGAACTGGTCCAAAGTTCACTTCAGTGATGAAAGCAAGTTTAATTTATTTGGGTCCGATGGGAAACATTATGTTTGAGAAAGACTGAACCCAAAGTGTGTAAAGAAAAGTGTGAAAAGTGGAGGAGGAAGTGTCATGGTTTGGGGCATGTTTTCTTATACAGCTACATGGCAGAGTGAATGCAAATGTTTATCAGAACCTTCTTCAACAACTTATGGTTCCTTCCCTGCGTTCATCACCCAATCAGCCCGCAGTGTTCATGCAGGACAACGCTCCATGTCACACAGCAAAACGGGTAAAGCATTGAAAACATTGAAATAATGACATGGCCTGCCCAGAGTCCTGATCTCAACCCAATAGAGAACCTCTGGAAAATCCTTGGCGACAAAGTTATGGCCAAGAAACCCACTACAGTCACCGAACTGTGGAGGAGACTGGAAGAAGAGTGGACCAAAATCACACCAGAGCAGTGTGAGAGACTAGTGCTGTCCTGTGGCCGCAGATGTGCTGAAGTCATTCAGAGCAGAGGCCTGTACACTTCCTACTAATTGCTGACTGTTGTAACCTTCAGAAAATTTTGTTGTAATCTTTTTCCATGCTACAGTCCTTGTTGTTCTCTAATTTTGATCAGTGTGTTTTAATGGTTTTTGTTGAAATGCCTTAGTTATTTTGTGGAAAAGGTGTTCTGGTAGCATGGTATAGACAGGACAAAAACTCCTTCAACTGTTGAGCAGTGAAGATGACATTATTTCAGAATTGTTCAATTGTTTATAAATTGTTCTCTAATTTTGATCTCCAGTGTAGGTAATGATAATCCTAAACCACCTTAATGCAACTAATGGCCATTTTAAACCCGCAAAAGACCATATTTAAGCAATTAATAACCATCTCACATCAACTAATGAACCATCTTACACCAACAAATGACCATCTTAAAGCAGCTAAAGACCATTTTCAAGAAGCTGATGGCCTTCCTAAACCAACTTATGAGCATCTTAAACCAGTTAATGGCCATCTTAAACCTTCTTAATCCAACTAATGACCATCTTAAACCAGCTAATGACTATATTAAAACAATTAATAACCTGCCTCCATCAGCTAATGACCACCCTAAACCAGCCTTCACCAGCTTTTGATCATCTTAAACCAGCTAATGACCTTCCTAAACCAATAATGGCCATCTTAAACAAGTTATTGCATTTTAAACCTGCTTACTCAAGGTAATGACCACCTTATACCAGCTAATGACCATCTTAAACTATCTTACACTAGATGTTTACCAACTAGCTAGTAACGTTCCTAAACAACTAATGACCATTTTAAACCAGTTAATAGCCAGTTTAAACCATCTTAAATTAGGTAATGACAATCTTAAACCAGCTAATAACCTTTCTAAACCAAATAATGACCATATTAAACCAGTTAATGGCCAATTTAAACCAGCTTAAACTAGGTAATAACAATCTTAAACCAGCTAATGACCTTTCTAAACCAAATAATGACCATATTAAACCAGTTAATGGCCAATTTAAACCAGCTTAAACTAGGTAATAACAATCTTAAACCAGCTAATGACCATGTTAAAGCAAATATTGAATAGCTCACACCAGCTAATGTCCACCTTAAACCAGTTTACACCAGCTAATAACCATCTTAAACCAGCTAAGGCATTTTAAACCAGCTTACTCTAGATAATGACCACCTTAAACCAGCTTACACCTGATGTTTACCATCTTAGACCAGCTAATGACCTTCATATACCAATTAATGGAAAGTTTAAACCAGCTTAAATTAGGTAATGGCCATCTTAAACCAGCTAATGAACATATTAAAGCAAATAATTACCATCTCACACCAGCTAATATCCACCTTAAACCAGCTTAGACCAGCTAATGACCATCATAAACCAGCTAATGATCATCTTAAACCAGCTAATGACCTTCTTAAACCAACCAATGACCATCTTAAACCAGTTGCTGCATTTTAAACCATCTTACACCAGCTAGTAACCAGTTACCATGTTCCTAAATAGAATTTTCAAACAGGAAAATATTAAAAAAGCACAAAAACACTTTTTGGGACCTTTTCCGGCACTCAGTTTCTCTTCAGACACGGAAATGCACTGACTGTTGAGTGAAAATAAATAAGATGTGCAGTAAAGGAATAGAGATAGCCCTTCCCAGGAAGCATAGAGGGAAAGAATGGGAGTTAGATAAGCAAGACCTGCAGTGGAGATGAAGCACAGAATGAGAATGAATGCAGTGCTCTGACCTTGTTGATCGGCCGAGAACGGATGAATGCATTCGTGATGGAGGTGAAGGGGATTGGCGATGGAGAGAGAGAGAGAGAGACAAGAGGAGTGGAAGAGCAACTGGCCAGACACAGCACACATACTCATGCATTAGTGTAGTAATCAGTCCCCAGCAGGGTGCATGGAGAGAATTGAATTAATTCCACATGCAGACTGTACTCTAGACACAGACGCGTGCACACACACACGCGATTGTAGTAGACGCTACATACTACAGGCATCCCCTGGTGATTGCATACATGACAGATAACACTGAACGCATATTTTCACCCGCTTTGTCCATGTAGAACAATTACAGTTGTTGCATCATTTTGCAATTTACACTGCTAATGGAAGCTGATAAATGCAAATTGATTTTACATGCCTCAGGAATGCATACAATGCATGAACCACTCAAATAATGGAAATTTCTTACTTGCCGGCTGACTTAAAAATATAACATTGACCCGAAACATAGTCCATATGTATTATTATTGAAGTCTATGTATTATTTTTCTTGGAACTGCCCACCATAAATCATTTTGTTATGTTGAATTAACATAATCATCACAGTATGTTTTGGTTAGAGTTGTCTTTTTACTTTTAATTTAAATATTTTGCAGCAGTGTAAAAGTACTTTTAATGAATTTAATGTGCCCTTATCGAATCAAAGTATTAATTTATTTTAAAAAAATCGTACTGACCTCAAATATATGACAATTATTGCTAATTAAATTTAAATAAATATATATGCTGTTCAAAAGTGTGGGGTCAAAGATTTTTTTGAAAGAAATAAATGCAAATAACATAGTTTGCACTGGCTTACACCAGCTAATGACCATCTTAAACCAGATAATGACCATCTTAAACAAGCTAATGACCTTCCTAAACCAACTAATGACCATCTTAAACCAGCTGATGACCACCTTAAACCAGCTAATGACCACGTTTTACTAGCTCACACCAGCTAAAAACTACCTAAAACCAGCTTACACCAGCTAATGACTATATAAAACAAGTCTTAAACCAGCTTACATTTGGTGATGACCAGCTTGAACCAAGTAATGACCTTAAATCAACTGATGACCATCTTAAACTGATGACATCTTAAATCATCTTTACCCAGTTTACACTAGCAAATAACCATCTTAAACCAGCTTGATTTAACTAAAGACCATCTTAAACCATTTTACACTAGGTAATGACCAGCTTGTATACCTTCCTAAACCAACTAATAATCATCGTAAACCAGGTAATGACCATATTAAAGCAAACAATAACTAGCCTGCACCAGTTTATGACCACCTTAAACCAACTTACACCAGGTAATGAACATCATAAACCAGCTAATGACCATCTTAAACAAGCTAATGACCTTCCTAAACCAACTAATGACAATCCTAAACCAGCTTATTCTGGCTAATAACCATCTTAAACCAGTTTAACTAAACTAATAAAAGATTTTAATGCAGGAAAAAAAAAAAGTACAGTCATTTTTGTCAGTTATGGCTCTATCGAGCATTCTGTCAGCTTTAATCAGACACACAGATGAAGTGTGGTAAGATCTCATTTATTTAATTGATTTAATCATAACATTTATTTGAATTAATTAGCCAGCGAGAGAAGGAAGTGAAAGTTGTGTTTCTGACTACCTGCGTCTCTGTCTCTCTACGAACAATGAAGCTGAGTTTAGTTACAGCTATTTTACCCACTCGTTGCTGAGAAATCTAATGTAGAGTCATTATCGATGCTATTTTATTAATAAAAGTTTCTCTGCGTTACAGCATCGGTGTTTGTACTGTACGTTCTCCGATCTCTATGTGGGCTCGGGTCAGGTAGCAGACCTCTAGCTCACACTAGCTAATGACTATCTTAAAACAGTTTCCACAAGCTAATGAGCATCTTAATCCAGTCCTAAACCAGTTTACACTAGGTATTGACCAGCTTAAACTAAATAATGACCATAATAAACCAGTTAAATAATAACTAGCATGCACCAGCTAATAACCACCTTAAACCAGCTTAGACCAGTTAATAAACGACCGTCCTAAACCAACTATTGACCATCTTAAACCAGTTAATGCATCTTAAAACTATTTACTCAAGGTATAAAAACAGCTATTGACCATATTATTGCAACTAATAACCAGTTAAAACCAGCTAATGACCACCTTATACCAGTTCACACCAGCTAATGATCGCCTTAAACTAGCTTATATCAGCTAATAACAATCTTAAACCAACTGATGATCATCTTAAACCAGCTAACGTCCACCTTATACCAGCTCACACTAGCCATAAACCAGCTTACACCAGCTAATGACATTTTAAATCAGTCTCAAGGCCCGTTCACACCAAGAACGATAACGATAATTATATTTGCAACGATAACTTGCGTCTCCATACCAGTAAACGATAACTGTCTGTTTTTGTTGCATTTACACGACTTCAACCATTAGATGTCCTCGACGTGCACGTTTCGAGCGCATCTAAACAGTGAGTCTAGCCTAAACTATCTGATCTCTAATGTAATCAATGTAGTGAAAATAAAAACAATACGGACTCTTTTCTACCATCTAACGCTGAATTCCTGAGGTAATTTTATGTTTTATGTTACTCTGTTGGTGTGCAAGGTCTGTTTGCTTCTTTACAATGGTGCCTGCTATTTCAAATGCACAAGTCCTTTAAATTGGAATGAAGTCTGATTAGCTGTCGGTGTGTTATCGTTCATCAGCTGTAAAAAAAAAAAACATTCTGAAAGTGATCCCAACGATATCGTTGCCCTGTTTAGTTATCGCTATAAGTTGTGGTGTGAACTCTACTATTCTCTTAAATTTGAAACGATTTTTAAAACGTTATCTTTATAGTTAGTTATCGTTCTTGGTGTAACGAGCCTTTAAATCACATTACACTTAATGACCAGCTTGAAACCAAGTAATGACCATCTTAAACCAGCTAATGACCTTCTTAAACCAACTGATGACCATCTTAAAACAGTTAATGATCATCTTAAACCAGTGTACACTAGCAAATAACCATCTTAAACCAGCTTAATTCAACTATGACCATTTTGAACCATTCTTAAACCACTTTACACTAGGTAATGACCCGCTTGAACCAAGTAATGACCATCTTAAACCAACTAATGACCATATTAAAAATGTTAATAACCATCTTAACCAGTTTACACTAGCAAATCACAATCTTTAACTAGCATAATCCAACTAATGACCGTCTTAAACCAGTTTATACTAGGTACTGACCAGCTTGAACCGAAGTAATGGGTCAAAGTTTTTTTTTTAATTATTCACCAAGACTCAATTTATTTGATCATAATACAGCAAAAATAAATGAATATTGCTTATCTTCATTTCTGTATTTCAAAATAACTGTTTTCTATTTTAATATTTTTTTAAAATCTAATGTATACCTGTGATGGCAAAACCATATATATATATATATATATATATACACTACCAGTCAAGAGTTTGGACACACCCTCTCATTAAATGTTTTTTAAAGAAGTTTCTTATGCTTATCAAGGCTGTTTTCACTTGATCAAAATACAGAAAAAAGGTAATATTGTGAAATATTATTACGATGTAAATCAATGTTTTTCTATATTAATATACATTAAAATTTAATTTATATCTGTAATTAAAGTTGAATTTCCAGAATCATTACTCCAGTCTTCAGTGTCACATGATCCTTCAAAAGTCATTCTAATATGCTGATTTATTATCAGTGCTGGAAAGAGTTGCGCTGCTCAATTTTTATTTTGTATTTTTTTGGAACCTCTGATACTTTTTTCAAGATTTTTTGATCAATAAAAGTTAAAAAAGAACAGCATTTATTTAAAATAGAAAGGTTTTCTAACAATATACACTACTGTTTAAAAGTTTAGGGTCAGTACATTTTTATTCTTTCTTTTTTGAAAGAAATGTATACTTTTATTCACCAAGGATGTGTTAAATTAATAAAAAGTGATAGCATAGATTTACATTGTTAGAAAAGATTTATATTTTGAATAAATGCTGTTCTTTTTAACTTGTTATTCATCAAAGAATCCTGAAAAAAGAATCACAGGTTGCAAAAAAATATTTAATTCTAATAATAAATCAGCATATTAGAATGATTTCTGAAGGATCATGTGACACTTAAGACTGGAGTAACAGCTGATGAAAATTCAACTTTGCATCACAGGAATAAATTATATTGTAAAGTAATTTAAAAATAAAAAAAACATTATTTTATATTGTAATAACATTTTGCAATATTATGTTTTTTTTTTCTGTATTTTTGATCAAATAAATGCAGCCTTGATGTGCATAAGAGACTTCTTTAAAAAACGTTAAATGAGAGGGTGTGTCCAAACTTTTGACTGGTAGTGTATATATATTATATTTTTGTAACTTTGTGTATATTGCTGCAGATTGCATTTCTCATTAAACTTTTTTTTTTTTATTAAAATAATAAAACTAATATTTACCCTTTTATGGCCACCATATGAAACCTTTTTAGTCCAAAGTTATTGCAGTCACAAGCCTACTGCAAATTCAACACCATCATTTACATTTTAATTAAGCTCAAATCAAACCTAATCAATCTCTCAATAAAGCAAGCGAATAAACACGCCACTTCAATCTTATTGGCGGAAGAGAACATGATGACGTCTGTATTTTCCTGTTCTCAGGTTGCTGTAGATCTCTTTATAATTACCTTCTCATGCTGATCACAGAACTTGCAGCTTCTGAATGATATAAAGACAGTCTGCAAAGCAATCAAGTGCCATCAAGCACCGTGAGCTTGTGTAATATATCCAAAGGTTATGCGGTGTCAGAGCAAGAGATGAAACCATGAGAGCGAGCGAGAGATGCCGTGAAAGGAATTTACATTCATAACTTCCGGTATGCATCATTCCGAGCCTTGACAGGGATCAAAAATCCTCCTCCACTGTGCAATAAGCAGAAAGGCTTTGTCAGCAGGTAATAGCCCACTGCAATTTTCTGCCTCCTCACTGTAGTTTATCACCTGATCCCAGCCGCAGTTTATCTGTGAACTCCACCATGCTTTCGTCCAAGCAATCTATAGAACAGTCACTCAAGCGATCATTTAGCCAAAAATGGGCATGACACCTAGTCACCTCAGAGGTGCTAATCTCTTTTCATCCTCCTGTCTTTCTTCCTCCCGTCAACAGGGGCAGATGTGATTAATTTTGACGGGCAGGGGGTGATCTCTTACCGCTTCAAAATGAAGAAGATGAAGATTTTGAAGGACGTGATAGCCCTGAAGTTTAAAACATCTGAGAGCGAAGGGGTGATTCTGCACGGAGAGGGGCAACAGGGTGACTACATTACCTTGGAGTTGAGGAGAGGCCGGCTACTGCTGCAGATAAACCTCGGTAAATCTGATATGGAGGCCTGTAATAGATATCTGATGGGTTTATGGTGCTCTTGTGTGTACCTTGGGGTGAATTTTGTCATTAATGTGCTGCTGGAAGTATTTCTTTGTGTTATTTATAGACATTACACCTGTTGACTTCTGTTATTTAATTGAATGTTAAATCCTCATTGATTCTTTGGAAAAATGTGTAACTTTTAAAAGGATAGTTCACTCAAAAAACAAATAAATAAATAATATAATATACACTGCAATTCAAAAGTTTGGGATCAGTAAGATTTTTATTGTGTTTAAAGAAGATTCTTGTGCTCATCAAGGCTGCATTTACTTGATCGAAAATACAGAAAAAAAACGAATATTGTGAAATATTATTGCAATTTAAAATAATGGTTTTCTATTTTAATATACTTTAAAATATCATTAATTTCTGTGATGCAAAGCTGAATTTCCTTCAGTCATTACTCCAGTCTTCAGTGGAACATGATCCTTCAGAAATCATTTTAATATGCTGATTTATTATTAAAGTTGAAAACAGTTGCGCTGCATCTTTTTTTTATTTTTTATTTTTGGAATCTATTCAACTTTTTAATTCTTTTATGAGTAAAACGATGAAAAGAACATATTTTATTTAAATAAGAAATCTTTTTTAACAATATACACCACTGTTTAAAAGTTTGGGGTCAGTGCTTTTTTTTACAGAAATTAATACTTTATTCAGCAAGGATGTGTTAAATGGATAAAAAAAAGTAATGACTTATACTGTTAATTAAATTCTTATTTATTCACCAAAGAATCCTAAAAAAAAGTATCATAGGTTTCAAAAAAAATATTAATCAGCAAAACGGTTTCCAACATTGATAATAAATCAGCATATTAGAATGATTTCTGAAGGATTGTGTGACAAAGACTTGGAATGATGCTGAAAATTCAGGTATTTAGATAATATTTTAAATTGTAATAATATCTCACAATATTCTTTTTTTTCTTTTCTGTATTTTTGATCAAATAAATGCAGCCTCCAGAAGAGATTCCTTAAAAAAAAAAAAAAAAAAAAAAAAAAAAATATTAAAAATCTTTACAGTCATAAATAAATAAACAAATAAATAAAATAAATAAATAAATAAAAAATCTGTCATGCAGTTTTTACTCACCTTCATGTAATTAAAAAATGGTTTGGGCTTAAGACTTTTAAATGTTAATTATTTATTTAAATTAGAAAGTAATATGTTTCTTCAGCAAGACAGTTATGTTACTTTGTTACAAAATAGTTTTATTTATTGTTTTAAACTATTCATCAGAGAATCCTGAAAAAATATGTATCCCACAAAAAAAAAATATTAATCAGCAAAAAGTTTTCAAAATTGATAATATTACGTTTCTTGAGCAGCAAATCAGCATATTAGAATGATTTCTAAAGTGACATAAAATTCACAATACTTCTGTATTACAAAAAAACATATTTTAAAAAACATAAACAAAAAGTATTGCTGACTCACAAAAGAAGCTTATTTGAAGAATATTTTAGTTGTTTTTGTCTATATAGTGAAAGTCAGTGGGGTCTAAAACCACAGAGGTTACCAGTGACTTTAATTGAATTTTCCACAGAATAAAAAGTTTGGAACGGCATGAGGGTGAGTTTTCATCTGCGTGAACTATCCTTTTAATATCTCACGGACCTGCATTGCAGAAAAATCTAGCCGGAGGGAAAAGAAATACTCATAGACTGTAAAACACAAAAGCCATTATCTTGTATATCATAAGGACATAAACATCTCATATGCACCCCGAAGACGGGTTCAGAACTTGCTCCCATCAATTATTCTGCAGTGAAGGTGAGGATATTGTGTGTTTGATATTAACAATGTCTCCCATGTCTAATAAACTGTAGGAAGCAATCAGTACGGCTCCATCCTGGGCCATACATCTGTGACTAGCGGCAGTCTGCTGGACGATCATCATTGGCATTCTGTAATAATTGAGCGCTACAGGAGAAATGTCAATTTCACCCTCGATCAGCATACTCAGCACTTCCGCACCAACGGGGAGTTTGACCACCTTGACCTGGACTATGAGGTAGGACTTAGAAAGTGAATGATTTATTGCTCTGAACTTCATTTAACAAGCAGGTGCATTATGTGATGCTGAAGCTCAAAATGTTACTCCTCACAACAGGTCATTTTAAAAGAAGTATTTAATTGTCCTTGGGAAAGATTTATCTGACAAAGACGACAATGAAAAGGAAACGCTGTGAGAATTCTCACTTTAAATGAGCATGAATTTTACTGTCGTCAGCTGGTTTATGCTAGTTAATGATGGTTTTGAGAATTATTCTCCATGTTATTTTACATCTACTTAAAGTGAATGGGGACTGTCAAGCTCCAAAAATGACAAAAAAGCACCATAAAAGTATCATAAAAGCAGGCTTTATGTCAATAAAAAAGTATCATAAAAGCACTCTATGTTCTTTATATAAGTTTTCTTGCATCTTTATGTTACACAGTGTTGGGAAGGTTACTTGGAAATGTAATAGGTTACAGATTACAAGTTACCCTATTTAAAATGTAATAAGTAGTGTAACTGTTTTAGTTACTTTGTTAATGTAACTGATTACATTTTGTTACTTTTTGATTACTTTTTTAATTTTACATTTACATTTAGTCATTTAGCAGACACTTTTATCCAAAGTAACAACAGAAGCAATTCAACAAACCTTCAAAATCCTTCATCTCTTGAATTAACCCTTTAACTGTCACTCCCATTTTTGAACATAGACATGAAAATGCAGTATTAAAACTTACATTTTTATAATTCATGAGCAAAAACATTTTGTAATATGATTTTGTTGTACATTTTCCATGGTAATGCAATGTCTGATTTTAAAATGGTTTTCAAGGGATGAATTTTGAGATTTTAAGTTTTCAGCTGATATATAATTTCTTAGGATTTCTAAAGCGTGATAGGGAAAGGTCAGAAGTCCTGTTATGAAGTAGATTTTTGAGGTGCACTCCTGTCATATATTAATCTATTACCTTTCCTAAATAATTTGTAACACAAAAAATGGAAAGATATACAGTGGGTACGGAAAGTATTCAGACCCCCTTAAATGTTTCACTCTTTGTTATATTGCAGCCATTTGCTAAAATCATTTAAGTTCATTTTTTTCCTCATTAATGTACACACAGCACCCCATATTGACAGAAAAACACAGAATTGTTGACATTTTTGCAGATTTATTAAAAAAGAAAAACTGAAATATCACATGGTCCTAAGTATTCAGACCCTTGTCTTGTTGGAAGGTGAACCTTCGGCCCAGTCTGAGGTCCTGAGCACTCTGGAGAAGGTTTTCGTCCAGGATATCCCTGTACTTGGCCGCATTCATCTTTCCCTCGTTTGCAACCAGTCGTCCTGTCCCTGCAGCTGAAAAACACCCCCACAGCATGATGCTGCCACCACCATGCTTCGCAGTTGGGACTGTATTGGACAGGTGATGAGCAGTGCCTGGTTTTCTCCACACATACTGCTTAGAATTAAGGCCAAAAAGTTCTATCTTGGTCTCATCAGACCAGAGTCAATCTTATTTCTCACCATCTTGGAGTCCTTCAGGTGTTTTTTAGCAAACTCCATGCAGGCTTTCATGTGTCTTACACTGAGAAGAGGCTTCCGTCATGCCACTCTGCCATAAAACTCCGACTGGTGGAGGGCTGCAGTGATGGTTGACTTTCTACAACTTTCTCCCATCTCCTGACTGCATCTCTGGAGCTCAGCCACAGTGATCTTTGGGTTCTTCTTTACCTCTCTCACCAAGGCTCTTCTCCCTCGATAGCTCAGTTTGGCCGGACAGCCAGCTCTAGGAAGGGTTCTGGTCGTCCCAAACGTCTTCCATTTAAGGATTATGGAGGCCACTGTGCTCTTAGGAACCTTAAGTGCAGCAGAATTTTTTTGTAACCTTGGCCAGATCTGTGCCTTGCCACAATTCTGTCTCTGAACTCTTCAGGCAGTTCCTTTGACCTCATGATTCTCATTTGCTCTGACATGCACTGTAGCTGTAAGGTCTTATATAGACAGGTGTGTGGCTTTCCTAATCAAGTCCAATCAGTAAAATCAAACACAGCTGGACTCAAATGAAGGTGTAGAACCATCTCAAGGATGATCAGAAGAAATGGACAGCACCTGAGTTAAATATATGAGTGTCACAGTAAAGGGTCTGAATACTTAGGACCATGTGATATTTCAGTTTTTCTTTTTTAATAAATCTGCAAAAATGTCAACAATTCTGTGTTTGTCTGTCAATATGGGGTGCTGTGTGTACATTAATGAGGAAAAAAATGAACTTAAATGATTTTAGCAAATGGCTGCAATATAAGGAGTGAAACATTTAAGTATATTTAGGAGTCTTAGACCTTTCCAACGATATATAGTTTGTCATGATTAGATTAGGATTTATTTGTAAAATGGTGAAGTAAACGTAGGCGGCCCACAGAGGGGACGGGTGACAGTTAATTAAGATTATAATAATTGAATTTTAAAGCACAGCCACTGCAAAATCAGACTTTAGCACCTCATTTTTCTTTGAGCTTGTTCTGAAGTTAAATACAGATTTAAAATCATGACAAGATAATAGTAAATACCAATAAAAGAAGTATTCAAATGCAACCCCCTTTGTAATCGTTAACATTTTAATAAGTAACTGTAATTTAATTACATTTAATTACACTTTTGTGATGCTGTTACTAGTTACTCCCTAACACAGATGATACAGTAGCTTTGAGGGGGCTAAAATTGAAATCATTATTCAGTAAAAAACTTGCATGATTGTCAGGATTGACAGTGGAAAATTACTTTTTGGTCTTTTCTTCAAAGAAAGTGCCAGTTTGTTACTACTGTATGGCTTCAGAAGACTTGGAATATAAAACATGGACTTCTTAATGGAGTGTGTTTTTGGTAATTTTAGAACTTGGCATATCCAGTCGCTATTCACTTCCATTTTATTTTATTATAAGAAAAAAAAAAGTAAGTCATACAGGTTTTGAATGAAATTAGCGTGAGAAATGATGACAAAATTGTAATTTCTGTCATTAGAATATCTCTTTAAAGGGTTAGTTCACACAAAAATGAAAATTCTGTCATTAATAACTCCCTCATGTCGTTCCAAACGTGTATGACTTCAGTTCATCTTTGGAACACAAATTAAGACATTTTTTACATCCAGAGTGAGGAAAAGAAAATCACCTGGATCCCTCACATCCAAGCCATTCCCTCTTTGATCTTTTGCTATCTGGCTGGCGCTACAGAACCCCAAATACCAGAACAACCAGGCACAAGAACAGTTTTTCCCCCAGGCAATCCACCTTATGAACAGCTAAATATTCCCCCCATTGTGCAATAATAATAAAAAAGTGCAATAACCTTATATTTATTGGTTACCACCTCCATTCTAATACATCCATGCATCTCTTTCTATTCTATTCTATTCTATAGCACAACTGTACATACCACTTAATTCTTAATTTATTTTCAATATATATTTTTGTCTATTTATATTTACATATGTGTATTTTTTATTCTCATCTTATTTTTATTGTCTCTGTGTTGTTGTTGTCTCTTTATACTGGAAGCTAATGTCACACAAATTCCTTGTATGTGCAAGCATACTTGGTAATAAAACACCTTCTGATTCTGATTCTGATTCTGATTCATCCAAATTTCCTTGAACATGGTAATTACATTGCTGTCTGTGCAGGGCAGAAAGCTTTCGGAATTAATCAAAAATATCTTAATTTGTGTTCTGAAGATGAACAAAAGTCTTGAGGGTGAGTAATTAATGACAGAATTTTCATTTTTTGGGGTGAACTATCCCTTTAAGATTGTTTAAATGCTTGCTCTGGGACACCAGTTCCTAAAATACAGCATATGCTAGAATGAGCCTACTTTTCAGCAGGGTAAGTCCAGTTTTACATCAGTTGGATTTTATCTCATTCCCACACAGGCTGTTAACAGACTCAGAAATAGAAGTTCTGTAATTATCTCTGAATCCTTCAAGGATTTCTGTAGGATTCTGGTCACACTGCCGCCATCACCCAATCCAAAGAGCTCAAGCTCAGGCTTGATAAAAAGCTGTGAAGTCACACCAAGACATTTTGTCCCAGGGAGGTTCGAGCTGTGATAAACTTTGTTTGCAGTGGGAGTTTTATCCCTTGTCATTCTTTTCAGCACGGAACGTTTGAAATCCGCTGCTCGGCACAGGATTAATCCACACTAATAATGTGCAGCAGGATATTAATGTTATCAAACTGAAATGATGCATATTAACAAGTGCTGTAGAGGAATGTATAGGAAATAGATTTTCAGCGACGTAAAGAATATGGTCTGAGAGCAAATGCTTATCTATTCAATTGAGCTCAGACGCTCCTGGCACTGTTGGATGCTACAGAGCTGGTTACAGCTCAGTTGGTCTAAGACAAATTGACCCCAATTAAAGTGAAAGTGTCTGATTAATTGAGCTGAGAACGGATCCAAACCGGTGAGTCGTTTTCTGCTGGAGCGCTGACTGCATTTACAAACAATTGCATTTATCGACTATTTTGTTGAAGCGCTAGTGCTTCTTTCTGGGGGCCTGTTTGAAATTGCTTGAATAATAGTACTTACTAAGCATCTTTCAA
This sequence comes from Cirrhinus molitorella, assembly GCA_033026305.1. Lineage (NCBI taxonomy): Eukaryota > Metazoa > Chordata > Actinopteri > Cypriniformes > Cyprinidae > Cirrhinus > Cirrhinus molitorella. The sequence continues at coordinate 16,065,046 of CM065140.1, read as the reverse complement.
TAGCTAGATATTATTGGATTTTACAAAATATGTATAATTTTACTCTGTTGTCACAAGGTGAACATTTTTTGGTTGTGGCTAATACAGTAGGATGTGTGTACAGTAATGTTTCAAGCTCTTCCTCAATTCTCATGTCCAGTTTTGACATACTATAGGAGGAGAGTGGGGTAAGATGTGCCACTTTTTAGTAAGATATAAGAAAGGTTATAATAGTATTGGTAATTATATGTATGTCCTGCTTCTGAGTACATTAATAAAGTGTTAATAAATTTAATTTAAAAATAGGAGCATAGAAACGTCATTTTAAAAATAGTGGTTAGGAACCATTTACATTTCAAAATAAATTAGAAATTAGAAAAAAAAATCCTAAATATTTTGCTGAATAATTTGCATTGCATTTTACACCGGCAATTCACCATCATGCATAAATATAGAATATTTACTATTACGGCTTATACCGCAACTGAATAAAAAATAAATAATTATTTTTACTTTCGTTTTGTTTGTTTTTTCCGAAATTGCGAGTTATAAACTCAGAAATGCATGAGATAAACTCGCAATTACAAGTTAAAAAGTCAGAGTAGTGAGAGTGACGTTTTTTCTCACCAATACGAGTTGAAATCTTACGATTCTGACTTGCTTCTCTTAACTGCGAGTTTATATCTTGCAATTCTGATTTTTTTTTTCTTAGAATTATGAGATATAAACTTGCAATTGTGAGTTATAAAGTCAAATTTTGAGTAGTAAAACGACTGATATGTTCTCAGAATTCCAAGTGTATATCTCAATTCTAACTTAACTTGTAAATCTGAGAAAAATCTGAGTTTATATCTTGCTATTCTGACTATTTATCAGAATTGCATTATTTAGAGATGAATGAATTTCAACTAAAATATAGAAAATTGACTATTACGCTTTTCACTTTTCTCTGGAAGCCAATTTAGTCAACTAAATAAAAAATAAATACAGGTTATTGCGACTTTTTTTCTCAAAATTGCGTGATAAAAGCTCGCAATTGCGAGTTATAAAGTCTTAATAGTGTGATATAAACTCACAATTGTGAGAAATAAAGTCAGAATTGCAAGGTAAAAATTAGTTTTTTTCTCGCAATTGTGAGTTTAAATCTCAAAATTCTGACTTTTTTCCTCTTAATTGCGAGTTTATATCTTGCAATTCTGACTTTTTCTCAGAATTATGAGACATAAACTTGAAATTGTGAGTTATAAAGTCAAATTTTGAGGGGGAAAAAAGACTGATATGTTCTCAGAATTGCAAGTTTATCTCAAGTCTGACTCTGAGAAAAAAGTCTTATGTCTCGCTGTTCTGACTATTTTTCAGAATTGCATTATGTAGACACCTGTATTAATTTGTTTTGACATAAAATAAAAAACTAAAATATAGAAATATAGAAATATAGAAAATATACTGTTACACTTATATTTTCTCTGAAAGCCCATTTCTGCAACTGAATAAAATCTCACAACTTTTATCTCACAATTCTGACTTTTTTTCTCAGAATTGCATGATATAAACTCACAATTGCAAGAAAAAAATTCAGAATTGCAAGATAAACACAATTTTGACTTGTTTTATTGCAGTCGTGTTTTGTCTCGCAAATCAGACTTTTTTCACGTAATGTTGAGATATAAACTCGCAATTGTGAGTTATAAAGTCAAATTTTAAGGGGGGAAAAGACTGATATGCTCCCAGAATTGCAGGTTTATATCTCAATTCTAATTTAATAACTCACAATTCCGAGAAAAAAAAGTCACTTCCGATTTAAACAATTCTGAGAAAAAAGTCAAAGTTGTTATCTCGCTATTCTGACTATTTTTCAGAATTACGACTTTTTTCTTGGAATTACAAATTTATGTCTTGCAATTCTGACTTTATAACTTGCAACTGTGAGTTTATATCATGCAATTCCAAGAAAAGTCACATTTGCAAGTTTATATCTCTCAACTGCAGTGTTATATCACACAATTCTGACTTAATTTTTTTTTAAAAAGTCACAATTACGATATAAAGAGAAAAAGTACTAATTACCAATACAAGTATAATTCAGTGGAGGAAAAGGGCTTCCATGCATTTCTCATATGCAATTTTAATGTGAGAAAATATAGTTTACTAGATGAAGAAGGCGACTCAGTATACCAACCATCTTACCCCACTCTGTGCGAATACTTTTCTGTTAGACTTGGTGGGTTGCCATGCTTTGATATTGTTTTCTGACTTATGTCTCATTTCTCCATGTAGCTGACTTTCGGAGGAATGCCTTATTCTGGGAAGCCAGTCTCAGGAGGTAGAAGAAACTTCAAAGGCTGCATGGAAAGCATCAACTACAATGGAGAGAACATCACTGACCTGGCCAGAAGAAAAAAACTGGACACTTCTAGTTTTGTAAGTCTGTTCCCTTTTCAATCAGTTCCTCAAAACCATATCTGACTAATCAGAGTTTGAGTGCATAACTTTGCCCTTCATGACAGTTCTGTGCATATTTAAAACATTTGGGTGGGTTGTTTTTGCCTGGAGGGTTTTGTGGAGGTGTATGACCATGAAGAACTGTGCAAGGTTGACGCTTCAGAATATAGAGCGGTTCAGACGTGATATTGATAGAGCTCGTATTTTAAACCTCATATGGATCCGTTCATTTGTTTCAACAAGCCGATGGGAATGTTAATCATCTACACAGATTTGACGACTGCTGTCAGCACTGATAGTAATCTAATTTCCACTGCCTGTGATAAAACAAAGAATGCAATAATTGCACATTATATCTGATAAGCATATCAGTGTTCTGTGGTTCATTAATGGAACCACAAACATGAAGAGACACAATGTTTTTTTTCTGATGAAAATTACAATCTTATCTCTGCCGTACAGTTATACTAGCACATCATGTCACAGAACATCGGACAAGCATTATGTTAAATCAAAATATGTTTGAATTAGATTCATGTTTCTGTTCCAGAGATTTGGTTCTTGACAAATAAACCAATCAAGCTTGTGCTTCACAAAATGAAATCTAAAATGAATATTCTATCATCATTTACTCACCCTCATGTCATTAAAACTGCATTTCCTCTGCACAAAACAACTTTGAAACCCCATTGACTTTCATTGTACAACTTTTTTTAAATATCTACTTTTGTGTTCCACAGATAAAAGACATACAGGTTTGAAAGCAGATGAGTAAATGCAGTCAGAATTTCATTTTTTGCCTGAACTATCTTTTTAATAGCGAGAAAATAGCACGATTCTCCTCCTGTCCAAATTTGACATGTGTCCACCACCGACAGGCTCTGAATTATTATTCATGTCTGAAGGATTATGTTCAAGGTTGATAAAACACATCACATGGGCAGAGGTTCTGTTATGAAGCGCTGAGGAAGGCTGAGTGCACTTTTCTATTTCATTGTGATGAGACTGATTAAGTTCTCTATATTTGAAATAAGTCTGAAGTGCATTCGCTGCCTCAAAATTACCATTTAGAAGGACGAAGAGCTGGAGAGTTATGAATAAAAACCCTCGTCGTTGCTTTCCGAGCAGCCCCTTTTCCAGCTTAAGGTTCAGAAATCGACAGCGTGGTTGGGAACATGCTGTAGCAGCACTTTGAGAGATCTTTCTTTAAGCCCATGTTCCACATGAAATGGTCTACAACCATTTCAGACACAGATTTATTTTCTAGTCACTTTATTTCGCAGCTTTGTACGCTTATTAAAGTTGCATATGAGAAATACAATATGCAGTGTGTTACATCAAATTTTATGCTGTTCAGATACATCTAACATGTTAAAACAGCCAGCCTGATGTTCTTTGCAGGTTTAGCTGGTCTAATACCACTAAGGCTGACATTGTTTGTTTGATTAATCAACAATTGTTTAACCATCTCAGTAGGTCTACACTCTAAAAAATAATACACTACATCTACTCAATAAAATTGTGGCAACAGATTACAAGCAATAATATTAATTAAAGTCAACATCTATTGAGAAATGAGTTAAAATTAATTAAGCATTTCCTTAAAAATTAGCCATTGAAATTGAGTAGATGCAAATAGCACACAAAAAAATTTATTGAAATTTAAACAAAAATATTGTTTTCAGAGCACTATGGTAATGAATACTACTTAAAGGAATTGTTTTGACTTAATACAAATCACATAATTTATTATTTTTTTTAAAATGTGGATTTTTTAAAAATAATTTCAGGTATGAATAAAAGACACATACATTAAAGATGACTTACAAACTTCTGCTTTATTGCCAACAACAGTTACAACAGCATCAATATTCTCTCAACAGAACCAGCTGGGTTTTATTTTTTAAATCCACAATTACTTTCTAAGGCATATAAATTCAAGTCTGCAGAACAAAGTCTTTTTTGTTTCTTTTTAGGTACAATTTTTTTTTTAAATAAACAATGCAGTTACATTTTTTTGGAATCTTTCTCCTTCTATACACAATATGTGAGGTCTTTGTTTGGTAACATAAAACCACAGAAGAGTTAAAACCACTTGATTTTTTAAGTCAGCAGTTTAGACCTGAGTGACTGTTATCTATAAACCCCATCCAAGATAAGTTTCTCAAATACCTTAAAGTATACATTAGATGCCTGGGATAATGGAGATTCAGTGAATACGTCAAATCAAGGAGAAATTAGCAAGCCCTGGGAACACCTTCAAGGCCTGTAACTTTCTTCCCCCTAAATAATACTTCCAATGTCCTTTGGACTGTCAATGGATGCTCCCATCTTGGTCACAGTTACTGCCATCACAAGCTGTTGAATTCCTGTCCAGTCTTCATTTCAACAGCAGGGACACTCAAAACCTATGAAATATTGATCAAAAGATGAGATCGGAAACTCAATATGTTTAAGCAGAAAGTTCAATCAACAATATTATGGCATCTTAATTCATTCACACTTCTGGTATATTGAAATAAAGATTGCATACTTTTAATTCATTGATGAGGTCTCCTGCACGTTCCCCAAGGAATTATATAATAGAGCTGATGACCACCTCTCGTCATATCAACAGAACACCTGAAAAAATAAATAAAAATAGTAATAATAATAATGTTATGCAGAGAGGTTAATTAGTGGTGTAAAACAGGGGTGCAAAAATGTCAACAGGTGAGCAACAAACTCTATAAGCCACCCCAGTGTTTTGCCCCCACAATATTTTGTTTCTTGCTACTTTCACCATTTGACTTCATCACATGGGATAAAATAAAAGATTAAGTACATTTTATAAATTAAACGGTGCTTGAATCTATCAACAGAGGTTGTTCAATAAAAACCCAATGGCACTGTATTATCCTCTGTACAGCTGATTTACATTTGAAACTGAAGTTGAACTTATATAAATAGACATTACCTATTGAATGTTTTCTGTGAAAGTCCATGAAAATAACTCTAGGTTGTTGCGATAACTTGTTACTGAAGTTATTATGATTGAAATTGAAGGGGAAGTACTACCTACTGATCATGAAGAAAAAACAATTCATCTCACTCTTATATAAAACAACAAGTATAGGCAAATGGCTTGCATACTTCATTATAAACTTTACCTTCAGTAGATCCATCTCAGTTTTCAGTCTTTCTTTCTTTTCATTGTTGTTCTTCTTAAGTTCTCTTCTGCAATTCTGCAAAAATAAAGTTAATAGAAATGTGGAAAGTTAATAACTGTATACCAAAATATCTAACATTTATAGCGATCATTTATTATTTTTCCTGAAACACAAAATAACAAAGAACAGGACGTGTAAATTATGCGGAAAGGTTAGATTCAAAGGATTTCAATTTACTAAAAATACACGCTTTCACTGTTGCTAGTGTCCCAGTGTTTACTGTTTGATTAACGCGGAGCATCCTGGCAGATCTCCGGTCAGGTCCTCACAGATGTATAAAATAATTTGATGTTCGATTTTCAACCCTATGATTTTGTTCAACAAAACGCACTTATGTTCATGGATTATTTTTCGTAATATGCTGAGGGATTGAAATGGAGAAGTGCATTAGAGTGACGGAAATGGCGTGCACATTATTCAATTGCAGCGCTAACGTTAATCACTAATGATTTCCCATACTTTATGAGCCACGATTTCCTACAGCCTTTAAACAGTGTTGTTCATTCAGCATTAGTTAAGATAGTAATCTACAAAAATATTGGCTACATGAACGAATTAGCATCTTTCATTTGACTGACGCCTATATTAGATAAAGCAGACAATTCTAACAATTAACAACAGCTTTTTCATATATAAATTAAATAATATTCCTTACCTTTGTGAAATTAATTGAAAAAGAGCACCGATCAGCTTTGCCTCCAGGAAACGTCTCGGTTACGAAGGTAACCCTCGTTCCCCGAAGGAGGGAACGGAGACGTTACGTCAATGACGTAATATTGGGGATCGGCAACGAGACCCTATCACCTCTGAGCTAAAGAGAAAAAGCCAATGAACATTGGCGAGTGGAATTTGCATGCCGCGCCACTCCCCCGGACATACGGGTATATAAGATGGCGGCGTGCATCCACTCATTCAGATTTGCTGAGGAGCCGAGCCGCAACCCGGCTTCAGCGCAGTCCAGGATTGTGGCAAGAGGACGTAACGTCTCCGTTCCCTCCTTCGGGGAACGAGGGTTACCTTCGTAACCGAGACGTTCCCCCTCAGTCGTTCTCTACGACGTTACGTCAATGACGTAATATTGGGGACCTCTGGAAAACGCCACAATCCTGAACTGCGTTACGCAGCCGAGACCCAATGCCGGCAGGCAAGCGTGTCGGAACAAAGGGCTCGATGCGTAACCGTCCCAACGCCCTGTAGACCACGTGGTGGCCCACCAGGGGTGCCAAGTTTTGAAGCAGCCGTTGGGGGGCGGAGCACAATGACGGTTAAGTCATGTGGAAGCTTTAGAAGTAAGTCTAATCTAGACTGGGGAAACACGGAAGGTTCCGTGGAGATACTGAGACATGATGCCACAACCGGAGGGGGGTGAAGGAGGCCCCGCTCCGGAGCACAGTATGGACTACTCCGTCTAGTCCAGTACTGCGGGGCATGGAGGACCCAGAGTTCAACCTTGGGAACAACTGGGAAAATAGCGCACGGATCCGAGAGGAGTGGCGCAGCAAGCCGACACCTGAGCCGTCCTCCCGCAAATTACCTGATGTTACCCAACACACGGGAGGACACTGGCTCAACGCGGAGGTTGTAGAACCGCGCAAAGGTATTGGGTGTCGCCCAGCCCGCAGCTCTACAGATGTCTGCTAGAGAGGCGCCGTGCGCCAGCGCATAGGAGGAGGCCACACTCCGGGTGGAGTGGGCTCTCACTCCCAGGGGGCACGGCTCACCTTGGGCTTCGTACGCCAAGGTGATGGCATCAGCTACCCAGTGGGCCAACCTCTGTTTGGAGACAGCATTCCCCTTCTGCTGTCCCCCGAAGCAGACAAAGAGCTGCTCGGAGCGTCTGAAGCTCCGGGTGCGGTCCACGTAGACGTGCAGGGCACGGACGGGACACAGCAACTCCAAGGCCGGGTCTGCCTCCTCCTGGGGCAGAGCTTGCAGGTTCACCACCTGATCTCGAAAGGGAGTGGTGGGAACCTTGGGCACGTAGCCGGGCCGGGGTCTCAGGATAACGTGAGAGTTACCTGGCCCGAACTCTAAGCACTCTTCGCTGACCGAAAATGCGTGTAGGTCCCCTACCCTCTTGATGGAGGCCAGCGCAGCCAGGAGCGAAGTCTTGAGCGTCAAGAACTTCAGCTCAACTGAACCGAGCGGCTCGAAGGGAGCTCTCCGAAGGCCCTGGAGGACCACGGAGAGATCCCAAGAGGGTACGAGGTGCGATCTAGGAGGGTTAATCCTTCTCGCACCTCTCAGGAACCTGACGATCAGGTGATGCTTCCCTAGGGATGAACCATCCACTGCATCGTGATATGCCGCAATCGCTGCGACATACACTTTCAAAGTGGAGGGGGACAGTCTCCGCTCCAACTTCTCTTGCAGGAAGGAAAGCACCACTCCGACCGAGCATTTCCGTGGGTCCTCTCGGCGAGAGGAACACCAGTCAACGAACAGACCCCACCTCAGGGCGTAGGCCTGCCTCGTAGAGGGGGCTCTAGCCTGAGTGATAGTGTCTATCACGGCCTGGGGAAGGCCAGTGAGGTCCTCCGTGTCCCGTCCAGAAGCCACACGTGTAGGTTCCATAGATCGGGACGCGGGTGCCAAATCGTGCCGTCCCCCTGAGAAAGAAGGTCCTTCCTCAGGGGAATCTTCCAGGGAGGGACTGTCGCGAGGAGCATGAGGTCGGCAAACCAGGTCCGGGTGGGCCAAAACGGCGCAACCAACAGGACCTGCTCCTCGTCCTCCCTGATCTTGCACAGGGTCTGTGCAAGGAGGCTCACTGGGGGAAAGGCGTACTTGCGGAGGCCCCGAGGCCAGCTGTGTGCCAGAGCGTCCCTGCCGAGGGGGGCCTGAGTCAGGGAGAAAAAGAGCTGGCAGTGGGAGGACTCTGGGGAAGCAAACAGGTCCACCTGAGCTTCCCCGAATCGACTCCAAATTAGCTGAACCGTCTGGGGGTGGAGTCGCCATTCTCCAGGAAGGGTGAGCTGTCGTGAGAGCACGTCGGCTGCACGATTCAGCTCTCCTGGAACGTGAACGGCCCGCAGCGATTTGAGCCGCGTCTGACTCCAGAGGAGGAGATGGCGGGCGAGTTGCGACAGACGACGGGAGCGCAGACCACCCTGATGGTTGATGTACGCTACGGTCGCTGTGTTGTCCGTACGGACAAGCACGTGCTTGTGGCGCAGCAGCGGAAGAAACCGCCGGAGCGCCAGAAACACGGCCAGCAACTCGAGGCAATTGATATGCCACTGCAGTCGAGGTCCTGTCCAGGAGCCCGAGGCTGACTGCCCGTTGCACACAGCACCCCAGCCCGTCGTGGAGGCATCTGTGTTGACCACAACATGCCTGGACACCTGTCCTAGGGGCACTCCTGCCCGGAGGAAAACAGGGTCCGACCACGGGCTGAACAGGCGGCGACATTCCGGAGTAACGCCCACCCGGAATGTGCCGCGGTGCCATGACCATCTCGGGACTCGGTCGTGTAGCCAGCGCTGAAGCGGTCTCATATGAAGCAGCCCGAGCGGCGTAACTGCGGCTGCGGCTGTCATATGCCCCAGGAGCCTCTGAAAATCTTTGAGAGGGACCGCTGTCTTGTGCCTGAAAGCCTTCAGGGAGTTCAGCACTGACTGGACGCGCTCGTTGGTGAGGCGTGCTGTCATGGTGACCGAGTCCAGCTCCATACCGAGAAAAGAGATGCTCTGCACAGGGGAGAGCTTGCTCTTCTCCCAGTTGACCCGAAGCCCCAAGTGGCTGAGGTGCTGCAGCACCAGGTCCCTGTGTTCGCACAACATATCTCGCGAGTGAGCTAGAATCAGCCAGTCGTCGAGATAGTTGAGGATTCTGATGCCCTTCCGCCAAAGGGGGGACAGGGCACCCTCCGCGACTTTGGTAAAGACGCGGGGAGACAGGGACAGGCCAAATGGGAGGACTTTGTACTGATATGCCCGACCCTCGAAAGCAAACCGAAGAAACGGTCTGTGTCGAGGCAGAATCGAGACATGAAAGTACGCGTCCTTCAGGTCGATGGCTGCAAACCAATCCTGGTGTCGTACGCAAGACAGTATGTGTTTCGAGGTAAGCATCTTGAACGGTAGCCTGTGAAGGGACCGGTTCAACACTCGAAGATCCAGGATCGGTCGTAACCCACCCCCTTTCTTGGGCACGATGAAATAGGGACTGTAGAACCCTGATTTCATCTCGGCTGGAGGGACAGGCTCGATTGCGTCCTTCGCCAGGAGAACCGCAATCTCCGCCCGTAGAACAGAGGCATCTGTGTCCGAACGAACAGACGTGAAATGGATGCCTCTGAACTTGGGCGGTCGCCTCACGAACTGAATCGCGTAGCCGAGTCGTACCGTCCTGATCAACCACGGGGACGGACTGGGAAGCGCTAACCAGGCTCCCAGTCGACGTGCCAGTGGGATCAACGGAGCAGTAACTGACGTGCCGGGGGTGGGGCAGCCGGGGGGGGGAAGGGGAAGGGGGCTCATCCCAGAAAGCGGGGCGTTCTGGAGAAGAGCTGAGCTGCACGGGGCAGCGCTTACCTTCCCTGGATCCCGCGCTGGCGAATTCAGGCTCCGAGTCCGAGTCCGAGGAGGCAGTGCGTCGCTCAGGAACGAAACTCGGGGCACTAGGCCCAGAGGTGAAGAAAATTGCTCTTTTTGTGAAAATTTGGGTACCACTGACCCGGAGGTCAGTGGCAGCAGCGATGTTATCTGGCCCCGGCCCTCCCCCGGGGCTGGGGGGACTGATGGAGACGTCCCCCGAAGAGCAATCTCCCTCATCTCCGGGCAGCCCGTGTCAGGGCCGCTTCGCAGACTTGCGGGTGGTTTTAGCGGGCCGCTGAGTCTCGGGCTGCGCCGCCTTCCTGCGACTGGCTCTACGCCCGGGCTGAGAGGTCTTGGGCTCAGCTGGTGGTGCAGGGGGCGGAGCAGGAGCCGCAGCCGCAGGGGGGCGCCCTCGGCGACGAGCAGCCTGAGGCCTGGCACCCGACGGCTTGGTGGCACTGCGCCGGGGCAGGATGTGGCTTATGGCCTCAGACTGCTTCTGGACCGCTGAGAACTGCTGGGCGAAGTCCTCAACGGTGTCGCCGAAGAGGCCGGCCTGGGAGACGGGTGCGTCGAGAAAGCGAGCTTTGTCGACGTCAGCCATCTGCGCCAGGTTCAGCCAGAGATGGCGCTCCTGGACTACCATTGTAGACATCACCTGACCGAGGGCCCGCGCCGTTACCTTCGTCGCCCGGAGGGCGAAGTCAGTAGCCGAGCGCAGTTCCTGCATCATCCTTCGGTCAGAACTACCCTCGTGCAGTTCTTTTAGTGCTTTGGCCTGATAGACCTGCAGGGTGGCCATCGCATGCAGGGCTGAGGCAGCCTGGCCCGCCGCATTATAAGCCCTCGCAGCAAGCGCTGACGAGAGCTTACAAGCTTTGGACGGGAGACGCGGACGGTCCCGCCAGGTGGCGGCGTTTTGCGGGCACAGGTGCACCGCAACCGCACGCTCCACCTGCGGGACATCCACGTACCCCCTGGCTGCCCCGCCATCGAGGGTAGTGAGAAGGGAGGAGCCCTGACGTGTACGAGCCGAATAGGGGGCTTTCCACGTCTTGGTGAGCTCCTCATGCACCTCGGGAAAGAAAGGCACTGGGGCGGAGCGAGGTGTGGCGACGTCGCTACTCGCGCCCAGATACCAATCGTCGAGCCGCGAGCGTTCGGGAGAAGGCGCTTTAGACACCTCCAACCCGATACTCGCGGCTGCCCGACGGAGCATGGCCGCCAGTTCTGCGTCCGCCTCCGACTGAGCAGCCGCCGCAGCGGGGGGCTGCCCAGTAGAAGCTTCCGCATCAGCAGGCGTAAGCCCCTCCTCTGATGCAGTGATGGACATCCTGTCATCCTCTGGAGCGCCAAAGGTAACACTAGGTCCAGCTGGTGGACGAGTGCTGAGCTTTGGCAACTCCACGGGGCCACGCTTTGAGGAACCGGACTTCCGCGGGGGCTGGCCCGACGGAACGTTCGGCACTGTCACCCTCAGATCACCTTCACCTCTAACCAATGCAGCCGAGGAGCCGGGACGGCCCGCCGAACTGGAAGGGGTAGAGGATGAAGGGCGCCATCTCGCGAACGAGAGGCGCGATCGTAGCGTGGCCATGGACATGCGCTCGCAATGAGTGCACGATCCATCCACAAACGCCGCCTCAGCGTGTTCTCGGCCCAGGCACGAGAGGCAGCGCTCGTGGCCGTCATTAGACGACAGAAAACCACCACATCCAGCAGCACACGGTCGGACAGACATCCCGGAAGACGCTATCGACGACCGTGTAAGAAAATTGCTCTTTTAGATCGGCGTGCCCCAGGGAAGGCTTAGCCAAAATCGCTGGTCTGGCACAGATGCCGGCAGCGCCGGTAACGCGATCGAGCAGGAAGTTAGCAGGAACAGGAGCAGGAACAGTTTCAGGTTCTTCTCCGTCTTCTTTCTCTTCTATTGGAACAGCTCACAGGCGAGGCTCCGAAGCAGAAATCTGAATGAGTGGATGCACGCCGCCATCTTATATACCCGTATGTCCGGGGGAGTGGCGCGGCATGCAAATTCCACTCGCCAATGTTCATTGGCTTTTTCTCTTTAGCTCAGAGGTGATAGGGTCTCGTTGCCGATCCCCAATATTACGTCATTGACGTAACGTCGTAGAGAACGACTGAGGGGGAACTTCAGGGTATGAATGCCTCGTGTTCCTGAGCTGATTAACATGGCCGTTGTAACAGGAAGTGCATGTAAATTGAAAACAGCTCATTTCCATTATGTTGATTTCATTCAATATTCTCTCTATTTGGAATTGATTAAAAAATATAACTAAATCTTAAACAACAGAATTGAGTAAGTTTTATTCTAGCCATTTTTAATTAAATTTAATGTAAAAAATGTTTTAAAAAGCAAGAAATTAATTTTGTTAAGTAAAGTTTAGACATTAAATTTAATGAAATCTACAAGCCGACAAAATGACTTTTTACAGTGTACATGGTATGGAAACCCATTTCTGTCACTGAATAAAAAATGTTAAAATGTTATTGTGACTTTTTATCTCACAATTATGACTTTTTTTTCAGAATTGCATGATAAAAACTTGCAATTATGACATTTTTCTTTTAGAATTGTGAGATATAAATTCACAATTGTGAGTTATAAAGATTGTATCTCACAAGTCTGATTTCTTTATTTGCAATTCTGTGTTTTTTTTATATAAAACCACAGTTGTGAGAAATAAAGTCAGAATTGCAAGATACAAACTTTTTTTCTCACAAATGCGAGTTTGCATCTCACAAATTGTGACTTTTTTCTCGTAATTCTTTTTTTCTCAGAATTGTGAGATACAAACTTTTTTCTTGCAAATGCAACATATAAACGTTTTTTTCTTGTGAATGTGAGTTCATATCTCGCAATTCTGACTTTTTACACACAATTCTGACTTTTTCTTAGAATTGCGTGATATAAACTCAGTTTGTTTCTCTCGATTCAGAATTTTTTCCCTGCAATTCTAACTTTATTTCTTGCAAATTTCTCGTAATTCTGACTTTTTTCTCAGTATTGTGAGATATAAACTCGCAGTTGTGAGAAATAAAGAATTGCGAGATACAAACTTTTTTTTGCAAATGCGAGTTTGTATCTTCAATTCTGACTTTTTTCTCAGAATTCTAATTTTTTCTTAGAATTACATGATATAAACTCACAGTTGCAAGAAATAAAGTCAGAATTGTGAGATACAAACTTTTTTCTTCCAAATGCAAGTTTGTATCTTGCAATTTTGACTCTTTTTCTCGCAATTCAGATTTTTTTTTTTGCAAATGAAAAAATATATATTTTTTCTCACAAATGCATTTGTATCTTGCAATTCTGACTTATTTTCTCGCAAATGCAAGTTTGTATCTCGCAGTTCTGACTTTTTTTCTCACAATTCTGACTTTTTCTTAAAATTGCGTGATATAAACTCAAGTTGGTTTCTCTCAATTCTGAATTTTGTTCCCGCAATTATGACTTATTTTCTCACAAATGCGAGATTGTATCTCACAGTTCTGACTTTTTTTCTCACAATTCTGACTTTTTCTTAGAATTGTGTGATATAAACTCAAGTTGGTTTCTCTCAATTCTGAATTTTGTTCCCGCAATTCTGACTTTTTTTCTCGCAAATGGGAGTTTGTATCTCACAGTTCTGACTTTTTTCTCACAATTCTGACTTGTTCTTAGAATTGCGTGATATAACCACAGTTTGTTTCTCTCAATTCTGATTTTTTTCTGACTTTATTTCTTGCAAATGCGAGTTTGTATCCCGCAATTCTGACTTTTTTTTTTTTTTTTACAATTCTGACTTTTTTTTTTTTTTTTTTAAATGTGATATAAGCCTACAATTGCAGGAAATAAAGTCAGAATTGCAAGACAAACTCGCATTTTTGAGAAAAAGTTTGTATCACAATACTCACAATTCTGAGAAAAAAGTCAGAATTGCGAGATATAAACTCGCAATTGTGAGTTATAGTATCAGATTTTGAGGGGGGGAAAAGACTGATATGATCCCAGAATTGTGAGTTTATATCTCACAATTCTGACTTTATAATTCTCAATTGCAAGTTTATATCTGAGAAAGAAAGTTAGAATTGAGAGTTTGTATCACAGAATTCTGAGAATAAAGTCATAATTGCAAGTTTGTATCATGCATTTGCGAGAAAAAAAGGTCAGAATTGTGAGACAGAAAGTCACAATTACCTTTTTTTTTTTTATCAGTGGTGAAAACGGGCTACATAACATGGTGAACAGCTGTACATAAATTGTTTCCTGCCTCATTTACAGCGCAACCTGACATTCTCCTGCGTGGACACACACACATTCCCGGTCTTCTTCAATGGCACCAGTTTTCTGCAGCTGCCCGGGAGGAGAGACCACAATATGGTGTCTGTGGGATTCCAGTTCCGTACCTGGAACCCCAGCGGCCTGCTCCTGTTCAGCTCCTTGGCAGATGGAATGCTGGAATTGGCTCTAAACGATGGCAAAGTCACAGCGCACATTAACGTCACTCAGCAGAAAAACATGCGCGTGGACATTGCATCAGGTGAGCTGACATTCTTCCCCCACACAGACTCAATGGCTGTTACATGGAGATCTCATAAGGTTTCATCAGCCTCTTTCTTAAAAATGTGTTGTTTTTCTAGCATAGCAGCACCTACTTGATCATTTACTTAATGTTTTTATGTTATACTGTACGTTTAAATACTCTATAATCAATCAGCACCAGTTTTAGCAATATGGAAAAGTTGCATCATGTCCCAGAGATCAACTTCTCTCACTTATAGCTAAAAACCAGTATTTGAATTCAGTCATTTTTTTGAGTTAAATGAGAGTTGTTTCACTGGAGGATAGATATAGAAATATACTTTGCTTAATGATTATGAAGACAAACATCTTTTTTGGCAATAACATGCACCTGTGAATTTTGGACAAGACAGAAATGTCTGTAGAGCTAGAAGTAAGAAGCTCATTTATTTATTGTACAGACAGAGACAAAGACAAAGAGATAGATCTTCAGCAGCCATTACTTCAGTCTTCAGTGTCACACAATCCTTTAAATATCGCTCTAATACAATAATTTGGTTCTCAAGAAACTTTTCTTATTATTAGAAATGTTGAAAACAGCTGTGCTGCTTAATATTTTCGTGAAGCTGTGACAAATGTTTTTAGGGTTCTTTAATGAATGAAAAGTTCAAAAGAACAGCATTTGAGATAAAAATCTACGGAAGCCCATTTCCACCACTGAATAAAAATGTTTTTTTTTTTTTTTTGCAATTGCAAGTTTACATCTTGCAATTTTGACTTTATTTAACTGTGTAATACAATCTTGTAATTCAAACTTTTTTTCTCTCTCACAATTGATATAAATTCGCAACTCCAAGAAATAAAGTTCTTAAAATTGCAAGTTTTTTTTTTCCTCAGAACATATCAGATGTTTATAACTCTTATAACTCTCAAGGACTTTATAACTCTCAATTGTGAGTTTATATCTCACAATTCTGAGAAAAAAAGTCAGAATTGCGAGAAAAAATGTCAGAATTTAGAGGTTTCATCTCACAATTATGACTTTATTTCTCGCAGTTGTGAGTTTATATCACACAGTTCTAAGAAAAAGTCAGAATTTAGTTTGTCTCTCTATTTTGACTTTATAACTCTCAACTGTGAGTTTGTATCTCGCAATTCAGACTTTTTTCTCAGAGTTGCGAGTTTATATCTCTCTTTTCTGATTTTATAACTCGCAATCACGTTTATATCTGACAGTTCTAAGAAAAAAGTCAGAATTTTCAAGAAAAAAGTCAGAATTGTGAGTTTTTATCTTGCAATTCTGACTTTCTTTCTTGCAACTGAGTTTATATCCCGCTATTCTGACTTTATAACTCACACTTGTGTTTATATCTCACAATTCTGAGAAAAGAAGTCAGAATTGCGAGAAAAAAGTCAGAATAACAAGAAAAAAAGTCAGAATTGAAAGGTTTTATCTCACAATTATGACTTTATTTCTTGCAGTTGTGAGTTTATATTACTTAGTTCTGAGAAAAAGTCAGAATTTAGTTTATATCTCTCTATTCTGACTTTATAACTCTCAACTGTGAGTTTGTATCTCACAATTCTGAGAATAAAAAGTCAGAATTGTGAGAAAAAGTCAGAGTTGTGAGTTTCTTTTCTGACTTTATAACTCGCAATTGCGTGTTTATATCTCTCAGTTCTAAGAAAAAAGTCAGAATTTCAAAAACAATTGTGAGTTTTTAATCTTGCAATTCTGACTTTATTTCTTGCAACTGAGTTTATATCCCGCAATTCTGACTTTATTTATCATAATTGTGTCTATATCTCACAATTCTGAGAAAAAAAGTCAGAATTGCGAGTTTGTATTAAGCAATTCTGATTTTATTTCTCACCTTTGTGAGTTTATATATCAAAATTGATAGATGGCAGAAATGGGCTTCCATAGAAATATTTTGTAATACGTTTAAAAAAAAAAAAAATCAGAAAAATACCAAAACTGCATAAAAATTGATTGTTCAATTTTGCTGTCAATTAATAAATTACTGTGAATAGTGTACATTTCAGTTAGGTATACATTTTGTCTTGGCGTCTCTCTTGAAGTAGCTTGGAATGAATGTGGATAACATACTCCGGATCATTTGGTCTTGAAAGAACTGGATGAGAAATGAGTTTATATTAATATTCACCGCTGTTTAGAGGAAACAACTGAGATATTAAAGAGGCTAGTCTTCGTCTTAATGAAATTGTCCTTTTTTGTTGACGTTACTCTGAAGGAGACCATTAGCCAAAAGACACCTATAGACATTCTGGACACACTCGCCAAACTCCTGTGCTAATAGGCCATTAGGAGAAAGGGTAGTTACTCTTACATTGTTAACCTCAAGGCTAATTGGGCTCCACCTCTATGGAATCTTTTATCTCTTTTAAGAAAAGCAAATTGACTCCACATTGAACTCCAGCATGGAAGAGTCAGGTAATAACTTGATGGAGTTCCATGCATAGTAAGTGCTCACTGACTGCTATGAGATTAATGTTGTGGTCTGACCCAAGCTAATAGGTCCTCAGGATCTGAAACTTCGATCCTGTTTCAGACTTCAGCATGTTATTGGGTTTACAGGATCAATTGTAGACTTTATCAATGGAATAATTGATATGGGGTGTCACTTGTTCTTTTGTACCACAGAGCAAAGTACAAAAGCGTTATAATGAATCTGGGTGACTGAACTTTATCCGTTTGTTGTCTGATACTAAATCATATGATTTTTTTTTCCCTCACCGCTTGGAATTATTCGTTTTTTTTATTCATCAAATATCAATGAAACACATGCACATGTTTCTCTGAAAGCCTCTCAAATCCTTTAAAACTCCATCTTTGAAACCTAATATTTTTGTCGATAGAATGTTAGACAGGTTTATACGTGTGGTTGCATAGCAGAGGTATTCTTGTTAATCTGACATGGGGTATTAGAATGCAAATTGAGTCTAGTTTTAAGAGCTTTGCCTTTTTTTTCCATCTGCAGAGAATCGTTAGCTGAAGAAGTATTACCTTGACAAATTAATAAATGATTGCCTTAGTCATGCTTCTTGAATACTTTAGTTCTGGGGTATAGATGCTGAATTGAGAGCATTCATGATCAATCTACCTTCATAAATGGCTGATAAGGTTTATGGGAATGCTGTGATGAATTGCTAATCCTTACAGCGTCAAATTCTGCAACACCTGATCATTTTCTGTCTACTGCCAGTTGTAAGCCAGCCAGTAATTCTGGTTCCTTAATGATTCTGTTAACAATTCTTTTAATATTTTTAAGGATTAAATATTTGGAAATGCAGTTATTTTGGCAAATAACAAGATGCTTTCATAACAAATACATTTTTTAATAATTCTTGCAAAAGGCATGTTTACACAGGCTTTTTTTTATAATCCAATAAATATATAATATAATCCAATCCAATAATTGGCCTTAACTGTACAAGAGACGGCTATAATAAAAAAAATAATAGATACAATACAAAAATAACCAATGGTGAAACTGTTATAAAACATGACAACGTTTAGAAGGTGTATCTTTAACTACTGTACACGCATCATATGAATTACTAGGAATCACACTACACTGTGATGTATGTTTTTGATTCACTCAGAAGAGCTGTTTAATAGAATTGTTCATTCAGGAATCAGAATGCACTGTATGTTTTTGATTCAATTAAAAGAACTGCTCAAAAGAGTCATGTGTTTGTTATTCAGACAACATGATTATGCATGTTTTTGATTCACTAAAAAGAACTCTTCATAAGTGTCATTCATTCCGAAATCAGACTACACTGATTGCACTGTATGTTTTTGATTTACTGAACAGAAACATTTATAGTCATTTGTTATTTTACTGAAAAGTCATTTGTTTGAGAATTGCACTGCACTGACCACTCTATGTTTTTGAATCACTAAAAATAACTGACTCATAAGACTCATTTGTTTGAGAATCAGACTACACTGATTGCTCTGTACGTTTTTGAATCACTACAAAGAACTGACTCATAAGACTCATTTGTTCGAGAATCAGACTACACTGATTGCTCTGTACGTTTTTGAATCACTAGAAAGAACTGACTCATAAGACTCATTTGTTCGAGAATCAGACTACACTGATTGCTCTGTATGTTTTTGAATCACTAGAAAGAACTGACTTATAAGAGTCATTTGTTTGGGAATCAGACTACACTGATTGCGCTCTATGTTTTTGATTGACTAAAAATAACTGACTCATAAGAGTCATTAGTTCAAGAATCGGACTGCACTTATTGCTCTATATGTTTTTGAATCACAAGAAATAAATGATTCATAAGAGTCATTTGTTTGGGAATCAGACTACACTGATTGTGCTCTATGTTTTTGATTGACTAAAAAGAACTGACTCATAAGAGTCATTTGTTCAGGAATCAGACCACACTGATTACATTGCATGTTTTTGATTTACTGAAGAGAAACGTTTAATTTGATGTTCCCTTATGAACATTCTGTTGACAGTAAGTAATGTTGCATCTACATGTCAAGTAACTCTCATTAGAGTATTAGTAGACTGTCTGCTTAATATCTGCTAACTCTTTATTGTGATGAGCTCTCAACAGACATTCTACTTACTATAAGTAACTTTGCAAGTAGATGTCAACTTAATCTAACCCTAACCCTACCAGTCTACTAATACTCTACTAACACTCCAATGAGAGCTGGAAGATATATAGGTGCAACATTACTTATAGTCAACAGCATGTGTTAAAGGAACCATCAAAATAAAGTGAAACCAAGTCATTTATTTGGGGATCAGAATACACTGGTTGCGCTGTATGTTTTTCATTCACAAAAAAATAGAACTTTTATCAACAGTCATTCATCCGGTAATTAAAATACACTGATTGTACTAATGTTTATAAGAGCCATTCGTTTAGGAATCAGACTACACTGATTGCAATCTCAGGGCTCGCAAAATCGCTAGCCCGACGTCCCGGGGCTATTGTGTTTTCCAGTCGGCCTACCAAAATTTTACACCACCCTGCCCGACGGGCTATCTTAAAGAAAAAAGAGCTCCTGCAGGTCCTTAAATGCTCCTCAATTTAGTTGTATAAAATTGAAGGCCATAAAAAGTTGTCCATACGTTAAATAGCATATGAAAAGTCTTTTAATCATAATTTTAAGAGGTCTTACAGTTGGGGACGGAAAGACAAGAATCGCGATAGGGCTGGATTTAACTTCAAAAGGCAATGATGTCACTGAATAAATATGCGCGCTGCCCGTTTCAAAGTCAAAACGCAGCACGGATGTCATATATATTAATGTATCTGAAGGGAAACTACTGTTTTTAGAAACGTGTCCTTTCCATTGTCATTTCATCTTACCTATAATGCCTGATAAAACAGCGTTAATGAGCGCGGTGCTGCTTTGTGTACAGCCGTTTCTTAGGGCTGGGAATCGATTCCAAAAAGAATCGATTCCTCGATTCCAAGGTGTTGGGAATCGAAAGTCGATTCCAGAGATTGGAATCGATCCCACCAAAGGGAGTCGACTCCTCATTCAGAGGCGTTTTCAGTTCAACAAAGTGCCTCTCAAACGAAAGGCTGCATCATATGTAGGCTGCATATCTCAACTGCTATGTAATCAAACGTTTCTGAATTAAAAGAGTCGGTACTGAGCTCGGGGGTGATTTTTAAACGCGAAAAACTATACCGAATGCGATTTCACCCGAGGGGTTCCCCTCCGATCTGATTTGTGCCATCTCAGATTCAGTTTGACCCACTCCAACCCCCCAAAACTTGTTTATTTTAACCATTCAATTCGGACAATCACCACTGGTGTATTTAAACTTTCACTGCTAGATTTAAAAGTGCTTTTGTGCTTTGTCTGGTGCTGAGCCAGATAGACGTGCTAAGCGCAGCCTATATTCAGAGTTTTTAACCATATAAAAATTATGTTTTAGTTATTTAAATTAATTACTAACAAAAAAAGCATTTGTTAAATACACAATGATGTTTGTGAGTTTGTTAAAGAAAGCGTGCGGCAATAATCATTTACATTAAAATCTGATGACGTATTTTATTTATATAGAATACCCACCATTTGTAACGTTTTGTTAATATTGTGAGTGTACACAAATAAAAGTAGACCCTTTACATTTCCGAATGATGTACTTTTGTGAGCAAAAATGACGGAAAATTTTAAATTGTTTCCACTGAAAAAAATGCAAATTATTGCACTGGCGCTTCCATGCAAAGCAGCTTCAGCTTCCCCTTTCCGCAAAAACGATTGGATATGCACCTAATAGCACACATTTATCTAGGTTTAACGTTTAAACTAACATTGTTTCATAGCTACTTGAAGTGTTTTATATTTATAGATTTAATTTCAGATAAGTCCTGATGATTTGAGAAGGTAAATTGATCAAACAGACTCCGCTGGCCATTGTTCGACCCTTTAAAAAACGAAAACTTACATTTAACGAACAAAAAATGCTCCAAACGTCTTTCTAAAACAACAAAATAAAATATAATCACTTTGCCATTACATACAAAATGTAACTATTTTATTAGCTGAAACAGTAGCTATAAGCTGTTTTGGGAGAAGGGTGGAAAGACGGTGACGGACGGCCGAGAATTCTGAAAAGCTGATTCTGATTAGGCTACGCAACTGACTGGGTGGGCCTGCGACAGACTAGATCATGACGTGATGAGGGTCTTGATCCTATTTACATCTTAAATAAAATGCTATTTTTTACCCTTTCAGCCTATGATAATTCTGAAAGAAAACACTGAGAGCACAGATCAGTGTCCGAGAGGCGTCTGACTGACAGTTAAACCACAAGCTCTTATAGACTCTCAGTATTGTTGTTAATGTTCAGGTTATATTGTTTCAGAGTACAGTTTGTTAATTTTGTGCAAAGCATACCTTTGAAGTAAAAAGAATTCAGCAGAACTGTGCACGTGTCTTAATCGTACGATAAGCGCATGATAAACATATCATAATTTTTAAACAATAAAGCTTCATATTATGAAAAGGCTACATTCTAAGACCTTTAAATACTGCAGTCATGGCAAAATTAGGTTTCTCCAATCTAAAAAAACAAGAATCGAAAACAACAGTGAGGAATCGATTCTTGGAATTGATTCCTATTGATTCCACAACTAGGAATCGGAATCGGAATCGATTCCAAAATTTTCGGAATCGAACAGCCCTACCGTTTCTATGGAAACCGTAATATTTCAGCACTCCTAAAGCGCCAACTCGTGGCAGAGAATGAATTTGCATTTCCAATCATTTTTGGTCAGATTATTGCAAATATCGACCCATGCAGCAAACACATAAGAGTTGTAAATGTAAAAGAAGTTAATGTGCCTTCTAAAAATTTTAACATTTTAGACAGTAATATGGTATGAAAGCTAAAATGCTGTTGTATAACGTATTAGGTTTTGTGAAAACCTGTATCTGAACTGTAAATCATAATTTCATGGCTCAATATGCTACCATACATTGTCCAACCCCACTCATACTGTGTTCATTTTACTTGTGCAGCTTATAAAAATGGTCATAAATTGCCTTAAATTGATATTTAAAAATTCTGCAGATACCCTGTAAATAGTGAAATAAAATTCCTTCTTTGATATTTGTTGATATTTGTGTATTGAAAATATTTTTGATTGACATTTATACTCCTATCTGATTTTTTAAAAAAGGTATTTTTTTATTTGGGCTAGTTAAATTATTTTCGGGCTACCAAAATCTAAAGAGTACCTGCCCGAAGGGCTACCAGAGATTTAGAAATTTTGCGAGCCCTGATTCTATGTTTTTGATTTATTGAGAACTGTTTATAATTTCATTTGGGAATTGGACTATGCCGATTGTATCCTATGTGTTTGATTTTGTAAAAAGATCTGACTCATAAGAGTCATTTATTTGGGAATCAGAATACACTGGTTGTGCTGTGTTTTTCATTCCCAAAAAAATAAGTTTACAACAGTCATTTTTCCGGTAATTAAAATACACTAATTGTACTATACGTTTATCCACTAAAAATAACCGCTTATAAGAGTAATTTGATTGAGAATTGCACTACACAAATTTCTCTGTATGTTTTTGATTCACTAAAAAGAACTTTCTCATAAGAGTCATTTATTTTAGGAATCAATGTAAGACTACATTGATTGCACTGTATGTTTTTGATTTACTGAAGAGAAATGTTTATAAGAGCCATTTGTTTAGGAAACAGACTACACCGATTACATCCTATGTGTTTTCTAAAAAGAACTGACTCATAAGAGTCATTTGTTTGGAAATCAGAATACACCAGTTGTGCTGTATGTGTTTTATTCACTAAAAATAGAAGTTTATAGCAGTCATTCATCCAGGAATTGATATAAACTGATTGTACTATATGTTTATTCACTACAAAGAACCACTTATAAGAGTGATTTGTTTGGGAATCAGACTACATTGATTGCACTGTATGTTTTTAATTTACTGAAGAGAAACATTTATAAGAGCCATTCGTTTAGGAAACAGACTACAACAATTGCATCCTATGAGTTTTCTAAAAATAACTCATAAGAGTCATTTGTTTGGAAATCAGAATACACTGGTTGTGCTGTATGTATTTTATTCCCTACAAATAGAAGACTTGTAACAGTCATTATTTGGAATTCAGAATTACACTGATTGTACTATATGGCCATGTACACACTGCAAGTTTCAGGAGTGACAACTGCATTTAAATGCAGGAGTGAATCCCGTAAATTATCGTTCCATGTGTGTACGGAACAGCCACTCCCGCATTTGTAACCATAGCAACATTTTGCCATCTTGCAGGAGTGAATAAGAATTTAGCTGTTTCGTATCTGCCATTTTTTGGCTAAAGACTCTTTTTGTCCAACGATTTTAACTACCACTGATAAATGTGCTGTGTTTTGTTTATGCTCGGGAGGCTGCTTTAGAGAGCCTGTCTTGCAGTGTTGCCATGTCCTCGTATTTACAAGCACTTTTAGGCATGGTATTTAGTCTTAGCTAATAAAGCTAGGCAGTTTATGGAGCTGATAAAGTTGTCTGTGGCGGATATGAGATATATGATTTTTTTGGTGTCATAAAACATAAAGCATTTGGGTGTTTTACTGTTTTTTTGCGCTTGTCCTTGTTTGTTGTTGTTTTTTTTTTTCTTCTTCTGTGAAGGTTTGGCAACACTGACACTTCATTGCAGGGCTCATGAACGCAACTAGCCTAGCCCAGTGTCCAAGCTAAGGATAAGACTTCTTTCACAGTTGTTTTCTTGCATCTCATGTACAGATGTGCATTTAGATATGGCATTAACAACTAGTTGTTCAGTTCGGTTCTGTAAGTTTTAGTGTATAATGTGTGTATAGAATGCGAATAAGGAGTAAAAGGTGAACTGACAACCAAATTTAGCTGCAGTATGTACGTGGCCTATGTTTATTCACTACAAAGAACAACTATAAGAGTCATTTGTTCGGAAATCAGACTACACTGATTGCGCTATATGTTTTAATTTACTGAAAAAGAACTGTTCATCAGAATCAATTGTATGGGAATCATAATGCATTGATTGCGCTGTGTGTTTCTGATTCAGAAAAAATAGCAGAATCAGACACTGATCAGTTTCAAGCTGTAGATTCAGTAAAGGTGTTGCAGAAAGTTTAGTATTTTAGTATGATATTCTGTCCCCAACCATTACGTCTTTTGCTTCTGTTTACTGAAAATTAAAACCCAGAATGCTGCTGAACAAAAAGCTATCCTTCATAATGATGTAAGCTAGGAGACTGATCTAGACATCATACAGGTTAGTAGGGTCATACAGTAAACTTTCATCTGCACTGTTTTTTTTTTTGCAGCTCAGCTTGTTTGCCTCCTGGCTCCATTCCTTTTTTGTCCAGGTTAAAGGTCCATTCTGCTTGTCTTGAGCTGCAAATTGGCTTTGGAAATGTGAACGCGGAGTCTGATAGTGCCGTAAATGAGCGTGGTCTTGCTAATAGTCTGTACTTAAGTCAAATTCCAGAGGGGACACTTGCGTAATTGCCATCTTCGGACTTTTACTTATTATTTCAGCAATTTAGTCCATTTTCAGCCTTCTGATTTAAAGCACTGAAACGAGTTTTCATCATCTTTTTCTTTAAGCGCTGAAGATTAACGGCCGTCAAGTTAAGTTAATTGACATGTCATGAGTGTGGCGGATCCGTTTGTAATGGGTGGGAATGCTACCATGTTAGGGATTAGAACAACTTCACTAAAGCCAAATAATTCTAGATGATTATACAAAACATATCTGACAGTGTTTTCTTAAAATCGAATCTCTCATTAATAGCCTGACTTAGAGAAGCAATAATATGAAAATCCCACTTTTTGGTCAAATCAAGAATTATCACGATCGTATCGACATCTTGTGCAGTGTTTTTCAGCCTTTAATCATCATCTCTCGGGAGCCAATGGCAAGTGCTGATTACTTCCCTCAGTAACAGATAATTAGTCATAATTAGGTGGTGTTACAGCAAGGTTGTTGCCATGGTAATCAAGTGTGCAGTTGTCAAGAGAATGATGCAACTTTTGAGATGTTTTCTAATTAAGCAAGAGGAATCGAGTGAAAATATGTTTGCTTTTGTTTATTTTCCGCTTATTTGCTAATGGACCCAGTTAGAGTTAGTCAAAGCTGCTGTTTACGATGAAATTGTTAATCATCATAATGATACTGTTTGTAAACGGATGTTAAATCTTTAGTGTTAAGACGCTAATGCTCCAACGTGTCAGTGGCGTGGTTTAAAATAGGGTTTCTTTTACGCATTTGTTTTCCCTTTAATCGTTAATGCCGTTATACCCTCTAAGAAAAAAACGAATAGTTATTTGGAGCATTGCTGCATGTTCAATTACAACCGAAATTGACAGGGTGACTGCAAATTGCCAGTGATTTTCCACTCATGAAATGTAAGCCTGTAAGAACAACACTGACAAGGCATGTCGCTGACAGTTTGATGAATCGCAGCCATCACAGACCTGTTCCATTGTGTTAATGGGATAATTTGGAAAAAAAAAAACTTCAAATTGTCATGCTCGGTGGTGTTTGTTTTGCTCCTTATATGCATTCAGCTGTGGCTCTTCCCGTGGCTCCAGCCAAGGTCTGATACCTTCAAGGCATGTGAACTCGGAAGACTGAAAGAACTGCCAATTGCCTCTCTCCTCTCGTCTCTCTCTAGTATTCTATCATATATTGATCCCGCTTGTTTAAGTGAATCTGTTTTCTTTGAAATTTATGAAGCCCTCGAGCGCTTATGAATTTGAGTTGACTCTGTGCTTCGGTCTTAAATATTTGCCCCGGCGAGGTAATTTGAGAGGCTTTTCAATCCAGGCGGAAGGCAATTTAGCAAGCTCATAAACTGGGACAATATAACATTATAATCATAGTAAGGTATAGTGTTTGCCCTATGATTCCCTTGGGGGATCTCCATTATTGCAGTGTATTCCTATTCAATATTGAACTTTCGGCTCCACCAAGAAAGTTAAGGTGAACGGACATTTGGGTTTATTACTTGCTATTTATTACCACAGTGGAATGACGGAGAGTTGTGCAGATTTCTGCAGAATTGTACCACACATGCTGTGCATCTCATATGTTCTTTATTAAATGTATACACTGTTTTGACCATCCTTTCATCTTTTAGTTAGAATCTATTACTCTCAGCTCATATTTGATCATTTTTAGATCTATTCCATTCAGGTGGTTTTTTTTTTGGTTTTTTTTTTAATCAAAAATCAGCATAGAAATGCATCTTTGCAGATTCTGCCCTGTGAAGTTGCATTTTTCTTCAAGAGTTTTGGATCTTTTTTTAAAAACAACTGCTGCTCTTTTGAACTTTCATCACAAGAATCCTGAAAAAAAAAAAGTGAAGCTGTTTGAATCCAAATAGAACACAGCTATGTTGAATTGTAAATACAATATTACTGTTCTACTGTTTTTTGTTTGTTTGTTTGTTTGTTTTTTTATTAAATCAATGTAGCCTTGGTGAGCATTAGAAACGTTTTTAGAACTTTTTCTCAGAATTGAGATATAAACTTGAATTGCTAAATCTCACAAATGCGAGTTTATTCCGCAATTCTGACTTTTTCTCATAAATATTTAAGATATAAACTCACAATTGGGAGTTATAAAGTCCAATTTTGAGAGGAAAAAAGACTCAGAATTACAAGTTTATATCTCACAGTTCTGCCTTAATAACTGCTAATTGCATGTTATAAAGTCAGTTCACTTAAATCTTATAATTCTTACTTTATTTCTCAACATTGCGAATTTATTTCTCAGAATTAAAAGTTTATATCTCAGAATTGCAAGTTTATGTTTTGCGTGTTCAGGCAATTCTTTATAACTTGCAATTGCAATTCTGAGGAGAAAGTCAGATTTGTAAGTTTATGTTTGACAATTCTCTTTATATCTCACTATTCTGACACTTTAAGTAGCAGATACAAATTTGTATCTCACAGTTCAAAAAAAAGTCTGAGTTACGAGATGTAAACTTGCGATTGTGAGAAAAAAGTTTGAATTACAGGGGTTGGACAATGAAACTGAAACACTGGCCAATATAGTGTTGGAGGTTTCATGGCTATATTTGCACAGACTGGTGGCCAATCTTCACTTATTGCACATTCCACCAGTAAGAGCAAAGTGTGAAGGTTGACTATGAGCACCCAATGGTTCAGACATTGTACCCTAAAGTTGGTGCCATGTATAAGGATGATAATGCACTAATACACACAGCAAGACTGGTGACAAAGAGCTTTGATGAACATGAAAGTAAAGTTGAACATCTCCCATGGCCTGCACAGTCACCAGATCTGAATATTATTAAGGCACTTTGGGATGTTTTGGAGGAGCGAGTCAGGAAACGTTTTCCTACACCAGAATCACATAGTGACCTGGCCACTGTTCTATAAAAGGAATGGCCTTTAATCTGGGCCCGTATTCACAAAACAGCTTAAGCAACAAAGTACAAAGTAAATATCCTACATTTAGGACTCTTACATTTTTGCTCTAAGAGTATTTTACAGAGCGTTTAAAAAAACTAGCTCCTAAATCTGTAAAACATAAGGAGTAGTGAAGAGGACTCCCAGGCCACTAAGACCAAATCACAAACTATCCTCCCAGCTGAAAAAACAATACCATCACAGGAATACTACTGGTTTCCACTACAAATACCATTACAAACATTACAAACCATCAACTTTTAATCATTAAAACAAAACTAAACAAAATGTTTCCTGTAGTGTTTTAGGACATAGTGCATTAGGATTTGGTTTTAAAGGAACACTTCACTTTTTTTTTTTTTTTAAATAGGCTCATTTTCCAACTCCCTTGTAGTTAAAAAGATGAGTTTTACTGTTTTCAAATCTATTCAGCGGATCTCCGGGTCTGGCAGTAGCACTTTTGGCATAGCTTAGCATAAATCATTGAATCTGATTAGACCATTAGCATCTCGTTCAAAAATGACCACATATTTTCTATATTTTTCCTATTTAAAACTTGACTCTTCTGTAGTTACATTGTGTACTAAGACCGACAGAAAATGAAAAGTTGCCATTTTCCAGGCTGATATGGAATGGAACTATACTCTTATTCTGGCGTAATAATCAGGGAACTTTGCTGCCGTACCATGGGTGCAACAGGCGCAATGATATTATGCAGCACCAGCTAGGTAACTTCCAACATAATATCACTGTGCCTGCTGCACCCATGGTACAGCAGCAAACATCCTTGATTATTACGCTGGAATGAGAGTATAGTTCCTATCCATATCAGCTTGTAAAATCGCTACTTTTCATTTTCTGTCAGTCTTTGTACACGATGTAACTACGAAGAGTCAAGTTTTAAATAGAAAAAACTTATTAGGTCATTTTTGAACGAGATGCTAATGGTCTAATCTGATTCAATGAATTATGCTAAGCTATGCTAAAAGTGCTAACGGCAGACCCGGAGATCGGCTGAATGGATTCAAAAACGATAAAACTCATCTGTTTAACTCTAGGGGAGTTGGAAAATGAGCCTATTTTCAAAAAAAGTGGAGTGTTCCTTCAACAAGTCACCAACAGAAGGTGACCAATTACCAGTATAGACCAACAGACATTACATTAGATTACACCATTACATTTACCTTTAAAACCAGAACAATTCCCATTATAAACAGTTAAAACATTTATTATTCTGTAATTGTTTCTATTTTTTATTTTTTTTCCAGCATGGCTAAAATGGCTGTTGCCGGCAATCTGCCCAACAAAAAGCAGTTTAGAAACACGCTGCATTTACTTGAATACATATGTTTTCCGAAGCGTTTTAGGTTTGGAGGTTATCCCAACTTCACATTTTCCTTTGATTATATCCCTGCTTTCATTAACACATTGAGCAAGAAGCTGTTTTTGTGTCCAGAAGTGTTCCTTTACGTTTGCATGTCCTACTATCTGACATGACTATTCTACTCTGACAGTTAAAAGGGTGTTTATATGCAATTAGCTGAACATATTCTTGTTTAATTAGTGACACTTATCCTGCATTTTAAAATCTTTATTAGAATGTTCATCGTTTTTATTTGTAAATATCACGTTTGACAATATTTCTATGAATAAATCTCTGACAGAGACCCCTCCTTAAGACTTCTTAAGCTTAAGACCTCTCTATTCCTTAGTAAAAGCTTGTCTCAGCAGCTTTGTGAATAGGTTTTAAGAGAAAACTCTTAGCTAAAAACTATTACTGCTGTTTAGGAAAACTCATAGATGTAAGATAAAATGTTTTGTGAATACAGACCCTGATCATTTTCTATTTTTACTTACTAAACTGTAATGTTCAGAGCATAAAAGAGGCTTCATCAGTGAGTGTTCATGAAAGTCGACTTTTTTCATAGAAGATAAGAAACAAGTGGCTAAAAAAAAATGTGACCTTATCAATTGAAACCCTTGTGTATTATGCCTGCATGCTCACAAATAATTGCAGATGTAATTACAGAGATTTTTAACACCTGGTTCTAGCAGATTGGTTTCAAAGGCTTGCATCGTGTCTACTGTCTCCATTTCCAAAAGATAGAGGAGTTTGTCCGTAGATGGCAGAATAGATGTGATGCTGCCATTCCTTATTATTTAGGGAAGTTGCGATGTTAATTTCCTGTATACTCTCATGCTCTGAATTCCAAGTTAGTGAACGATCTTGATGGATGTTGTGCAATAATCCATTGATCTTTCAGGGATGTTTGTTCACAGTGGGTCTCAAAAGCTGCTCTGAATCGTTCTTTAACAGCATCTTTGCTTTCAGACTCCTTCTTCCTGTTTGCCTTCCTTCCTTTTCAGCCAAAACGGAACAGATGTCTCACACAGCCTTTTGCACCAGAGAGAGTCATTTTCTCTGTGAAGAGAAACTCAGTGAAGTGAAGTTGCTTACAGAGGCAGCATTTTAAGGCATCATCGGCGCACTT
This sequence comes from Cirrhinus molitorella, assembly GCA_033026305.1. Lineage (NCBI taxonomy): Eukaryota > Metazoa > Chordata > Actinopteri > Cypriniformes > Cyprinidae > Cirrhinus > Cirrhinus molitorella. The sequence continues at coordinate 16,034,879 of CM065140.1, read as the reverse complement.
CTGAAGTATAGGGTTTTCTGGCCAGTAGATAGAGTGGATAGAGGAAAAAATTATTAGAAATAATTACATTTGTTACTTAAGCAATATAATGTGGAATATTTTTGCAGTTTAACAGAACTGTTATCTATTTTAATATTTTAGTATTGTAGAAGTAATAATTTTAGAATATTTGAGTCTTTAGTAAGTCTTTAGTGTCACATGATTCTTAGAAATCATTAAATGTCTTGCTTAACCAATATTTTTTATTATTCTAGCTGTTAAAAGCAGTTGTGCTGCTTAATAGTTTTGTCAAAACAAAACAAAAAAAAAATCTGGATTTTACAGCAGTTTACAGCATTTAGTTAAAATACAGTTGAGTCAAAAGTTTACAAAAGTTTGTTTGTTTTTGTTTAGTGATAGTTGTTCATGAGGCATGTCTGCTGTTCTTCAGAAAATTCCTTTAGATCTCACAAATTATTTGGTTTTCCATTTTTTTGTGTGTATTTGAACTCTTTCCAACAATGACTATATGATTTTGACAACTGAGGGACTCAGATTTGCCCTGATCTTTAAATTCAAAAATGTTCACCCTGGCTTTTAATGGATGGTTTTTCCTTCTGAAGCATCAGTGAATGTTTGATCCTTCTGTAATAGTTGCATATGAATCCCTCAGTTGTCCTCAGTGTGAAAAGATGGATCTCAAAATCATACAAGGGTTCAAATACACAATAATGCTGGAAAAACAAATTTGTGGGACCTGAAGGATTTTTCTGAAGAACATTAGGCAGTTTAACTGTTCAGGACAAACAAGAGACTCATGAACAAATATCACTAAACAAAAAACACAGCTGTGTATCGTTCAGGTAACAACACAGTAGAAGACGATCAGTATTGGATTTTACGATACAGATAGCTAGGTTGGCCGATACCGATTAATCGACCGATAGTTTTTAAAATGGATACTGAATGGAAACTAAAAGACTGGTCTACTATTTAAAAAAGGGACTGAACCATACTTTGTAAAATAATAAATGCATTACTATTAATTATATATTTAAAAATATCGGTAAATGTTGAAATTAACACACTAACAAGAAACATTTACATTCATACTTACATGCTATGGCTTTTATTAATCTTAATTAATGCTACAAATGGACTCTTATTCTGAAGTGTTACCGTTTCATATCAACAGTCTCTAAACATCTACACAAAAGCCATAGTATTGAAATACCATCATATAGACATTGTACCTGTGTATAGTCTCAGAGTTTAACTGCTTATATTCTAGAACACTTGATAAATATCTAATCAAAATAACAAAATATTTTAGTCACAAACCAAGCAAAAGCCCAGCACCACGTCCAGAGATCTCGTATCAGTTATCACACACACCGGACGCGTCACGTTAAGTTCAAACAGCGGTCTAATACTGTTTATTGAATCACCAAACGGACATAAATGAGTGTCCCACTCTGTTCAGCGCGCAGTATCACGTGTGTAAACAAACAGCATGTGTTGTCAGTGATTTCCGCCTCTAGAGGCCGCTCTCATCATACATATCTATGGCTCTCATACTGTATAATGACAGCGGAGCCTTCTCAGCCTCTACAACAATGGACACAACCCGGAAAAACTATCGGCATGAATTTTTGGTGATAACCGATAGTTCCGCCATCAACTACTGGTGCCGATTTAATCAGCAAAACCGATACATCGGTCGACCTCTATAACACAGTAATAAGAATAAAGGGGATGTAAACTTTTGAACCGGGTCATTTTTATAAATACAACTTTTTTTTTTTTTTGTGGACTACATGTAAACATTTTTATGTGAAGTATCTAATTCTGGTCAGTACTAAATAAACAATAACATGCATTTTAAATGATCCCTCTTATTTTGGTAAAATAATAAACATTTTGCAGATTCTGAAAGGGGGTGTAAACTTTTGAACTCAATTGTAGAGAACTATTTTGTTACAACAAATACATATTTACAGTCACTTTTGATTAATTTATGCTGAATAATGCTGAAAATTATTAATTTATTTTTAAAAAAATTACATTACGTGTTTAAAATCAGTCATTTTTAGTGTTCAGTGATGGTTAGTAGGCAGTGAGGTATTGCTGATGGAACAGGTCTATTGTGTCTTAGCTCATCCATAATTTAGAATAAGATCAGATAGAGGATATCTTACGTCTGTGACTTCGCACATTTTCAATAATGTCTGTGTGAGATCTCTGTTATCTTAGCCGTTCTCACTCTGATAGTGTCTGTTACAGTGTCCTCTGTTTTATGGCTCTGTGTCTAGTTAAACACTGCAGGCCATCCTTTTGCCAAGATGAAAAAAAAAAACGGCTTTGAAAAGCTCAAAGCCTTGACCCGTGAACCTTCCTTAACCATGTCCATTTTCCAGAGGAAAAACAGGAGGTTTGTCTATTTCAGAGCCTTGGTCAAATTTTATCAGTCAGAAATAAGCAGAGTTCCTCTCTCTCGTTTTCCTGTCCCCTTCAGGGTGGCGATGGCTTCAGAAATCAATGTGATATGTGGAGGTGACTGGGAGCAGCGAATATCAGGTTTATCCCGCAGGCTTCTGCTAAAATATCCAATGTTCTTGACATAGCTCCACACAACTTTGACATCTACACAATCCTCCTTGAGTTACTTAACAGTGATTTTTTTAATTTTCATTTTATGTGAAAAACGCTGTTCATTTTAGTGGTAAAAAGACAGAATGGTGTGTTATTATACTGTGTGAGGGAAATATTTATAAAAATTATTTCAGAAATAAATATTATTCATCCAAGCTCTCGCTGAGTCTGTTTTTTAGCATTTAAAAGAGTTTAAAAGCAATGACTGGAAATATTTCTGTTTCCTCAAGGATGAATGTGTGAAGGCCATCGGGTGGTCGTGTGTATTGTACATCACTCACAAAAGCCTCTACAAACAATAATGGCGAGTCTGAGCTCCGTCCTCCGGAGCCCACAGGCTGTGCCTCAAGAAATGGACCCTACAACAGGCCAAAGCCAAGACACAAAGCAAACTGTAGCTTTGTGCCAGGTCAGCCTAGAGGTATGAATTAAACAGGATGTGGTCTTAAAAACTCAAATATAGACAAATATCAGTGGGTTTTCACTCAAAATAGCCAATGCATTGTCAAAATGTCAATCTGTATGCCCACTAACTGGTAAGGTTTTTCTGAGGTTAGAACAATAACAGTCCAATCATGGAACTTGTAGGTAATTATTCTATTCTATTTTGCTTTTAAAAATACTGTTTAAAAGAAAGTACATTTGTTTGAAAGAAATGTACACTTTTATTTAGCATGTGTGCATTAAATTGTTTGAAAGTGACAGTAAAGACATGTATAGTGTTACAAAAATTTCAAATTTCAATTGATTTTCAAATGAATGTCCTTTTGAGCCTTTTATTCATCCTGAAATCCTGAAAACAAAAAAATGTTTTATGGTTTTTGTAAATACTTTATGCAGCACAACTGATTTTAACATTGATAATAATAAGAAATGTTCCTTGAAGAAATTGTTTCATCATTGGAATAAATTACATTTTTAAATATATTCAAACAGAAAAATATGGAAGCCCGTTTCCGGGCTTTAATAAAATAAAACAAAGGGTAATTACAACATTTTATCTCAAAATTCTACCGTTTTTTCTTGCAATTGCAAGTTTACATCTCACAATTCAGAATTGTGAGATATAAACTTGCAATTGCGAGTTATAAAGTCAGAATTATAAGATATAAACCTGAAATTCTGAGAAATAAAGTTAGAATTTTGTGATATAGACTCACAATTGTGAGTTATAAAGTCAGAATTGTGAGACATGAACTATTCTTTACAATTCTGAGAAATAAAGTCACAATTCTGAGATATAAACTGAAAATTCTGAGAAAAAAATTATAATTTATAATTATAATTATCACAGATTATATCTTTCCCAGCATTGTTTATGTCTCCCAATTCTGAGAAAGAAATCCAAAATGTGTGGGAAAAAAGTCAGAATTGTGAAACATAAACATACAATTCTGACAAATAAAGTCACAATTCTGAGATATAAAGCCAGAATTGCGAGATAGAAACTCAAAATTCTGAGGAAAAAATGTCATAAATGCCAGATATATATATATAAAAAAAAAGATTATATCCCGCCCTTCTGACTTTATTTCCCAGAATTGCACGTTTGTCTCCCAATTCTGGCTTTATAACATGCAATTGCGAGTTTATATCACACAGTTCTGAGAAAAAAGTCAGAATTGCGAGATATAAACTCACAATTGCAAGATACAAACTTGTATTTGCAAGAAAAAAAATTGCAGCAATTTTGAGTTTATATTCTGTAATTCAGTCAGAATTTTGTGAAAAAAGGTCAGAATTGTGAGATATAAACTCACAATCAGGAGAAAAGTTAGAATTACAAGATACATGTACTTTCATGAAAAAAAAAACAAAAACATATTTCTTCGCAAATGTGACCATAGAAAAAAGTCAGAATTGTGTGAAAAAAGTCAGAATTATGAGATATAAACAGCAGGCGTAATGATATTACGCAGCGCCTGAAAACAGTCCCCAGCTATTTTACTATTACTTTAGTGGCTTAGTCACGTTGGAAGTTACCTAGCTGGGGACTATATTCAGGCGCTGTGTAATATCATTGCACCTGCTGCATCCGTGGTACGACAGCAAAGTTCCCTGATTATTACGCCAGATTGAGAGTATAGTTCCTATCCATATCAGCCTGAAAAAAACAACTTTTCATTTTCTGTCGGTCTTTGTACACGATGTCACAACAGAAGAGTCGAGTCTTAAATAGGAAAAATATAGAAAATCTTTGGTCATTTTTGAACGAGATGCTAATGGTCTAATCTGATTCAATGATTTATGCTAAGCTGTGCTAAAAGTGCTACTGGCAGACGTGGAGATCAGCTGAATGGATTCAAAAACAGTAAAACTCATTTACCATTGTTTAACTCTAGGGGACTTGGAAAATTAGCCTATTTTCAAAAAAGAGTGAATTCGCAAGACAATTGTGCTATTGAAAATAAATTTTCGCAGCACAGTTTGTAGGGATGTGCCTGAATAGTGAATCTGTATTCGAGAAGGCATGGAAAATGAATAACTCGATCTACGGAGCCACTAAAAGGACATGGTTAGCCGCTTGCTAGCATTAGCCTGTTACATTACGGTACATAAAATGTCACTTACCACATAAACAGAGTAATGAGATATGACTGATAGGATGATGGCGAATGATTTGCAGATCGCGAGCCCCAATGACAAACATCTACTCTTGTAAAATGTATGTACTCTGTAGTATACACAGATTACGTGTAATCGCAAATGAAAGTAAAAAGCGAGAGCGCATTCCAAAGCGATTTCCCTGATATCCGATATAATTGCGAGAGAGAAAAACATTGAAATATATTTTCCTCCCATCTTGTTTGTATTCCCTTTAGGGGTTCTATAGTACATGTCATTTTTGTGTGCATTTTTCTACCTCAAGTCTGTCAGTGAATCAGACATTAAAAGCTACGTGCAAAATGAGTGCGTCACACATTCTTACTGAAGTTCCTCCAAAGATTTTGCCTGTGACATTTGTAGAAAATCTGAATTGGTCACAAAACCAAGACCTCCCTCGGATAAGTCATTAATATTCTTCTGTGGAGTGGACGGAGGCGGCCTGGTACATATTTCAGCGTCTCTCTCCTCATGTTTAAAAAAGGAGCTTCTAAGACAATTTCAGACACTCGGCTATCAAAAACATATTCATGGAAAGCTTTAAGTTCTTGCTCTCCCAAGAGCACTCTTTCCTGGCAAAGCCTAACATTAATCATGGCTTGGTGTCTGTGAACCTCTGAGTAGTGAGGAAGCGGAAACTTTCCCAGCAATCCTTTTTGATGACATTATTGCATTTGGGGCTTCTTGGCTTGAGTTGCAGAGAGCCTTTCGCAGCCCGTACTCAAATATCAGACTTACCATGATGACAAATAGAGCTGGAGGCTGTGCATCTCTGTAATTGCATCTCTACCTTTGAACCCCATATGAGGATGCACCTGCTTTTTAAAGGGCACTGAGTCCTTCAAATGTCATTCACACTTTAATGGTCTTGTGCGCCTGGAATCCAACCAGACATTTATCAAAATCTGTTTGGGCGGTGTTGTCTATGAGCATCTCTTATTCTTTCAGTGGAGTTCAATCATGTTGTAAGAGAGAGACCAGTTGTACTGTATGTGTGTGTGTGTGTGTGTGTGATCCTGAGGAGCTGAAGGTCATCATGGGAAAGTTGATTAAGCAGGTGGAAAAGTAATGACTCTAGGTTGATCTGTCAGAGTTCAGGGGACCCATATTGTGTTAATTAATCCGTGACGGTGGGTAACGACCGCAGGGTCTCTCACGAGGACATAGCCTTTCACACTGATGTAGTGTAATTAGGTAAGTTGCAAAAAGGCTGGACATTGTGATGCTGTGGAGATGTACATCAAGACTATGTACACCCCACGATTCACCTTTATGACCTAATTAGAGCACATTTGAGAGTATTGTAAGTGCACTGAGGGAAGTGTCTTGTTCAGTTTGTTCAGTGCTGCGTTTTTGTTTTGTTTTTCAATACGAGTACCTTAACATCCTGAAAAACAAGATGAATTTGCTTGAGATGCGAATTGAACACAAGTCTTGTTTTCTGAGAAATTAATCAAAATTAAAATGCATTTCAAAACTTCAAAGGGTTAGGTAAGCCAAAAATGAAACTTCTGTTATTAATTACTCACTCTCATGTCGTTCCAAACACATAAGACCTTCGTTCACCTACGGAAAAATGTTTAAGATATTTTTGGATGAAATCCAAGAGCTTTCTGATCCAAGAAAGGTAGTAAGGACATCATTAAAATAGTCCATGTAACATCAGTGGTTCAACCGTAAAGCTATGAGAATACTCTTTGTGCGCAAGGAAAACAAAAACAACAGCTTTGTTTAACGATTGCTTCACTTCCGTGTCAGTCTCCGCTGAGTGTTCACAACAGTACCACGACATGAATGAAAGAGTTATGGGTTTGTAACAAGATGAGGATGAGGAATTATTGAGTTTTTATTTTTCGGTGAACTATCAATTTAAAGCATTGCCAATACAAGTCATTTATATTTAGAAATCATAATTGTTTTCCATTCAGTTTGTCCCCTACATTTTCTTTACTTGGTCTTAAAAGGTCTTAAATTTAAATTCTTAAAACCTGGAGAAGCCCTGATATCTAGTCATTAATAGTAATTTTTTTTGTGAAACCGTACAGTTATTTACTGTATATGGACAGTTGTGGTCAACACCTTGTTCAAAAGTTTTACATACGCTTGATTCTTAATAATTCCTAATAAATGTTGTTACCTGATCCACAGCTGTTTTTATTTTTTGTGATTAGTTGTTCATGAGTCCCTTATTTGTCCAGAACCATAAAACTGCTCACCATACTTCAGAAAAATCCTCCAAGTCCCACAAATTGTTTGGTTTTCCACCATCTTTTACATATTTGAACCCTTTCCAACAATGACTGTATGATTTTGAGATTCATTTTTTTTTACACTAAGGACAACTGAGTGACTCATATGCAGCTATTACAAAAGTTTCTAACACTCACTAATGCTACAGAAAGAAAAACAAAGCATTTAGAGCCAGGGGTGTTAACTTTTGAACAAAATGAAAATGTATGCATTTTTCTTGTTTTGCCTAAATATCATACTTTTTTATTTAGTACTGCCCTTCAGAAGCTACAGAAGATACTTACATGTTCCCCAGAAGACAAAATAAGTTCAACTAAAAGTTTTCATCTCCGGGCTCGTAATGCATGTTTTTTCCTTGTATGCAATATGCAAAAGGTGCTGGAAAACCAAAGAATTTGTGGGACCTTTTTTTTCTGAAGAACAGCGGGCAGCTTAACTGTTCATGACAAACAAGGACAACTATCACAAAACAGAAAAAAAGCACCTGTGGATCATCCAGGTAACAAAAAAGTATTAAGAATCAAGTGTATGTAAACTATTGAACAGGTCAGTACTAAATAAAAAATATATAAATAAATAACAATAGCATTTTTTTTACAATCACACTTATTTTGGTAAAATAATAATTTTTTTGACCACAACTGTATATACTCCTATTCATGTTTTATCTGTTATAAAAGTTTGACATAATTTTTATAACACAACCAATGAAACTTCTTTTGAGATAAGTAACAAAGAAAACTAAATAAATTGTATTTATTTATATTTATTTCATATAAGAGCCTGTCATAATTTTAATTACGGCATAAATGGTAGAGAACACTGACAGCATAAAGGCTTCACTGTATATTTTGATGCTCAGAGATGGGAAGTAACTAAGTACAAATACTTTGTTACTGTAATTAAGTAGATTTTATACCAGTATCAGTTTTAGTACTTTACTATTTATTTTTCAGACTACTTTAACTTTTACTACATTTTTACACAAATATCTGTACTTTCTACTTCTTACATTTTCACACAAGGCTCGTTACTTTCGTTTTAATCTGTATTTGGTGGATCACTATTCGATAATAAAATCTCAAATAAATCACGAATCAGTTTGTACTGGCAACGCGATTCGGCTCGCGCGCGCTCCGCGTCTCCGCCTAGCGGTTTCTATCAGAGTAATTAATGCGAGCGACTCTAGAATGGAGTGGAAGCGTCCGGGTGGATCAGAGAGCGAAAACTACTGACTTGTTCAGGACCTGTTCAAATGCAGGTCAGTTTCATCTGCAAATAGGGTGCTGTAGTTTTGTCTTTGTTTACTTAGTAAAGCATTAAACCGCTAGCAACTCTTAGCAGTAGCAGCCAGAGGATTAATAATGGCCTACTGTAAACTAAGCTAGGGCAGATTGTAATCGATCTGCCAAAAAACATGATTACTGTTCTTTTACTGTAATAAAACATGGTTAATTTTGGAGAAGAATATGATAATGATAATGCAATAACACGTTTAGTATTGCAATTTTTTTGTAAAGATATTGCCATGATGTAATTACTGTACTAATTTTGACATTTGGGCAATTTAGAAAAAAATATAGTTTTGTTTTTAGTATTTAAGTAATTTTGAGATAAAAAACAACAACATGTGGTCATAATGTGACACTTTAAATTCAACTAAAATAAAGTTACGTTATTGCAAGCAGAATACAATGAGGTGATAGTTTTGCAACAAGCTATAGACAGTTCTGTTCATAACAGTAAATGGCTGATGAGAGAAGTGTCAGACACAAGAAAATTGGGATGCAGAGAGATATCATGGAAAATTAAGAAACTGAAAAGGAAAATAGAAGTGGAGGTGCAGTTCAAGAGAGAACCGTTAATTATTTTCCATGACCCCAGCCTGAGGTTTTATCCCTTTTTTTTTAATGTGATGGGCATACAAAACATAGGGTTGCCTGGGGTTTCAGAATTTGTTGTGGGTGTGTGAGGTGGCCTGGATGAGTGTAAGATTAGTTAACTAGTTAACTAGTAAAAAAGTCTGCTTTTACCAGAGTATTTTTAAACACGAGTATCTGTACTTCCACTTGAGTGAAGGATGTGTGTACTGTTGCCATCTCTGATGCTGAGCATGCTGGTAACCAACTTGTTTCGCTGGTTATTTAAGAACTAAACCAGCTTAAAAAAGTATTTTTTCTTCTTTTTTTTTTCCTTTTTTTCAGGGGGATCCTGATATAATCAGATGCAACTCGTACTTTAATCTCATCAGCGTTGTACACCCAACTCTCAGACGTTATTGACACTCGTTTGATGTGGTGTTGTCATATCAGGGCACTTAACATAATTTATCTTGTACACAAAAGCCATCTGTTTGTCCAACTGTCCCACAGAGCGGCTCGTGACAGGCATGTGTGCTACACCGTTCCCTTCATACACCTACGCAAGCACAAAATATACAGAGTTTGAGAGAAACTGATGGATGACATACTAGTAAATGGCAGAAAGCGCTGTCCCTTCATATCACCGGCAACTTCTGAGAGACAAATTTATCAAAGGTAATGGCGTGTAAGGTACTCTGGCCTTGTTCGTGCCAAGTGGACTGTGCCTGAGAGTGAGAGCAGTCAGGAAAGAGAGAACAGTTGTTCGGTGTTTTGTGGTGTGTGACAGATAGAGGTAAACTGGCCACTGGGGACCTGCAATGAGTTAATGTCTTTCCACCTGTGCATGATTAATGGTGGAAAGGAATTCATTGCTCTAAGCAAACATCAACCTGGTTATTATGTTCTGATGACTTTTGCCCTTCACGATGGCATCAGAGTAAATACCAACTCTCTGATTTATCAATCAGAGCTGTCAAATCAGCAGCTGCTGTGGGTTTGTTAACCCGAACCCATGTCGTCCTGAATCCGCCCTCGGTGCAGACTTTTTGACTTGCCGTTTTATTATCATCAGCCTTAAATTGAGCGTTGCATTGTTTTAGATGTTAATCAGTAGTTTTCCATCTTTTCTTATAGGTTCTGGTCTGAATGATGGAGAATGGCATGATGTTCGTTTCTTGACCAAAGAGAATTTTGCCATGCTGACCATTGATGGGGACGAAGCGTCAGCTGTGAGAACCACCTCGCCTGTCCAGATCACAACAGGAAGCACGTACCACTTTGGAGGCAAGTTCAGAAATTTACAGAGCCCAAAACTAAGAATCCCAAAGTACCATGAGAATAGATCCTCAGATCTTCTAGCTTTCCCTGGTGCATTGGCCGCTGACTTACAAAGGCCTTTGAATTTTTTTTCTGCCGAGAGACTAGCACTAGAAAGGATTTGGAACTTTCTTCACTATGCATGCATAAAGACGCCCCTTTAAAGAAATCAGGATGGGCATTAATGCTGATATGCTTTTATGTTTTATCTCGTTTAATTGGAAAAACGAAAGAAAATTAACAAAGGGATGGTCTGCTTAAAAGAAGAAATAATTGGCTGCCCAGATTAGTGTGAACGTCCTTCATTGTCTTTTAACTCTCATGAGGACCAGAGTGTCAAGGCGAAATGTCAGTACAGTTTTGATGTAAAAATGAATAAAACATTTATCGCAGATATTACTTATTTAAAATTCACTTAAAACCATAACAACGTCTTCTAGGAAAAACACTGGGCCCCACAATGCGACTGAGATAAAAGTAAAATGTGATCCGGAGCGTCTTAGCCTGATGGGAAAGACTTCAAAAAGTTTGCTGGGCTTATCAGTGCCGTCTTGAGTTGGAAGTCAGAAGAAGATAGTGAGAAAATCAAGATGGATCAAGATATTTTAAAGGATTAGTTCAATCCTAAATTAAAATTTCCTGATAATTAACTCACCCCCATGTCATCGAAGATGTTCATGTCTTTCTTTCTTTCTTTCTTTCTTTAGTCAAAGAAAAATTAAGGTTTCTGAGGAAAACATTCCAGGATTTTCTCTGTCAGAAAAAAGGTACAATTCTGTCGCTGGGACAGTACCCTAAGGTACAAAGTGAAAAGGTACAAATATGTACTTTTAAAGTGCTAAAATGTACCTTAAAGGTAATAATATGTATGGTTTAGTGGTAGTTAAGGTACAAAGATGTACCTTTTCACTTTTGTACCTTAGGGTACCACCCCAGCGACAGAACTGTACCTTTTTTTCTGAGAGTGTATATAGTGGACTTCAATAGGGATCAACAGGTTGAAGGTCCAAATTGCAGATTCAAAGTTGAATAAATAAGCTTTCGACTGATGTATGGTTTGTTAGGATAGGACAATATTTGGCTGAGATATGATTATTTGAAAATCTGGAATCTGAGAAAAATCGAAATATTTAGAAAACCTTTCAAAATGGTTTAAAAGTTCTTAGCAATGCATATTACTAATTAGCAATTAAGTTTTGATGTATTTACAGTAGGAAATTTGCAAAATATCTTCATGGAACGTGATCTTAATGAAAAAAAAAAAATCGATAACTTTGACCCATACAATGTATTTTTGAGTCACATTTGTGGTTAAAAGATTGTTTTTTGTTTGTTTGTTTGGTTTTGTGTTTTTTTTTTAAGAAAATGACCGATAGTTCCACTACATAAGACCCTTATTCCTTGACTGGGATCTTGTAGATCCATTTAAAGCTGCATTGAAACTGCGATTTGGACATATTCAACATGTTGATCCCCATTGAAGGTCACTATATGGAGAAAAACCCTGGAATGTTTTCCTCAAAAACCTTAATTTCTTTTCGACCGAAGAAAGAAAGACATGAACATCTTGGATGACATGAGGGTGAGTAAATTTGCATTTTCAGCAGCTGTGATCAGCTGTCATGATTTTCTTCCGTCCAAAGAAGTCAGAAGTCAGCTTGATGTACTTGGATCAGGGTATCTGAAAAGAGCTAAAAACATGTCAGGAGTGAATTTGCCTTCATCAAATTGTCTGAAGGGACAAACAGAACTTGTTACAGTTGCCATCTTCTTCCGCCAATCCAAAGTTTTCAATCCAAAGTTGCATGTGCCACCACACACACATTGATTACCCCACCCCCGATAGAAACGGACCCACCCCGGTGCCCTCTTCAGCCAGCCATCTGTCCGATCGGACCATTGGCAGGAAGTCAGAGATAAGAGCATGTTCAGCGGCTCAGAGAGGCAAGTATGCAAAGGAAGAACGGCAGCTGAGATAGACAGCAGTGTCTGGCGCTATCAACCTGCCTGTCTATTGAGGCTGAGGGATAGCATGGATGATAGCTTTATCAGACTCACACATCTTCAAAAACAGCTAAATGAGGTAGGAACTCTAGTCCCTTCGCTCTGGGTCTGGCACGGCCTGGCAGCACATTTACACATGACAGCCTCTAAAATGAGATCAAAAAGCTTCACTTCTCCTCACTGCGCTGCTGTTGGTTCACCTGCACACTAACTATAATTATCAATCATGTTTCTCCATCCGTCACTGTTATTTTCTAGAGAGATCTGTCTGCACTGTCTGATTTGTTTACTGCTGATTGAAGCTTTTTTTGAGCATAGGAAGACCTCCATATGGCAGAATATGAATATGCCAAAGAACGTTAACAGTGGGAATGACTGTAAAACACAGATTGAAACATATAAGAGGAATCAGTGTAACAAACAGCACATTTATTACATCATTCTTGGGATAAAACTGTCAAATCTAAACTGTCAAACAAGACCAGGGTTTTAAATAATTTTTTAAAGGCAAAAATTAAATAAATATTTAAATCTGAAACCAATTTGAAGGTTTTATATATAGAGTTGAGGTCAAAAGTTTACATACACCTTGCAGAATCTGCAAAATGTATTTATTTTTTTACCAAAATAAGAGGGATCATACAAAATGCATGTTATTTTTTATTTAGTACTGACCTGAATAAGACATTTCACATAAAAGACAGTTACATATAGTCCACAACGAAAATAATAGTTGAATTTATAAAAAATAACCCTGTTCAAATGTTTTCATACACTTAATGTGTTGTTGCATATATGGTCTGCACTAATATTAAGCAATATGTTTTATTAAACAAAAGATTCAATTATTAAACTGACCTCTCTGTGGCTCAAATGGGCTTTGTCTTAAATGATTTGTATAGCAAATTACGTTTTGGCAGCTTTGCTGGCTCTCAGAAAAGTCTTGTTGCTCCCTAGCCAGTTCATGAATGGTTATTATAAAGTTTATTCTTTATTTAGGTTATTATTATAAAATAAGGTAATTTTTCAGTTTGAAGACACTTTTATACCAAAGCATTAAATGAGGAAATTACAGTACAGTTTTACTGCAGTGACTGAAACTATTTATCTTGCTCTTGGGCACTGTGATGTGGGTGTAAAGGCCCCAATATACTCACAGGAAAGTTCTTTTATTTCTTTCATTATGGGTAAAACAAGGTTTGAAATACTTAAGCAATGGTATATTCTTAGCTAACATCCCAACACCGCACACAAAACTGAGAGTGGCATTTAGATGAATCTTTTAATATGTGCTGCATGATTTCCTCTGAATAATGAAATAAACACACAATAAAAATGACAGTGGTGAAAAAACATTTAAACACCCAAAGTGTCTTATTTACCCCATCTGCCTACCTGATCACATGACAAAATGTACCTGTGGGAACTCGCAAAATGCGAAAGACATACCTAGAAGTCCATATCACAGCAGTTTCCAACAGAAATGAACAGTAGAGGCAGTAAAACAGCGAGCACTTATAATGGTTTTTGTACAGAGTTATGATTACAGCTCCATGTTTTGCTTTCCGGACATACAGTAAAAAGTTTGCTTGGTAGATCAGACAACTCGGAATTGGACTTTGGATGCAGAATTCTTGAGTACGAATCCCGTGAAAAACATGACTCATGACTGAAAGATCGAAAAACAAGCTAAAATGGCATGCGTAGTACATACAAGTGTAGTGCAGATGGTACGTTATTTTAAAATGTAACGGAGCATTACAGTTATAGCGCCACTCAATAAACATTTCATGTCAGAACAAAATACGTACCATATGAACGTTCATCTATTATGGGGGAAAAATCGTGAAACCTTTGCATCTTCTTGCTAAATGCATTTAAATAGATCTTCAAAGCAATAGTTCACCAAAGAAAAATTCATTCATCTTCTTTGGAACAGAAATTATGCATAATCAATATTATTCACCAATAAATCCTTTGCAGTCAATGGGTGCCGTCAGAATGAGAGTCCCAACAGCTGATAAAAACATCATAAAAGTCCACATGCAATTCACATGATACATCATTTAACATCTTGTGAAGTGAAAAGCTGCATTTTTGTAATAAACAGACATTTTTAACTTTTAAACATTGCTTACAATATGAACCCTTTATCAAAAGTCATCTTGTCTTAATCAGGAGAGAAATCAGTTTATAAGCCAAAACAGTTCTAAACAAATATATTGCTGGATTTTGGACTTAATTTGTCCAGAAGCGACAGTTTAAAATGAACAACGTCTTGATGTTGTTCTTTTTACTTTCCATGATGGATTATTGTGATGTTTTTATCAGCTGTTTGGGCTCTCATTCACTGCAAAGGATCCGTTGCTGAGCAATTGATGTAATGCTAAATTGATCTGCTCTGATGATCTTGGATGGCCTGCGGGTGAGTACATTTTCAGCTAATTTTCATTTTTTGGGTGAACTATTCCTGTAACCACAACTCCCCACTAGATTTCTTGTTTATCCAGTGGAACCACCAGCATGAACACTGGTAATTGAGGCTGCTTATGCATGGAAGCTAATTGTAGAGCATGGAAGTGGGCACATTAAATATAATGTGGTAAAATCATCAAAGGCTTGGCTCTAGTCAGACTGTGCTATTGATGGCAAGGTCAGCTACAAAAATATATGCAGGCCAGATTGGGTTACTAGAGGCAGCTCATACTGTACATTGCCATTCACCTCACTCAGACACATGTTGACAGACTGCAAAAGCATAACAATCTCTCTTATTTCTATGCATGAAATAATGCTTGCTTATCCGGCTGATTGTATGACTGAGTGTTGGCTTCTCAGATGTCAGCTTAGTACAAAGACTATAATGGTGTCTCAGCGTAAATCAGTATAAATGTATACATTAAATCTGGGAACTGGCTTTATCTCTGTTTGGGTAACAGTTTAAATAGATCAAAAGGGGTTGTAGGATATTCTTCATGCAGCTGGGAATGCTATTTATGCTATTGTTTGGCATCCCATCTGATGTAGGTAATATTTTATCACTGCTTTCTCCAACAGAATACTAGTTTACCTTAAAATAAATAGATAATACAGTAAACTGTATTTTGCAATGTGCAGATTGGAAAGTGAACCCTCTGTGCCTCTACCGGTGGCTTATTACTGTTATCAGCCTTGAGATAATGACTCTAAAAAGCAAAGACAGTCATGTGTGTTTGAGCAAGATAAGCCTCCAGTAACATTTCGACACCTGATTCAGATTCTCATTACAAGGATAGACAGACTGGCCTCATGCACATTGTGTTTCCAGAACTCCTGGCATTTTCTTTGCATGCCTAAGGTTGGACATGCTGTTTAAAAAAGATAGTTTGTTTTAGACAAGTATTGGGAAGGCTTTGATTATGTGTGCACAGATCATTGTAAGGCCTAAATTTAATACATGAGATACATAGATAAGAAATATTCTGTAGGGTTTAGATTTGTTTTTAACAAATGACATATGAAAAGAAATAAAGGTTTCTCAGGAAAACTTTCCAGAGCTCTTCTGCGCCTTCAGATCATCTGTATATTGTTGGATTGACTGTTTCTCATCTTTCTCTTGAAAATATCAAATAGATTCTCAATGGGGCTCAGGTCAGGCATGTTGAATGGCCAATAAAGCACAGTAATATCATGGTCAGCAAACCACTTGGAAGTAGTTTTTGCACTGTGGGCAGGGAAAAGGAAATCAGTATCTCCATAAAGCTTGTCAGCAGATGGAAGCATAAAGTGCTCCAAAATCTCCTGGTAGATGGCTGCATTTACTTTGTACTTGATAAAACACAATGGACCAACACCAGCAGATGCAATGACACCCCAAATCACTAACTTCAGAAACTTCACACTGGACTTCAAGCAGCTTGGATTCTGTGCCTCTCCGGTCTTCCTCCAGACTCTGGGACCATGATTCCAACATGAAATGCAAAATTTACTTTTATCTGAAAAGAGGACTTTGGACCACTGAGCAACAGTCCAGTTTGTTTTCTCCTTAGCCCAGGTAAGATGCTTCTGACGCTGATTCAGAAGTGGCTTGGTAGTCCTTTTCCTGAAGAAGTCTGAGTGTGGTGACTCTTGATGCGCTGACTCCGGCTTCATTCTACTCCTTGTGAAGCTCTCCCAAGTGTTTGAATCGGCTTTACTTGAGAGTATTCTCAAGACTGCGTCCATCCCTGTTGCTTGTGCATCTTTGCCTACCCAATTTCTTTCTTCCAGTCAACTTTGTATTTAATATGCTTTGATAAAGCACTCCCTTGATAAACAGACACCCCTTTCAGTAATGACCCTCTGTGACTTACTCTCTTTGTGGAGGGTGTCAACGATTGTCTCCTGGACCATTGCCAAGTCAGCAGTCTTCCCCATTAGTGTGGTTTTAAAGAACAAGAGATACCTGAAATTTATACTGTAGGGATGGTCATTTAATGAAACTCAAATGTAAATATTCTAATATTTTGAGATACTGGATTTTTGACTTTCATGAGCTGTATGCTCTAATCATCAAAATTAAAACAAAAAAGTTTGAAATGTTTTACTTTACTTAATGTTTTTTTTTAATTCAGTACATTTCTATATTTCTATTTTTGTATTATTTTATTTTATTATTTTATTATTTTTTTAAAATCTAATCTATTCTAATGTCTTTAGTAATTCTTCTTTTATTTAATTGCTTTATTTCAATTGTCATGCCTTAACCTTGCCTTGCCTAAAAATTATTATTTGAGGTAAAAATACCCTTTGTTATTAAAGTGAAATAAGAGTCTCTAAAGCAACCAAAAATGAAAATCATTCAATCACCCCAATTTTGTTTATTTGGACCATAACATTCTTTTGTGTTCACATAAAAGAAAATATATATATTTTTGGGGGGAAAAGGTCCCTTTTGCTCTGCTAACTGCATATTTACATGTTTTTAAATCAATTTAAACAAACCTTTTTTTGCACTTATGTTTACTCATTTTTAATGAAAATAAATGTTCTTCGATCATCATGTATTTTGTGACCATATGTGACCCTGGACCACAAAACCAGTCATAAGTGTCAATTTTCAGAAATTGAGATTTACACATCATCTGAAAGCTGAATAAGTAAGTTTTGCTAGGATAGGACAATATTTGGCGCGAGATACTACCATTTGAAAATCAGGAATCTGAGGGTGCAAAAAAATCTAAATACTGAGAAAAATGCATTTAAAGTTGTCCAAATTAAGTTCTTAGCAATGCATATTACTAATCAAAAATTACGTTTTTATATATTTGTGGTAGGAAATTTATAATATATCTTAATGGAACATGATCTTTACTTAATATCCTAATGATTTTTGCTACAAATATACCCATGCTACTTAAGATTCGTGGTCCAGGGTCACATATTAAAAAAAAGCTATTGAGGGTGAGGTTGTACACTACTAATTAACAGCAGTAAAAAGTAGCAAAAACTCTCTAATGAAATCTTGTTAATGAATACTGCAATGTATCCCATTCATAATTAAAAAAGTTTTGCCTCTTTCTTATGTGACATCTTGGACTTTTGCAAACAAAACCTAATTAGCTTTAGCACACGTTTGATCATTTACGCCCTGATGGAATATCCTAGCAAACAAAAAAACTCCCATCAGTCTCCAAAAGACCTCTCACATACATTTACTGTACTGCTGTCTGCAGTGAAACAGTGAGAATAGCTCTTTGTTTTTCTATGAAATGGACTGCTTGTCTCCCGATATTCTCTCTGGTTAAATGTAGTCTCCCAAACCCATTTTACAGAGGATGGTTCTGCACATTTGTGGCAGACCTCACCGAATTAATGACTGTCTGATGGGAAATGGCAGTAGATTGGATTTTGTAATAAAGAAGACAACATTAAACATAGAAGGGCTGTAGAGTTCTTCTGCAGCAGATTAGGACTTTAAAATACCCATCAACCTGTAGGAGGTCAGCTTTTGTTTTGATGACTTTCTAATAGAGTGGAATAAAGAAAAGGGACTCTCAAATGTTTCTCTAAACAGTATATGACATGTAGTGGAGCTTTTATTTGCTACTGCTGATTTGGTCGGCGATTATGTTTAATACACTCAAAAATAGCCTGTTTCTGAGATTTATGCATTTTAGCATTATAAAAAAAAATCTTATTAAAAAAAAAACTTGTTAAAGTTTATAAAAGCTGTTGCATTATGTATTTATCAGTTATCTTATCTTATAGTATTTTGGAATGATATTGCAATTTATACAACAGTTCTTTGTGGTCTGGTCTTCGAATCAGATTGACTGAAAAGAGTATTCTTGTGATATCACAACTTCAACTGCTTCACCGTTTGTATCAGTCCGTTTGTGGTAGTGAGTGTCATGGCAGACACATAAATCCACTATAATTTTGAAAAAATGCTGTTTTTGTGTCACGGAATGTAGCTTCAAGAGTTTTTACTTGTTTAGACTTTAAATATGAGGTTTGTTAACAAAGATAATGTCTATTTGAAAATTTCATTCAATGTTTTTAGAGATGTGAGCTCCAGGGTATCAGTGGTCATTCAGCGCTCATGAATAGGTTGAGAGCAGCCTTGTCTCAGCTAGATCTTCTGGAATTTGCTGCTGGCTCTGATATTTCTATAGTGAGATATAATTCATTTTGGGTAAATCTAATGGGCAGTCTTTGATCTCATTAATCTATTAGAGTTGAGGTCAAAAGTTTACCTTGCGGAATCTGCAAAATGTTCATTATTTTACCAAAATAATAGGGATCATACAAAATGCATGTTATTTTTTGCTTAGTACTGACCTGAATAAGATATTTCACATAAAAGATGTTTACATATAGTCCACAAGAGAAAATAAAAATGGACTTTTTGTTATGTGAATGATCCACAGCTTGTTTTGTTTTGTTTGTTTAGTGATAGTTGTTCATGAGTCCCTTGTTTGTCCTCAACTGTTACACTGCCCGCTGTTCTTCAGAAAAAATCCTTCAGGTCCCACAAATTCTTCAAAGCATTTTTGTGTATTTGAAGCCTTTCCAACAATGACTGCATGATTTTGAGAACAAAAGGAAACAATGATGCATTAAAAGTCAGGGGGTGAAAACTTTTGGAAGTTGAAGGCCAAGGTAAATTTAACTTATTTTGTCTTCTGGGAAAAGTAAGTATCTTCTGTAGCTTCTGAAGGGCAGTACTAAATAAATAATAATAAAAAAAAAGATATTTAGGCAAAATAAGAAAAAAATACACATAGTTCAAAAGTTTACACCCCTGGCTCTTAATGCTTTGTTTTTCCTTCTGGAGCATCAGTAAATGTTTTAACCTTCTGTAATAGTTGCATATGAGTCCCTCAGTTGTCCTCAGTGTGAAAATATGGATCTCAGAATCATACAGTCATTGTTGGATAGGGTTCAAATACAGCAAAATGCTGAAATACAGAAAAATATGTGGGACCCTACAGGATTTTTTTGAAGAACAGCAGGCAGTTTAAATATTTAGTCAAACAAGGGACGATTTATATAAATTCAACAATTATATTCTCTTGTGGACTATATGTAAATATCTTTTATGTATTCATGTATAAATTATGTATATGTGACCCTGGACCACAAAACCAGTTTTAAGTAGCACAGGTATATTTGTAGCAATAGCCAAAAAAACATTGTATGGGTCAAAATGATCGTTTTTTTTTATGCCAAAAATCATTAGGATATTCAGGTCTAGTTCCATTAATTTACATTTGTAAATCTCCTACCATAAATATATCAAAACGTAATTTTTTATTGGTAATATGCATTGCTAAGAACTTAATTTGGAAAACTTTAAAGGCAATTTTTTCAATATTTAGATTTTGTTGCACCCTCAGATTTTAGATTTTCAAATAGTTGTATCTCGGCCAAATATTGTCCTATCATAACTATACATCAGTGGAAAGCAAATTTATTTAGCTTTCAGAGGGTGTAAAAAGCTCAATTAAAAAAAAATGACACTTTTGACTGGTTTTGTGGTCAAGGGTCACATATTATGCCTTTGATTTGCATTATCCCTGTTATTTTGCTCAAATAATTAATTAAATAACGTTTTGCTGATTTTGCAAGGTGTATGTAAACGTTTGACCTTAACTGCATTTGTTCCAGAGCAAATAGTTTTGGCTGAGGGGAAAAATCTCAACGCTTTAAATTGTATGTAAATTTAATGCTGTATATCAGAACGCTGCCTTTATTTCAAAGTTGAAAATTGTTGTGATGCTTAACATATTTCTGTGGAAACTTAAAACTTAATTTATTGGTTTGGTAAATGGCAAAACAGCTACATTTGCTTTGACATGAACGGAACAAATGTTATGCAGCACTTCTAAAAAGCATTCTAATTGAAACTATTTGTTAACTCTTTTTTTATAATGTCACTTTTTTTTCTGTTAAAAATCTTCTATAAAGGTGCACGTGTCATAAAGGTTGCAGAAGTAGCATTCAGCCAAACACTGGCACTTTCACCGGCTCATTCAAGTCATTTGTTTATTTAGATTTGGACTTAACCAAAAGCGGTGTTGACCGAGTGGGCGAGTTGTTTGCTGTGTAATTAGCCCATCTGTTTCCACCAGTTTGACCCATTCAGGCCAATTTGTGGACCTGTTGTGAATATGTTAGACTGACAGACCGAGAAATCATTATTTTTTCATCAGTATAACGTTGTTCCACCTCACCTTCACTTTGTTTTAAGACCTCACTAAGAACAAAATGAGCTCAAAAAAGCCTTCTGAGACTTCATCTGTGTCACTTTAGAAAAAAACGACTGCTTTGCTTACAATTTGGTTGCACATTTCATAAAATCTCCTGTCAATTATTGTTAGGTACACTTTTAGATTGTTATGAACTTGCCAATGCAGAATAAACAAAAACGGTTAACATCTGCACCAGGCTTATTGATGAGGATAAAAGTTTACAACAAGGGCTTCCCACAGGAATCTTCCATATTCCATTTGCCGTTCATGAATAATACATGAAGCCCATAGACTCATTAATCTTACAGTAGTTATTCTCCAATCCCTGCAAAATCATCAGCAGCACGTAAACACAGTCATGCAGAAGCTACTCAGAAACCCAGTCAGGAGTGTGAGTTGTGGGCCTCAGCCGTAATTTAGAGTGTTATCTTGTCAGAAAAGTGACTCTCCTCAATTAATTACGACAGCAGAATGGGACAAAAGCAGTCACCGGGAAGTCGCATCCAAGCGTGGGAGACGAAAACCTGCCTTTTCCCGCGTCCCTTGTTGATCACGGATCCTGGCGGCTTTCCAGATCCCCACAAATCCTACCGATCATTGAGATGCCACCGCAGCCCTGCCTTAATTTTTCAGCAGATGCTTGTTTTTTCTCTGTTTTCCTCTGTACTGAAGTGAATTTCCCTCAGCGTGTCTTCCAATAGCCTATCGTTCTCATCCTCCTCTGTTGACTGCTCAGGCATATAGACTCCTGGACAGGTGCAGGAAGCAGACAAGACAGATGGCCCAGCAAACTTGAAGAACTTTCTTTTCTTTTTTTCTTTCTCTCTCTCTCTCTTTTCTTATTTTATTTTTTAAGCGAGTTCCTTGCAAACACTGATGCCTCCAGATGCTCTCATTTGTAGATTAATGTCAGGGGGCTGCAAGGTGAATCTCAATAGGCCTTCCTGTGATCGGCATCACGGAAAGCTTTGTTTACCTCTAACGCAAGCGTAACCAACCCTAAGGATTCCCCAGATGTTTAAGGGTCTAAGTTCTGCACGTTCTCGCAGGAATGTTAACAATCCGTCTGGAGAAAACAGTCTAATCTGGTTTTGTTTGGTATTTTTAGGTGTTTTTATCTCATTAGTAGCATCAGAGTTAGCCGATTGTTTGCGATGTGCTTGACCTTTTTTGGTGTCAAAACTATCACTTGGTTAATGAGGTTAGCTTGATAGGTTTTTCTCCAGTTAATGGTCCTTGTGTTCAGCTTTTACACATGTGACGTTAGGTTACCTTTCACACATATGACATTAGATCACACTCAGTGACTTTAGTTTTGTGTTTAATTTAGTTTGACCTTTTTTTATTCAGAGCGATGCCATACACAGATCTCAGTCCTACAGTATGAGGTTAAGTGTCTCACTTGAGGGCATAATGGTTATTTCAGGAGTTCTGCAGCTCAGGTCAGTTATAATTGAAGCATTATTCTGACAGGATTAGTTTTTGAAATTATGTTGAGTTACGGTTAATAACAGAGGTCATTATATAACATACTTATTACTTATACATTAAAATGTTTTCATTTTAGCTTTAGGTTTTTAAATAATAATAGTAATAATAATAATGATAATAATAATTGTATATTTATTTATTTTAGTGTTTTTAATTTATTTAGTGAATTCAGTGCACCTAGAAAACAATGACCATTTTTATTTAAATAATTATAACTGTATATAATAATAATAATAATAATAATAATAATAATGTAGGGTTTAAATAGTTATAACTGTTATTATAGGGTTTAAATAATTAAAATTAAATAATTTCTTATTATTATAGGGTTAGGGTTAAGAATACTTTTATTATTTTATTATTAATATAATATAATATAATATAATATAATATAATATAATGTGTATATATATATATATATATATATTTATATATATTTTTTTTTAGTTAGTTGTTTTTAATTTAAATTTATTTAGTAATTTCAGTGCACCTAGAAAACAATATGACCATTTTTATTTTACTGTATATAATTAATTCATAGATTAATATTATAGTGTTTAAATAGTTATGATAGGGTTTAAATAATTCTAACTGTATATAATTAATATATATATATATATATATATATATATATATACACACTAAGAATAATCTTATTATTTTTCTTAATTTTTATTTATTTCTTTATTTTTATTTAAAATTTATTTAGAAAACAATATGACAATTTTTAACTATATAATAAAAAAATATAGGTTTTATTATTATATGGTTTAAATAATTATAACCATTTTTATTTAAATAATTATAAATTTACATAATAGATAATAAAAAAGTATTATTATAGGGTTTAAATAATTATAACTGTATATAAACAAAAAAAATTATATGTTTAAAATATATTAAAATAAAATTATTTGATATTTGTAATATTTCACATATTTCACAATATAATGTTGGTGTTCATTTCTGTTGTTTTATTTATCTTAAATCTTAATAAACACTTTTTATTACCACATTTTTCACACCAGTGTCATTATGGTCATAACATGTCTCTTTTGTCCTGTAACATCTTTGCTATGTGTTTTGTTTGTTAGGTTATTTTTTAAGAACCAGAGCATCTCCCATCCAGCGCTCGTTCCAGGGTTGCATGCAGCTCATTCAGGTTGACGATCAGCTGGCTGACCTCACCGCAGTGGAGCAGGGAAGGATGGGAGCCTTTGAAAACGTCAGCCTGGACATGTGTGCCATCATTGACAGGTCAGAGCCACCTCTTCTTCCCTTCTTCCTTGCCCTGCCTTTCAACAAACACTGGCTGAGACAGTGATTATCAGGTGCAGCAGACTGAGACTGTGGCTTTATCCCCACTGGCAGCATCTGCCCTGGGGGCAGGATCCGTCCCGCTCTGCCTGCTCTCCCAGGAGTTGACCTTCTTTATTCCTCGACTTCAATGGCAAATGAGGAGTTTAATCAAAGAGCAGATGCTGTGCGAGAACATGAGACCGGCTCTCGGTTGTTATCTTTAGATTGATTTTACATACTTTAGCTCTCCGAGGCTTAGCGTTTTTGGTTTGTTGTGGATACAGCAGAGGCAAATCCCATTAATGGAGCTTTATGGATGATACGAAACAAAACACGAGAAACGAGAAACCATCATAGCTAATCATCCGGGTCTCATTTGTACTTTTGACATAGTATACACTACTTTTTAATGTTTTTTAAATAAGTCTCTTCTGCTCACCAAGCCTGCATTTGTTTGAATCAAAGTACAGGAAAAACAGTAGCATTTTGAAATATTTTATAAAGTGTAATTTATTCCTGTGATTTCAAAGCCGAATTTTTAGCATCATTACTTTTTTATTTAAATTTTTTTTCTTTTTTTTTTTTTTTTGCGGCTTAAAAAAACATTATTATGTTAAAAACAGCTGAGTAATTTTTTTTTTAGAATTTTTTAATGAATAGAAAGTTCAGAAGAACAGCTTTGATCTGAAATAGAAATCTTTTGTAACATTATAAATGTCTTTATCATCACTTTTGATCAATTTAAAGCATCCTTGCTAAATAAAAGTATTAATTTCTAAAAAAAAAAAATACTTTATTTACTTTAAATATTGATGATAATAAGAAGAAATAGTAATATGTGACCCTGGACCACAAAACCAGTTGTAAGTAGCACGGGTATATTTGTAGCAATAGGCAAAAATATATAGCATGGGTCAAAATATTCTCAATATTTTGATTTTTTTGCACCCTCAGATTACAGATTTTCAAATTGGTGTATCTCGGCCAAATATTGTCCTATCCTAACAAACCATACATCAATAGAAAGGTTATTTATTCAGATTTCAATGCCATGTTAAATGTTTTTTGAACAGCAAATTAGCATATTAGGATGATTTCTGAAGGATCATGTGACACTGAAGACTGGGGTAATGATGCTGAAAATGTAGCTTTGATCACAGGAATAAATTACATTTTAAAATATATTCGAATAGAAAACAGTTATTTTAAATAGCAAATATAGAGACTTCTTTAAAAAACATTGAAAATCTTACTGTTCAAAAACTTTCGAGTCGTAGTGTATAGTAGGGAAACAGACATATTTAGATGCTTGAAGACTTCAAAATATAAAACATATGCACATAAAACCAACCAAACCCATTACAATGTGCACAACACAACCAATGAGCGAAGTAAATGAAACTTTAAAAAAACAAAAAAGCAATGTTTTTGAAAACACTGCATTTCAAGACAGACATATTGTCTGCCACATTAATGTTTTTGTGAAATAACATCTCATCGCCCAGGCAGGAGGATTCCCAAGCAGATGTGAGGGCTAATGTATTCATCCATTGTGCAAGAAAACAGTAATTTGCCTTCAAATTACAGACAATTAAGGGTCAAGCTGCTTGTTTTTAATCATGACTAATCAGATTTGTCTTTGTAGTAATTTAACATCAACCTGACCCTTCAAATAGTTAAACTGATTCATCTGTTTGTTAATGATATAATTTAGTTTTTTTGTTGTAGATGTTTTTTCATAAGCATCACTGCACAGCTGGGGGTAGATTTGAAGTTGGCGCAGTAATTTTTCATGTGTCTTGTTTGATGGTAATTCAGTTCTATTGAGGTGAAGAAAGCATATTTGGAGACATTTTACTAGGAAAAACATCTATTACTGCAATGTCCTGTAGTGGGAGGAATTCACTACACAGTTTCGCCACTGTTACACGCAGAAGTTTTTAAGGTAACATATGATGAAAATATGACTTTTTCAATGTTTAAGTGTTATAACTGGGTCCCTGGTGAATCTACCAACCCAGAAACTGTGATAAAGGACAACCAGTAACTTTGTTTTTAATATAAGCCAGTCTCTGCAAGCTTGTGACGTATAAAGGCGTCCGCCATTTTGTTTTCGCAAGCAAAAATGGTTCACCAGTCTTATAACCATGGCTAACTCTTCTGTCTTTGGCTGCACAGATGAGCAAAAAACACAATTTCGAGTCCCAGCCTCAGAGAATAAAAGAGAGCAGTGGATTTATTAATTTATTAATTTACTATAAATTGCACTGCTGCCTAAACATGCAATTTCTTTCCCAGCTGTTTACCTTCACAGACATAACCGACTGTTTTTGTAACTCGTGTGTTTTTAACATAAACTTGTGTGTATTTGACAGTTTAAGCACAATAAGACATGAAAGAGAACTCAGTTTAGTACTCACAGCCGCTTCCTGTGCATATGCTTCAGATGTGTGCACTTATAAAACCCAGTATTTTATGATGAGTATGGCTAGTATGGCTTTAAAACACATAATTTCAGCAAGATAGACATGATAATCGAACCCAAACAGATGTTTTTTGGCAGAATATCTGATGTACCAACTGTAAAGACACTATTCTTGAAATGGGAGTGGGGAACAGCAGCTTATTTGCATTTAAAGAGACATGCACAAACAGTGTGTTTTTACTCCCACTCAAAATAGGCTTTTACAAAATGATGTAATAAATGAATCTGTGGGGTATTTTAAGCTGAAACCTCACAGACATATTAAGACATCTGAGGCTTATATTACATATTGTAAAAAGGGGCATAATAGGTCACCTTTAAAGCAAAAATGTGTTTTATTCACTAATCGGCCATGATTTAACCAGGTTCTCCGTCGGCTGCACTGTTTTTAAATTAAGTGTCATTCTTTTTAGCAGGAACCCACCTCCTTTCCATGTAAATTGGTCTCATTATTCAGTAGGTTATGCCTTTCGCCACAATTAACACGTCAAACTGAAAAGAAGGCGGTAAATGGAATTAAAAAAACGCAAGATCTAGAGTCGAAAGTTCAATTTTTAACTTGGATGCTGTGCTGGGAAAGATGCAACAGTCAAACACATCTGTCTAATTTATGTTTACATAGAAAGTGGAATTCAAAAATATGTTTAGTGTGAACAGCCCAAAGCATTTTAAAGAACCTCTTCAAGTGTATGGAGTATTTTCGTGTTGTCCCTATTGTCCTTAGGGCTTGAAACCTGTGAAAATAATTCTGCATCATTTATCTTTTTGATTTTTAATTCAGAAAATTCACACAATTCTAACCTTTCATTGAAGTAAAATAATTGGAATTGGAGGGAAACTCACATTCTGAAATAAATGTTTTTCTCTAGTGCATGTTGGCCACAATTATTGGCACCCCTAGAGATCTTTATGAGTTAAAATATCTCTGAAGTATATTCCGCTTCATATTTACATTTTTTAGCTCACCAGAGTGACTAGGAGCATGAAATTGTTCAGCCGTGACTTCCTGTTTCACAGAATTATGAATATGAGGAACAAAAATGCCAAATTCCCTTAATCATTCATCACAAGGAGTAAAACCAAAGAATGTGCAGAACAAGATTGTAGAGCTTCTCAAAACAGAAAGTGGCTTTTTGAAAATAGCATTTCCATTATAAGGGCATTCATTAAGAAGTTACAATCAACTAAAGATGTTACAAATCTACCCGAAAGAGGACATATGTCTATATCATCCTAATGCACGCTGAGGAGGAGAGTTTGAGCGACCATAGACTTCATGAATTACAGATCAAGAATTGCAGAGGTTAGTTGAGTCTTGGGGTCAGAAAGCCTTAAAGAAAATATCAAATAGCTCCTATGTCACAATATGTTGTTCGGGAAGGTTTCAAGAAAAATCTTCTTCTCGCATCCAAAAAAAAAAAAAACATATTCAGTTGTCAGACACGACTGGAAGTTCAAACGGGCCTGGCTTTTATGGTCAGATGAAACTTTAAAAAAAAAACTCACCAGATGGGTTTGGTGCAAATAGGGATAAAAATCACTCCATGGCCATGGTTAAACATACTGATGGATCTTTAATGTTGTGGGCCTATTTTCCATCTTATTCAGACACATGGTATCATAGATTCTAGCAAATACCAATAGATAAAACATCTAAACCTGACTGACTCTGTTGGAAATCTTATAATGGCCTGTGGTTGGATCTTCCATTGGGACAATGATCCAAAACAAACAGCAAATTCAACACAAAAATGTGTCAGTGAGCACAAAACCAAACCTAGTTCCCTGACCTAAACGCTGTAGAAAATGAGTGAGGTGAACCGAAGAGAAGAAGCACCAACATGTAGCAGGGAATCTGAAGGATCTGGAAAGATTCGGTATGAAAGAATGGTCTCTGATCAGACAGGTGTTCTCGAAACTCATCAGGCATTATAGTAGAAAACCCAGACCTATCTGTTTCATAAGCTGTTTCCATCACCCTGTTTTTGAAGTATCGCATCAGAAACCAGTGATGGAGACACCACATTTTGAATAAAAATCCCTTAATTTGCAAAAAGTTTTTATGCTTACTTGAGGTTGTTTTTGACTTGTGCGAAAAAGGGTTCATGCGAATAATTGGAGATGGAAACGCATTTGACGAATAAATTCCTCTGTACGCATGCATCAAAAAATCATGTGACTTTTTGCTATGCCAGCAGACCGATCACGTTCCAAAGCATCTGAAATGTTGCTATGGTCATTCTGAAATGCCGTGCATAAAATGGCCTAAAATTGCCTCAAGGAACTATCTTACACTGCTCCGATCCCAAACAGCAGGCATTCATCTCCAAAAGCAACAGCTGCATTTACTATATTATTATATATGAAAATTATTATATTTATGGCTTCTCCTACTTTATTAGTGATATATATTGCCAGTTTATCAGAAAGTGCAGATTTTGTTCTCTTTGCTTTGTTGAATGGAAATGGAGCTTATTCGCATATGTTTTATGCGATATTCCAGTTTCACGCATAAGGCAAATTAGCAACTTTGAATAGAAACCCGGCTATAAAGAGATTTGCACCACACATTCAATTTTACTTCAATGATAGGTTAGAATTTTATGAATTTATGAAATGGCAGATCAAAAAGATAAACGATGCAGATTTATTTTCACAGCTGCCTTTGCTCATGTTTACCATGTTTGCCAATATTAGTGGAGGCACTGTATGTATGTACAGCAGTTTGAAAAGACTTTGAAATGGCCTATTTTGCTTAGAAAGTCTCAGGTTAAGCGGCACTTGACTTGACATTAACAGCCTCCCACGTTCAGTGCGAAGAATAGCCAATTAATAAATAACTGTTTGCTTTCTTTAAATTCATTTGCCCATTATACGTTTACGTTTGCAGCTCATTTATGGTGCTCTTCACCAATAAAGACCCACATATGGAGGCATTGTTTATATTCCATTAGATTCCTTACAGCTCAGTTAGAAGCTTAAGCTGCACTTTAATTGTGTGTAAAGATGCATTGTTCTTTAATGCGTCTCATTAGCCTTATAGCTCAGGGCTGAGTACGTTCTCAACATGATTTAAAGACAAGCTCAGTTCATTCTGCATGACTTTCTGCCATTTTAAAATGATATCCCTCTCACTGACAATATTTCGATGATGTTTCTTCCTTCCTGTCTTTACCGCGGTGTTTATTTATGTTTTTGAGATTATGGTTTATACCGCAATACAGTTAGTTGTAAGTCCCCAGAGGAAAATCTTTTCCTTTATTAGATCAGGCTAGATACTGACTCGCTCGCTCTCCCTCCCTCCCTCCGAACGGAGTGAACTGTAATAATAGAGGAGGCAAGAGACTGTTGAACGCTCTCCCTGTGTGTTTTTCCGTCAACGTAATGATGCTTCTCTGGCAAAGCTCCATAGTGCCAGCACAGTGAGGAGCAAACTCATTATGTGGGATTTGAAGGGGGGCTACCTCTCGCCACGCCATTGATTTTATGTTCGCTTTCATCAGGCCAGGTGATGCACTATCAATCTCCTTTACCAAACGTGTCCCTGTGTTTGACATGTAAAAGAATATTCCATGTCCTCCCACCAGGAAGACACTAAAACACACGACCTTGCAGTTAGATACACCTCAAATCACATTCTCTCTTTCTACGGAGGATTTTTTTTTCTCTTTTTCTCACCCCTACAGTATTTCACACACATCAATTTCCCTCACATCAAGCTATTTCACGCATAAGCTGTTCTGCCGAACTTCTAGAGGCCTTCTTAGAATGTGACTCATCCTAAATAGCTGTGCAAAACGTTTGACGTAATGGTGTGTCGAGTGGGGGGGTGAGACGGGGCGAGAGGGGCTATCGGCTAATCTGCGCCCATCTCTGAGGAGATGCAGATCGCTGTCTCACCCCAACAAGTCTAATCTGACAGAGGCATTTTAAGCCACGTGCATTCGCTGTTCATAATGGTTGCATTAGAAAACTGTCACTTTCCATTACAAAAGCACAGCTAGGGATGTAAACAGCCGGAGCAGGGAAAAACGATGCTCCGGTCCCTAGGGTTGGGAAAGCAGCTTTGAAACTGTAATTTGTTAAGGTAGTTGAACTGTAGTCAAAAGACAAGAAACTCTTTTGAAAAAGTAGGTAAATTTAAGATACTTAAGAGTGCGCTATTTGTAAATAAGTAAATATCCGGTAGTTAGTTTTAATTTAATCAGAGCTGGTGTTTTTTTTCTAGGTTTATCAAAGAAAGTTTTTAAAAGAATCTCAATTAGGATGACAGCCTTAAGTTTGAGCAGTTACATTTATGCTAAATCCAATGATGAAGCACTTTAGTAGAATGAATCAGACTTTTGAGATGAATTATTTTAGTAGAATGATTCATACTTACCACTTGCGTATTAGAGAGAATTTTTAGCAAACAATTCACTCAAATGAATCAGATTTTCTGATACTTGTGAGAACGGAATGTTTAATGAATCACTTTGCAAGGATGAATCAGACTTTATTACTATGTTGCGTATTTGAGAGAATGTTAAAGGGGGGGTACAATGGTGTTTCGTATATTCAGAGTTGTTTACTGTGTTAAAGAGTTGGATTCTCATGCTAAACATGGTTAAAGTTTAAAAAAATAATTTGGACAAATGACGAAAATCTTACTTCCGGGTTTGGTACAAGTTTCGGCTGATTTTTTTCGATCGTGGCATTAATGACGTAATCGGTGGTGGAACTCCTTATAATGAGCATTTCTCCCGGAAAAGCGTGCCCGCGGCGCCCGCGATCACGTCGGCCAGACCGTGAGAAAGAGAGCGTGCCATCAACGTGCTTCATTCGGCTGCACTCTACAAGAGATTCATTCGGGAAGAATGTCTCTAAAGAACTGTGGTTTTGGTTGTAAGGCAAAGATAACTTTGCTCAGCTTCCCGAAGAAGCCAGCGTTACGTGAACAGTGGATGCAGTTCCTTTTTCTGGGGCAATGGAGTTTAGCAAGTGTGTGTTTGTTGATGAATGTTTCATATACGAGGACCAGTTTGACCCTGGATTTGCACATTGTACTGAAAGACGGAGCAGTCCCAGCTATAAAAGATCCCAGTCATGATTCACAACTGCATGTCTGTTTTTTTGGCAATCCTAACGCAAGTGATTGTCAAACTTAGCTCCGCCCATGGCGCGCCTCCAGAAGTTCGCTTTTTCTGGAGAAAATCGGAAAGCTGTATTTTTCTTTTATAAATAAAAACTAAAGACTTTCTGGAGATATTAAGGATATATTACTACTCTATAGGTACTCAGGCTTAACATGAGATTAGGTGAAACTGTGTATGTTATGTACCCTTTAATGGAATTATTTATTTAAATGAATCAAATTGTCCAGTGCTGCATGTGAGAGAGGATTGTTAAAGATGAAGCAGTTTAGTAGAATGAATCAGACACACCACTTGCATATTAGAGAGAATTTCTAGCAAACAGTTCACTCAAATGAATCAGATTTCCCAGTGCTGTATGTGAGAGAAGAATGGTTGAGATTGATCAATTTAGTAGAATGAATCACTTACCTTTTGCGTATTAGAGAGAATTTTTAGCAGACAGTTCACTCACATGAATCAAATTTTACAATACTTATTGTGAAAGCTGCTGCATATTTGAGGGAATCTTTATGAAGCGATTGATTCAAGAGAATCAAAATTTTCAGTGCTGCCTGAGAGGACTGTTTGAGATGAATTTTAGTAGAAATTTAGTTTAGTAGAATAAATCAGACTTTCTAATTTGCATATTAGAGCGAAATGTTATGAAACAATTAGCTCAAATTAATTAAATTTTCCAATACTACATGTAAGTGCAGAATGTTAGAAAATCACTTTACTAAAATGAATCAGACTTTACATTGATGCATATTTGAGAGAATTATAAAACAATTTGTTCAAATGAATACAATATTCTAATAGTACTTGTGAAAACCTTAATGTTTGATAAACCACTTTACTAGATTGAATCAGACTTTACACTGTTGCGTATTTGAATGTTTATTATTTAAACGATTACTCAAATGAATCACAATTTCCAGTACTACTTGTTAAAGCAGAATGTTTGATGAATTACTTGACTAGAAAGAACCAGACTTTATACTATCGCATATTTAAGAGAATGTTTATGAAAAGATTCCTTTAAAAGAATAAAATTGTTCAGTGCTACCTGTGACAGAAATGTTTGAAATGAATCAGTTTAGCAGAATTAATCAGAATTACCACTTCCGTATTAGAGAGAATATTTAGCAAACAATTTACTCAAATTAATCAAATTTTCCAATACTAATGAAAATGGAATGTTTGTTGAATCACTTAATTAGAATGAATCAGACTAAATGTTTTCATATTTGAGAGAATGTTTATAAAACGATTCATTTAAAAGAATAACATTTTTCTGTGTGAGAGAGGAATGTTTGAGTTGAATCGGTTTAGTAGAATGAATCAGACTTTCCACTTTTGCATATTAGAGAGAATTGGTATGAAAAAAAAACTTAATTTTTGATGAATCACTTTACTACAATAAATCAGACTTTACACTTGCATATTAGAGAGAATGTTCATGAAATGATTCTTTCAAAATAATCTAAATTTCCAGTGCTACCCATGAGAGAGAAATGTTTGAGATGAGACCGACTTGCACCTGTGTATTAGAAAGAATTTTAGCAAACAATTAACTCAAATGAATCTAATTTTCCAATACTACTTGTGTAAGCTGAATGTTTGATGAATCACTTTACTGTAATGAATCAGACTTTACACGCTTGCATATTTGAGAGAATATTTATTTTTTTATTTTTTCAGTGCTACATGTGAAAGAGGAATGTTTGGGATGAATCAGTTTAGAAAAATGAATCAGACATTCCACTTTTGCATACGAGAGAGAATGTTTGTAACTTAAATTTACTCAGATGAATCAAACTCTCCATTTGTACATATAAGAGAGGAATATTTGGGAAGAATCTCTTTACTAGAATGAATCGGACTTTACACTGTTGTATATTTAAGAGAATGTTTCTTAAGTGATTCACTCAAATGAATCAACTTTTCCAGTGCTACATGTGAGAGAGAAATGTTTGAGATGAATCAGTTTAGTAGAATAAATCAGACTTGAGCATTAGAGAGAATTTTTAGCAAGCGATTCGCTCGACATCTACATCTAAAAGACATCTAAAAGACAGTTGTTTGAGATTGTCAGTTTAATAGAATGAATCAGAATTTAAACTTTTGCATATGAGAGAGGAATCAAATTTCCCAGTGCTACAGTACATGTGAGCAGGGAATATTTGAGATGAACCAGATCAATTTTCCAACATCACGTTTAAAAAAAAATGTTTAGGGTAAACTGGTTCATGAGAATAGTTTTCATACCATCAGTAAGACATTTACTAGACACAAACATGTGCACATATACTTCAGTGCTCTTTATCTTTCCTTGGACAATTGTGATGGAAATCTCTGAAAAGCTAAGTGACCATGCAACAGGAAATGCTTGTTCAGGCTCACTGCTCTGCAATCTCCGGCTCTCTGCTTGGCCAGGAACAATAGTGAAATATCTGTACGTTTCTGGCTTGCGAGAGCTGAGCTATTACCAAGGTTCTTTTCGAATCTATTACCGAGAAGCTATTACCAAGGTCTTATCTCCCAGTGACATGTTGCTGTTGACTCTGACTTAATTTTTATTATTGGACTGAGTCATCAGTGCCCTCAAATTTCCAGGGACGATTCCGTTGCTGGAGTTTGATTAATGAACAGTGTAAACTCTATCTGTACCTTTCTCCTCCAGGCACAGATGGCCATTGAGGTAACCCAATTAATCGAGACATGCCGTCCTATACGAAAACTACAGTTTGACAGCACTAAAGCTCTGAAAAAGTACAACACTAGCAGTAACGAAGAACTTGTCAGACTTAAGGTTCAGTGTCAATGGCATTGTCACAGCTCCTCCTATGAGACATCGGTCTAATGAGTATTAGCTCCAAGGGGATTGTTCCCTAATTTCATTTCATACCGCATTTCGCCGTGTTAATGGATTTGACAAGCAGTTGGCAGGACTGTATGAGGAGTTGTGGAAGTGGACAGCTCACGTTCAGCACAGTTTTCGCACAGAACGGGCACCACATCACCAGATTTCAGTTGTGATCCTTGGCCAATTAAAAGCACCTTTGAAGATGGCTGTTTCTTAATTAAGGTTAGGAGAAAGTCAGTGAAGCTGTTAATTGTTTTAATTTTGGAGGTTTAATTACAATTTCAGTTGAGACTTCAAATAAAAGAAGTTGGCAAATCTACATGGCTTGAAAACACATCAGTTGCCTTTTTGAAATTACACAATTTATTCCTGATAAGATGGTAAGAATTAGGCTGAGGTTTTAATTATTTATTTATATGTTTTAATTTATATCAGATTTATTTTGTGTTTATAAAATAAAGCTGAAATTAAAGTGAATTTTTGCCTTGCCAACTAACTGAAATAAAATAAGTTATAAATATAATAGGATATAAAACAATACTAAAATAACACTGCTTAACCGTGAATGGTATTTTTTTTCACCCCTAGAGTGTTTATTTCATTGTTTTTCTTTTTCACATTTGTCCTTTTTTTATTCGTCTGTGTATAGAAAATCAAGATAAACATTACATAAAAGTGGAACATAAAACTGTTAAAAGTTAATTAGTGTACATTTTTTATCATTGTGACATTGTGAAGTAAATGACTCACTGTCTTCCTTTTCAACACATTCAAATCAGTGTTTTAACTGAGCCAACACTCAGTAATGTGTTTCATTTAGGGCTGTCAGTCAATTAAAATGTTTAATCTAAATGAAAAAGTAGCAAGTAGACATTACAAATTGTAGCTTTAGAAAGAAATATTTTATTAGCACACAATTTATTACACATAAACATTGAAGCTGCAACGGCCTAACGTAAACTATAGAACATAAAAGAAGATCATTTGAAAAACATCTCTGTATGTTTGTTCATATAATGAAAGTCATGGCAACCTAAACAGCTTTGTTACCAACAGCCTTCAAAATACCTTATTTTATGTTCCACAAAAGAAGGTTGGAAATAGCATGAGGGTGAGTAAATAATTGCAGAATATATATATATTTTTTTTTCAGATGTAAATATAGAAAATACAATATGTAAAACCTTATAAGAAAACATAATTGCAATAATGCTGTTTGATCACAGTCAAGTGTTTGCTCTTAACTACAACCATTTTCTTCAACAACTACAAACTACAACCATTTTCTTCAACAACATCTTACACATCTCTGTTACATCTAGTGTAGCCATATGCATGTGCTCATATTATGCCGCAAACAGGCTCTCAACAACAGGGACAGCTGATCACCAATTTCAACAGTAGGCTAGATTATGGTGGGTTAAATGCAGAGTAAATTTCCCTTTATGGATCATTAAAAGTAATCCGCCAATACACGGGTCACTATGCACATTCATGTCACTCTAAAATGACGACGCTACGCGCCCACAGCAGAAAAACTGTACAAATGCTGGGTATTCACTCTCCACACCACCACAGTATTATTAACGTACCACATACACCACCATGACAATGTATACGATACAATACTCGTCAAATAATAAAGCACTCACCTGTCACTTGCAAATAAAGTCCATACATCTGTCACTCCATGTCCCTTTACTCGCATTAAAAAGTAAACACGGCCAACCAATAAAATAACTTCTTGTGCTCGGTGCTAGCTGTTAGCTACTCATAGATGCAATCTTTGAAATGGCACACAAATCCTTTGCAAACTTTGCTTACAAAAGAACGCCTTTAAAAAGGCGTTTTTAGTAGATTGGCAACAAGAGGCACCGGTGACTGCGGCTGTTCTTTTCTAGTGATGGTTCGTTCTTGAACGATTCATTCATTTTGAACGAATCTTTTATGTGACTCGGGAAGAACGAGTCATCTCTGGTAGTAATTCGTTCAGTCGCGCATGCGCAACATCCTATATGTTCTGTTAGTTCACCCGTTAGTCCGGGTTTTTCGAGTCGTTCGTTCATCTTATGGCGCTGTCACGTGATGAACGAACGACTCAAACCCGAACTCGAGAGACAAACTAATCAATTCTGTTTTCGGTTCAGACTGCATAGGTTAAGCTTATGGGACTGTCAAGTGATGAACGAACGACTCAAACCTGGACTCGAAAGATGAACTAATCAATTCTCTTTCCGGCTCAGACTGCATAGGTTAGTCTTATGGGGCTGTCACATGATCAACGAACTACTCAAAACCGAAAACTTGTCAGATAAGAGGTGAGGTGAGCTAAGCATAGACAAAAGACCCAGGTACACAATTAATTAATATTTTCTGTTTTTTATAGCTTATAGTTTTCTTGTTTGTAGTGTGATCAACATTTGTGTAAACAGTAGATGTGTTAGAGAAGTAACATGTAACATTTTAATTACATTTTGCTAAAATGAACAGAATGAACGAAATGACTTGAAAAAAGATTGATTCATTTTGCTGAACGAGACTCAGAGTCGGTAAAATGATCCGCACTTCCCGTCACTATTCTTTTCGTTGAATTTCACTTTCAAACCTTGGAAATTCCTGGGAAGCACTGGGCACGTCGCTAGACCAAGAGGGCGTACTGTCATTGAACATCAAAATTTGATTGGCTGACGATTCTGTCTCTCAAAATTTGATTGGCTGATGATTCTGTCACTTACACATACAGGAAGCACTGTCTGTAGTGCTGGCCACAGACTTTTTTAAGTAGGATACTCCAGTTTAACCTCAATAAAAATAATAATAGAAAAGTTTGTGGACATTACACAAAGGAAAATGATCATTCCTTCTTTTTTGTTTCTTAACATCCATGCTTCCGCCTTTTCTCAATATGCGTTCTTGTCTGTACTTGTGTTCTTGTGGACTTGTGAAACGTCATCAGTTGTCGCCCAAGTACTGTTCCAATTCAAAGTTCACATCTAGCCAAATACAGTTCAAATCCCCAGATGTATTCTTGCTCCTCCCCTTTGATCAAGGATGCATCAAGAGGTGACTTTTGCGAACTTGAGGCAGCCAGGTATCCCAGAATGTATTTCGTACCAACCAGCGAGCGTTAACGGCGGATGAGAAAACGGGCGTCATTTTCAAAATGTTACTGTTAGTTTTAAATGTAGTTTTAAGTGTATTTCAGGTGAGAATGTAGTTGTTTAAAACTCAAAACCGCGGTTTATTTATAGACAGCGTCTATTTGAAAATTTGCTTCGCTGATTTCGGAAATGTGAGTTCCAGATGATCACCGGGTGCCCAGTGCTCCTGTATCCCGCAGAGAGCGCCTCAACTGTGCCAGTCCTTCTGACATTTGCCACTGGTTCTGATGTCTCGGTAGTGGTTAAACATGAGGTATAATTCGTTTTGGGCAAATGTAGGTAATTTTTTGGTCTCGTGAATATATTATTTGTTCCAGGTCATATCGTTTTGGCTGAGGACAAAGTTATGTTTCATAAATTATTTATTTATCAATCGTAATACAGCGCTTGCTTTGTAGCATGCATTTGACTGAATTGGTTGCTTTTATCTCATATCCTATTTCCTATTACATACATATATACTTTATACACTTTTATAATCGCTATTATTGTTGATTAAAACTGTCATTTAACGAAAAAGGCAGAGTTGTGTTTGTCATATTTCATTTTATTATACATACAGTGAAGATGATCTGAGCACATGCCTAAACCACATATGTGACCCTGGACCACAAAACCTTTCATAAGTGTCAATTTTTCGAAATTGAGATTTATATATCACCCGAAAGCTGAATAAATAAGCTTTCCATTGATGTGTGGTTTGTCAGACAATATTTGGCTAAGATACAACTATTTGAAATCTAGGGTTAGGGTTAGTAAATTTACCGTAAAGCTGTTTGATTTAAGGCCATCTATTGCATAATGTACTATATGAATAAACATGATGTGAGCGGACATTACTGGAGTAAGTTAATGTTACTGAACTGCAGAGCTCGTGCAAACATCCACATCGTTGTAATCAGATGCATTTTTAACTGCTGCTTTCACACTGTTGTCAGTTTTCGTTGTTTATTTCGTTACTGAGAGGAACTTGTGCAATACATTTACACATTCATAGAAACGACGCATAGATTCAACTGCGTTGGTTCTGAAGCGCTCTCTTTTTCTTTTGAATCGCATTCTACAGTCTTGCGCTACAGCGCCACACTGGTCAAACCGCATTATTGCAGGCTCTTACATTAGGTCATATGAGATCAGACGACTACTCGACAACAAAAATATTTGTCGACAATTTTTTATTGTAATGGCTTCAAAGGTAATATGTTCTCTGCGAAATTGAACAAAAACACATAATGTTTTAAATATAACACAATATAAACTTCTTATTTACTGAACTGTTGTATAAAATCAACTTTAAGCTTGTGATAGATCGGGTCAAGATCGTGAGAAAATCAGCACTCATGTCATATTGCTCTTGCTGCCTGTGTGATATGTGATATAAATATGAGACAAAACACATACATGGGCTTTTTGTACACCAATATCTTGAATTTTAGGGCATAACTGCATTTATAGAGTTGTTGCCCTGCGTCATATTTGTCAACAGTCAACTATATGAAATATAAGATGTTGCACAGGTCTGGCGGTGGGACCAGCGTGTTAAAATATTTTAATCGCATTATTTTTTTATAACTAATTAATTAAGTTAACGCATTAAACTGACAGCCCTAGTTTCAATAAATGCCTATATTAATTATGTTATAAAAGTTGTTGGCACAACATTGTTCATCTATTTAAAACAGCACAGCCGATGGGAACATAGGGAACATAGAGCAAATACTATTGCAACGATCAGAGATATTAGTCACTTTTTCTGGTACTTTTTTGATTGGCCTTAAATTAATTAATTAATTGCACATTTTTCCTAAAATTAATCATAATTAATCGTGATTAATCCTACTTGGCATTACAGTTTTTACTTATACTTTTATATTGCAATAAATTTACATTAATGCTTCAAATTAATGTAGAAAAAAACATAAAGAACGTATCTTTTTAATATTTGTTTAATGCCATCTTTTTTTATGACTGAAGGCAAGTATCACTGATTCCAACTGATGTCTCTATGAATTTATTTCCTAATATTTAACCATTGAATATAACCATTCAACATTACAGCATAATTGAGAACTATCACTTTAACATTTATTAGACTTTAAAAAATAACTTTTAATTAAGGTGAACTTGAAACATTCTTCACATAAACCCATTATAATAAATGTCATATGTCTAGCTACCTGTGCCCTTCAGCAAGAAAAGCTAGCACTAAATTATAAAAAAACTGTAAATTATATAATTATAAAGCTTATTATGAAGTTATTGATTTCCTCTTTTTATTTTTGTTCTTTGATTTACAGACATTACAGCAGCTGGTTAATAGGATATTTTGGATGATGTTGCTTTAAAAGCTGCCGTTGCTGAACACTGCTTTAAATGTGACTTATGAATAATAAATACACAGTTTTAAGGCAGCTTTAACCACCTTTTTTTGTAAATTCATGTCTTAACTGACGACATAACTTTGACATTGTGTACACACAGTTTCTTTTGGATTTTATTTGAATATGACACAGTGCTTTAACATAGCCTAATAGCTACAGCGTGCACCGGTACATTATAACGGCTGACAGGACATGTTAATTAGCCTTAATTGCATTTAATATTTTTAACACGTTAAAATAAAATAAAAATAATTGCCTGCATTCATGCGCTAATTGTGACACCACTAATTTAAATGTATAATTCTGCTCTTTTTTTCAGATGTATGCCAAACCACTGTGAACATGGAGGCCGATGCAGTCAGACCTGGGACGGTTTCACATGCACCTGTGATGGGACAGGATACACTGGAGCCACCTGTCACACTTGTAAGAATGTGTGTTTGGGTGTATTTTCCAACCCAGGCTCATGAAAAAACATGCCTCCTACACCAAACCCAACCCTTTTTTAATTTTTTTTTATGCAGCCATGCTATTTTAACATCTTTATGCGAATTTGTTTTGTCGAACCATAGTTTCAGAGCTCTTTATCACTCAAGTGCAATGCCAAATTGCGTGTGCTACCAAGCAAACCTACTGAATTAGAAAACTCATGCATATGAAACTGTATATGTGACAACATTCAAAAGTATCAGTTTTCAAATTGCGCAGGTTGTTAAAATAGTCAACATAACATGTTAAAAAGTCATAACATAATATTGTAATATAATAATTGTGTGAAAATTAGGCTTTATTAATCAAAACTCTTTATACTTTGTGTGGAAAGGAATACTAGTTGTAGGAGTTTTGCTGCCTTTAGTGTTCATTTCAACTGGAAACTGACATTTTTTTCAGTTTTGCAGAAATGCTTATAAAGGCATGTATTTCTAATGAGCCTATGTTGGTATTTTATTTTATTTATTTATTTATATTCTTAATGGTTATGTGTGCATTTATGTGCAGTATGTGGCTTATTGTTGGTTATTTTTTCTGATTACATGTCAAGCTTTCCTGGAAATGTGTCAGCTTGCGACATCAGTGCACAGCCACAGAAATGGCACAGAACAAAGAAAAAAAGCTTTACTGTATGTTTACTGTGTAATGAGGGAAAATGTGGGAAAAGGAGAACAGGAAAGTTACAAAGAAACACAATTCTGTTTAATGTGTAGAAGACCTTTCTGAGAAATGTCAGGGTTCTGCGTAACAGTATTTGCTTTCCCCGTATTTGCTTTTATGCATGAATACGATGTTAGTGATGTCAAAGGTTCTTGTTTCCACTGTTTACAGAGCAGCTTAAACACAAAATTAAAATGTGTTCTGTTTGTTACCAGGTTTAAATGATAAATAACAACTGAAATGGAAGCACTGAAAGTTTGAGCATTGATTTAAGTAGAGTTTGATATTAGCATTTTGCTAAGTTAATGATACATTTTTATTTCTCTGAAATGTTTTCTTTGATACTTTTCAGTTTTGAATTGAAAATTCAAACTGCCATTATCTCCCCACATCCGTCATGTTTAAACCAAGCGGCAACCTCCCGCTCTCGCTCTTGAAACAATATGGAAGTAACTGAAGCTGCATCGGCTGACCGCTTGAGGCTGGCTGCAAAAGGGAGCAAATCCCCATAGACTCTTGTGTTAAAATACTCAACTTTATAACAGATAAAAACATGTTTACAGCCTGGTGCAAAAAGTGGTTTTGGTTTTTACAGCTAGTTTTGCCCTTCATGACAACTCTGAGGGGGGTGAATTTTTTTCTAACTCACCCGTTTAAATTATATTAAGCATTAAAATTCTGCATAATTAAGGGCGTGGCCACTTGAGTGACAGGTGTCAGGCAGCCGTCACATTACTTCAGCTTATTCCAGCAGTTGAACTTGGCATCTCAGCTGTGTTACTGCGTTTGTTTTTTCTTAGGGTGTTACTTTATCAGGATTATTTTAATCAATTTAAAAACCAGACATCTTAGCTCCACCCACGTCCCGCCTCTTTGTCCATTTTCTATTTTCCTGGAGTGGCGTGCTTCCAAAATGGCGACGACAGGCCCCGCCCAACTTTTGCTTCAAAAACGCTCTTCAGAAACCTACGGGTGACGTCACTGACACTACATCCATGTTTTTTACAGTCTATGGTTTAAACGGATAGTTCACCCAAAAATGAAAATTCTGTCATTAATTTCTCACCCTCATGTCATTCCTATGCAGGAACAGAAAGTGCTCGAATTTCATCAAAAATATCTTAATTTGTGTTTCCGAAGATGAACAAATGTCTTACTGGTTGGAACGACATGAGGATGAATTATTATTAAGGACAGATTAATTACTGTTTTTGACTGAGCTAACCCTTTAAAATTTCATTTTATCAGTTCACTGCGGAATTTCCTTTTGTGACTGACGTGATGTTGGTCTACAATTTGCCCCAAATGAAAAATTCTACAAGGCTGAAAATTTAAGTTTATACCTTTCGGAATGACCTTCACATATGGAGTGGCACCTACGACTCTTTCAAACACTCACTAGGTTTTGAAACAGAGCTATTGATTGGTAGAAAAACGTCTGCTGTATTCTCTGTGAAGTCTGTTTGGGATGAGTTCTGAGAGAAATGGTTCAGAATCACAACTGAGTGAAACTTTTTAAGACCCCAGGGGTTGGATGGAGAGGAGAAGAGACTGGAAGTTAACACAGGCACCAGTTACACACAAGTCAATAGAGAAGATGTTGAAGAGTTACTTCCCTCAAACCTCTCCATATACAAAAATAAGGGGTTGTACTGGTTAGTAGTCAAGCTAGAAAAAACAATGGGCGTTCGTAAAGCCGTTCTGATGTTAACTTTCGAATTCATGAAAATGTTTTTATTTTCAAAATGTTAGTTAGTACGAAAGAAAGGGCATAACTGTTTTGTTTAAGACTATGGAAGTTATACAAAATTATACATTTTACTGAATGAGTATTTTTAATAAAGGTATTTTTCTTTCCTACAGCTGTGTATGAGCAGTCTTGTGAGGCCTATAAGCATTTGGGAAGATCATCTGATTCATACTGGATTGACCCAGATGGAAGCGGACCGTTAGGTCCTTTTAAAGTCATCTGCAACATGACAGGTAAAATATGCATTTCTTATTTATTTGTGGCGTACCGTAGCACTGAATCCAGAAAGCCCACATATTGCATCTGATTAATAAATCAAAACTTTTACTGTGTATTACACACTTTCGAAAACACTTCTATTCCCAAGCTTGTGAGTCATTTCAGTCCATTTGTTTTCAAGCCTGCCGAGCATTATTTCATCAATCTAGGTCCATGTCATCCCACTGATCCAAAAAGAAATAAATAAAATTAAATGGACGTCTTACATGTAGGAACATAAAATGTTATCATTTCAGGACAGGAACTGTAGTCTCAGAGCATGGGAAATCCCTGAGAGGACACGGTAGAGAGCAAAAATCATTCTGAAAAGAAAGTGTCTGTCAATTTCAGAAATCTTATGTTCATTTAACAGCTTTTTGAAGGGTGAATCTTGTGGTTCTTTGAGGTGGGAAGGAAAGATTATGGCTAAAGAATCAGGTGGATTTGAATAATATAAACAACATGTTTTTTAAAATTAAATTCACATAAAATAAATTTGAATAAGTGGAAGGAAATACTGCCATAAACAAAACTGTTTACACATGCACACATGAAACCAGAATGTGTTAATATTCCTTAAAAAATAATGTTTTAATAATAATTTTATTTGTAGTAGGATAACTATGATTAAATTAAGTAATATATTTCTGTCACAGTTTCTTCAAGTTTGATGGGTTGATTTGAAGACCCACAGCACGTTGCTTAAACATCAAATCAGCATATTTAATTTCTGAAGGATCATGTGACACTAAAACCTGGAATAATGGCTGCT
This sequence comes from Cirrhinus molitorella, assembly GCA_033026305.1. Lineage (NCBI taxonomy): Eukaryota > Metazoa > Chordata > Actinopteri > Cypriniformes > Cyprinidae > Cirrhinus > Cirrhinus molitorella. The sequence goes on along the minus strand of CM065140.1, from coordinate 15,990,768 downwards.
GAAAATTCAGCCATGCATCACTTGAATAAATTACATTTTAAAATAGATTCAAATATAAAATAGAATTAAATATTAAATATATTAAAGAATTTATTTTTTTTTCTACACTAATGGTTAAATTAAAAAATATTAATCTAAAATCATCTTTAATTAATTGAAATGACCAAACTTGCACAATTTAAGAGGAATTTATTAAAAGTTTAACAAAAACTAAATTTTAAGGGCCCTTTGAAACAAGTTTTTATTTTTATTTTTTTTTCTCAAATTCAGTTTTATTTTGACGGGTTGCTGTCAAGACCTTTAAGTTTCTGTTTGTATTTGATAATAATAATAAGGAAGTGTTTCTTGAGCTACAAATCAGCATATTAGAATGATTTCTGAAGGATCATGTGACACTAAAGACTGGAATACTGATGCTGAAAATTCAGCTTTGCATCACTGATATAAATTACATTTAAAAATATATTAAAATCAACAATAATTATTTTAAATAGTAATTGTTTTAAATTATTAATGTACTTACCGACCCCAAGCTTATTAATTTTAGTTGTAATTTTGCAGTACTTTTTCATCTTTGCAAACATGAACAGCATACAGTGAGGGAAAAAATTATTTGAGGCCCTGAATATTTTGTACCTTTGCCCACTGACAAAGAAATGATCAGTCTATAATTGTAATGGTAGCTTTATTTGAACAGTGAGAGACAGAATAACAACAACAAAAATCTAGAAAAACGCATTTCAAAAAAGTTATCAGTTGAATTGCATTTTAATGAGTGAAAGTATTTGACCCCTTCGCAAAACATGACTTCGAACTTTGTGGCAAAACCCTGTTGGCAATCACAAACATCAGATGTTTCTTGTGATTGGCCACCAGGTTTGCACACTTCTCAGGAGGGATTTTGTCCAAATCCTCTTTCCAGATTCTCTCCAAGTCATTAAGGTTTCTGGCTGGCGTTTGGCAACTCAAACCTTCAGCTCCCTCCACAGATTTTTCTATGGGATTAAGGTCTGGAGACTGGCTAAACCACTCCAGAAACTTAATGTGCTTCTTCTTGAGCCACTCCTTTGTTGGCTTGGCCATGTGTTTTGGGTCATTGTCCTGCTGGAATACCCATCCATGACCCATTTTCAATGCCCTGGATGAGGGAAGGAGGTTCTCACCCAAGATTTGATGGTACATCATCATCCCTTTGATGTGGTGCAGTTGCCTTGTCCCCTTAGCAGAAAAAACACAAAGCATAATGTTTCCACCTCCATGTTTGACAGTGGGGATGGGGTTCTTGGGGTCATAGGCAGCATTCCTCCTCTTCCAAACACGGCGAGTTGAGTTGATGCCAAAGAGCTCGATTTTGTTCTCATCTGACCACCACACTTTCACCCAGTTCTCCTCTGAATCATTCAGATGTTCATTGGCAAACTTCAGACCTGTACATGTGCTTTCTTGAGCAGAGGGACCTTGTGAGTGCTGCAGGATTTCAGTCCTTCATGGCGTAGTGTGTTACCAATTGTTTTCTTGGTGACTATGGTCCCAGCTGCCTTGAGATCATTGACAAGATCCTCCAGTGTAGTTCTGAGCTGATTCCTTACTGTTCTCATGATCATTGAAACACCATGAGGTAAGATCTTGCATGGAGTCCCAGACTGAAGGAGATTGACAGTTATTTTGTGTTTCTTCCATTTGCAAATAATTGCACCAACTGTCGTCACCTTCTCCCCAAGATGCTTGACGATGATCTTGTAGCCCATTCCAGCCTTGTGTAGGCCTACAATCTTGTCCCAGACATCCTTGGACAGCTCTTTGGTCTTGGCCATGGTGGAGAGTTTGGAATCTGATTGATTGATTGCTTCTGTGGACAGGTGTCTTTTATACAGGTAACAAGCTGAGATTAGGAGCACTCTCTTAAAGGGAGTGCTCCTAGAAGCCACAAGTCTTGCTGATTGATAGGGGATCAAATACTTATTTCACTCACTCAAATGCAAATCACTTTTTTGCAATGTGTTTTTCTGGATTTTTGTTGTTATTCTGTCTCTCACTGTTCAAATAAACCTACCATTAAAATTACAGACTGATCATTTCTTTGTCAGTGGGCAAATGTAGTGGGCAAAATCAGCAGGGGTTCAAATAAATTTTTCCCTCACTGTATGCTTATGGTATAAGTCTAATATTATGATAAGTCCCTCAACTTTTCTTGCAGTGTCAGTCAGTATTTATTTTATGACCATTATTGTATCTGTGTTTTCAGAGGACAAAGTTTGGACGACTGTGGTGAATAACCTACCGGCACCGACAGCAGTGACTGGCTCCAGCCGGGAGAGACGGACGGTACTGCAGCTGAACTACAGTGCCTCTATGGAGCAGGTCACAGCTATAACCAACAGCGCTGAACACTGCGAGCAGCACGTAGCCTATGCCTGCCGAATGTCACGCCTACTCAACACACCAGGTACAGAGAGATAGTCTGAGCGTGTGTGTGTGTGTGTGTATGTGTGCGCTTGCGTTGCAGAGTGTGGATGCTTATAGGACTTGTGGGGTGATCAGGGTTATCTAAAACCTTGAATAAAAAATGTAATTTTATCCAACTGTTTTGATACGTCTTACCAGGTACAAATGAGGGTCAAGTGTTTTGATAACCGGATAATCTGATAGTACAATGGGACTGTGACCTTAATAGCCCCTCTGTGGCTGATGAGCTCCCACTCTCGGTTTGAACCCGGATATTTTTGGCGGTTTGCCCAGTTGCTCGTCTGCAGTACCACCCTAGAACGTGTTTTATGTTATAATGGCTTGGTTTCAGGAGAATTAGTGTTACATTTGCTCATTTTCTGTGCGTATGTGTGGGCTAACAGCTGGACTTAATAACTAATTAGTGCTAAATGAGATTATAACAATGTACAAGCATTTCTATAGAAAGAATTTAGTTGAACTGTAAGTCTTAGACAGACAAGTTAACTAACTATGAACACATTTATAAACATTTTTCCTGGTTAAAAAGGTGGGTGGCGTAAGATTGACTTGATAATAGTTCCATGTGCGCTCTTCTAATTAGCGATTTACAAGATTTAAATTGACAAGCTGTTTATGGAGTCTGCAGAAGAATTGGTTGAAGGTTCAAATGGAAGAAGTAAACTGATTATGATGAAAATGAAAATGACTTTTTAAATCTGTTCTCAAGTTAAGGTCTTTGAAATGGGTAATTATGTACAATTATTTATATTTGGTAGTGGAGTATGTAGTGTAATAGGAAATATATACGCTATACTGTTAA